>JAGKQL010000007.1:28985050-29006051 GCA_018398635.1 Cyprinodon brontotheroides | reverse complement strand
CACGAGGAATCAAACGTCTGCGTCTGAGTTTAGGAGATTATGGTGACAATCATGATTTTGTCTTTCAGGGAAATATGTATGTACGATGAGCCGTAAGGATGGTGCCATTTTCACACAGAGCAGAGATTTAAAGTCCAAACCAGCACCGGTGATCACTGTGAACCCAATCAGCGCAGTATTGAAATGTTCTGGTTCACAGACACTAAAGTGCTCTGTTAAAGGAGACTACAAGGTTGAATTTAAGGACCTGGACCCTCTAAGTAAATATGAAACAACCATCCTGTAGTTTTTTTCTCATCATACACCATATAAAAGTTTAAACAAGCTCTAAACAAGTTTGTTTTCATTCTGTGGATACAGTAGGTCCTGGTACAGATATCAGCTATAAGTATACAGCCTCTAGTGGATGTCAGCAAGAGGAAAAAGAGATAATCTGTCAAGTGACAGGAAAGCCAGAAACAAATAAAATAATTAAACTGGCACTGAGACAAAATGGTGGGTATTTGTCCAGACAACACAACCCCATAACACAAAATGAAAGACACTATTTCATGTGCACAGCTAAGCTTTAATTATTCATTATTCATACCCTTTGTTTAGTTATATATAAATAATTTGTATTCTAACATAAAAAAAATTAAAGAAAATCACGCCTCTTGAACAAATATATGGGGAGGATAAAAAAAGGATATTACATTTCATTAAAAAATTATTTTACAGATCTTTTTTCAGAAAAAATTAGAATGTTTATAATGCTAACTCCCCTTTTTAATCAGGTGAAACACTACTGATTATTTTTATTACAGCAATCAAAGCATTTTTGTACTTTATAATTAGCTTTTTGCATGTTTGCAGTGCTACTCTGACTTTAGGGAGTGCCTTGATTGTGATTAGAAACAAAGCTAAAAGTCACTTTAAGCTGTTTTTCTTTCTGTGTAGTTTATTGTGAAGGTGATGAAGTATTCGGTGCCGGATATCTAGATTTTGTTGCTGTTGCTTCCTGTGAAGATGGTATGGTGGGAAACAGAACAGCCGTTTGTAAGGCTGATCACACGTATGGAGATTTCCAAGACAACTGTGTCCTAGAAGTTATACAGAACCTGCTTGATCAGTCAGAGGTAAGTCCATCTTATATTTCTGAAACCTCTGGATATCCTGTTTTAAGTGTACTAAATTTTAGGTCATACCACGCTCGCTCTGCCTAAGAATAGATTAAAATAGACAGCTTCTAAATACTAGTAGATGTTACTCTGCATTATTTGCTAGACTTTCACAATGCCATACAGCAGATCAGTGGCCTTCATTGGGAAGAAGGTAGTTTTGTGTCTCTTACACACACACACCCAACACACACACACCCAACACACATATACATTCTGCTATAACTAGTGAGGACTCCCATTGACTTCAATTGATTTTCAATAATTTTCAACCCTTTCTATGCCCTAACCCTAAAAATAACGCTAAACCTAGCCATTATCAATACATGCTAATGTAGCCCTAACCCTAGCCCTAACCTAACTGACACCTTAGCCCTAAAACTAACCATTAGCAAAGTAGCTTGTGAGGACGGCAAAATGTCCTCACTTTGCAACAACTGGTCCTCAATTTGATGGTGAAATTGTAAAAATGGTCCTCAGTCTGACAGGCTACACAGGTATATACACACACACACACACACACACACACACACACACACACACATACACACACACACACACACACACACACACACACACACATCCTGACTGTAGATTAGTGGACCTAGACATTAGAATAATACAAAAATGTATTTCTCATTGATAGACTAACAAAAGATCTGTGTTATTTAGATCCAAGCATTTGAATAACTTTTGATCAGAATCTTTTTTTTTTCTTGAAATGTGGCAGACACTGGATAAGGCTACCATGCCAGGATTCTTGGAAAACCTCAAGGATGCAACTATCAACAACACAGAGAACATAACTGATTCTCCTGCTACCATTAAAGCAATGGTTGACATCTTAGAAAATGTTGCTAATAGGAGTGGTTATTTAAATATCACAATATATGAAGAATCCACAAAGGTCAGAATTATACATTTATGGCCAGTGGCGGTTTTTGATATGAACCACATTGGCTGTTCCCAAGTTTGTTCAGGGCACTACTCATGTAAAAGCCATCACTGTTTTTGTTTCACAATTGTTTAACTTTTTTTTCTTTCTTTTTTTTTTAAATGTGTATTTCAGTTATGAAAATGTTCTCTTTTTTTATTACAGAACATCATGAAAAGTGCAGGAGTTCTCACCATTGACACTGCAAAGAAATCATGGCATACCCTGAACAATGAAACCAGTAATAAAGTAAATGCCAGCTCTTCGTTTTTATGCGCCTTTGAAGGAATAACAGCTCATGTTGTCAATGAACCATTGAATATAAATACAGATCATATTATTTTCACCAAAACTAATTTCACAAAAATTTTCAAGGAGGACTTTAACTCCTCAGTTGAGGTAGAGATAGCAGAAGCTGAGTTAGAGAAACAGTCAATTTCAGTGATAGTATTTGCATCAATGAACAATGTTCTTCCTGTGAGAGAAAAAACAAATACATCATCCAGTGTTATCAATGGAAGAGTTGCATTTATCCAGCCAGAATCAAATCTTACGAACATATCAATAGCTTTTGATGTGCTTAATGAAACCCTGGGAAACCCTAAATGTGTTTTTTGGGATTTCAACCTGTTTGATGGTCTTGGAGGCTGGAGTGAGGATGGCTGCTCCTTTGGAATGAGTGAAAATGGATCAGTCACCTGCAACTGTAACCATACCACCTCGTTTTCTATTCTAATGTCACCCTCCAGCTATACTGATCCTCCGTTGGAATACATCACCTACATTGGAGTTGGAATCTCTATGGGTTCTTTGATTATATGCCTAATCATTGAAGGCATTGTATGGAGAAAAATAAGGACAAACAGAACATCGTACTTGCGTCATGTGTCTATTGTTAACATCGCTGTGTCTCTCCTGAATGCAGACATTTGGTTTATCATTGGAGCGGCCATTTCAAAGACAAAAAATGCACCAGCATGCACAGCAGCTACCTTTTTTATCCATTTTTTCTATCTCGCCATGTTCTTCTGGATGCTAGCCTCAGCCCTGCTGTTGCTCTACCTTACCGTCAATGTCTTTGATGGAGGGCTGTCTAAAGCATCTATGCTGGCCATTGGATTCTCTTTGGGATATGGTGCACCACTGATCATTGCAACAATAACTATAGCTGTAACTGCTCCCTCAAAGGAATACATCCAAAACAATAACGCCTGTTGGCTCAGCTGGGACGAGTCCAAAGCTCTTTTGGGGTTTGTGATCCCTGCACTTCTGATAGTGGCCGTGAATTTAATAATCCTGATTGTGATGATATTCAAAATTGTGTGGAGAAGATATGGGGAGAATGCAGCCCAAGCAGGAGAAAAGCATGTCCTGCTGGTGATTGCCAGGAGTCTGGCTGTTCTAACACCATTTTTTGGAATAACTTGGGGTTTAGGAGTTGGAATCATGGCGAGTCCAAAAAACAGAGGGATCCACATTACATTTGCACTGTTCAATTCCCTGCAGGTAATATTTTGTATTCATAAGCAATAACTGAAATAAAGTGTTTTTATCTGATACTTCACCTTTTTTCTTGGGTTAAGGGCTTGTTCATTCTGGTCTTTGGAACTCTACTAGACAGAATGGTGAGTTTGTCTTGGTTATCAGGCTTTTTGGCACACTCGGGAATCAGTTATCATCTCCATGTTATATGTGTAGGGTTTTTTTTTCCGTTCCCTACATAATTCATCAATATCTTTTTATACTAACCAGCAGAAATAACTTTTCAGGTGTGGACAGAAATCCGGCAGTCTCATTCATCTACCTCCCAAATCCAAACAGGAGTAAGAACTTTGCTTCATATAAATTATTCATCCTTTTGACCAATATTTGGACTCGTAACATTATTTTTGTTTTCTTGTTTTAGAGCTCGGGTGCTAGAAACATATCCAGTGGAGTGGGGGACTTTTTCAGGAGATTCAGAAGAGAAAGACGTATGTCTCACACACACACACACAAAAAAAAAACTCGAATCCTTTGATTTCTAAAATATACTTTTTATTATTACGCTGTGTACACTTGGATCTTTATTTGAGAGGTAGTCTTGTAGGAATAATGCAAAAAAAAAAAAATCTTACGATATTAACAGAATTTATTCCAAAGAATTATAACAAAATAATTGATAATAATAATTAATGACAATAAATTGACACTTCAATTAGGGGAGGAGTTAAATCCATCTTTAGCTCTGTTGCTTAATAAATGGAAGGAAATCATATCAAAGCACGGTTTGACAAAGCAGAGTAGTCTATTAAGATGGACAGATTCAGATTTTGAACCAAATATCATGGACAAAACATTCCAAGCACATATAGGAAACTAAATAAAATAGTAAATATAATAAGGCAACATTTGGCCTTAACAAAAAAAAAATGTCTTTACAAATTTTCAAGTAAGGCAGATTTTTGAGGAATTAATAAAATAGATAAACTTAGAGGGAAATGTATAGATTGAGACTTTCAGTTCAGATTCAGTTTCATATTAGTGATAATAAATAACATACATATATTATATATACCATTTATGTGAGTAACTCCCTGTAATTATTACACACTGTACCTTTATGGTTATTTCATGCATGAGTTGATGATCATCTACACCTAGTGAACTTCCATTATGTGGCGCTAGTTTGCAGATCTCTATTTCAGTGTTTATGTGTTGGTCTTATTGTTGTATTTGCTAGTCTATTATCACTGAATCAAGAGTTTTAAATGTTCAATAGTCTGTATTCTGCACCCCAAACTGAATTACTTTTTGTTGCAGGTTCCAGAAGTGGCTACCAGTTGTCTTCTAATGGAGCCACAAACTTATCTTTCAACACTTAATACAATGCAAGAAAAGCATTGCCTGAAGATGCCCAATAAGTAGTCAGCCCTTTTTTTTGTAAATATGTAATTATACAGTTTGATATGCTTTTTCAAAAGAGTTGAAACTAATAAGCTGAAGTAAGCACCTTTTCAAAGTGGCTCTATGTATGAAGTAATCTGTTTTCATATTACATTTATGTTACAAATATTTTTAAATATATAGCTGTTTTTAAACATTTACAGTAAATTGAAATACATATGACTTTGGACTTGAAATATTGAAGAATTTAGCATGATAAAACCATGAGGTCTGAAGCTCTATAAGTAAATCAAATAATTCCTGTGGGAAAATATTTAAACTCAAGATAAGTGAACTAAGCAGATCTAGAGTCTTACTGAAGGTTGTAAGCTTTAAGATCTCAATGTTATGAAAATTATGCTTTAACCTTTCTAAGAAAGCCCATCTGGGATAACCACAGTTTTTCAGGGCTGTTCTGACATGTCAATGTTTTCTCAATTGTTTCTGGGTCGAGACCGACAACGTGGTTTAAGCTGTTCAGTGTAGTGAAAAGTGCTCAGAGTGCTTAGAGAGACCAAGCAACCACTACACAGGAGGGCCAACTCCTCAAGACCAGACTCACCTACACATGAAGGCTAAAGGACACTTGTTTGAGGACAACAATGTGCATATCCTGGCCAAGAAAGACAAATGGTTTAAGAGAGGTTAAGGAAGCCATCCTTGTTAACCTGGAAAATCCTGCACTTAACAGAGTAGGTGGTCACAGAGATAACCTGGCCAGCCCTAGCCCACATTTACAAAGCACTTTTATGGACAATACCTGGAAGAATCACCTTTCACCTGTTCTCAACTGACTCACACTTCAAAGAGGCCTGTCACCGAACCACTATGACAAGGGAGTTAATGACCCATCACATACCCATAATGACCATTGGCATTCCCAACATATACTCCATTGCCCTTCCAATAAGAGGGATCAGAACCAACTTTCATTGTTTGTGTTTACAGCCTTTATACCCTTAGCAAACATCCATGATGGAGGCATTAAGGCAAAAGAACAATGTATAATTAGCTTTTAATGACTCTTTTAATGACTCAATGTCTTAGAGGGGGTACTGGAGGGTGCCCCTCCTGGGGATTCCCTTGTTCTGCTGGGAGACTTCAACGCTCGCGTGGGCAATGACAGTGAGACCTGGAGGGGCGTGGTTGGGAGGAATGGCCCCCTGATCTGAACTCAGTGGTGTTCTGTTGTTGGACTTCTGTGCTGCGTCATGGATTGTCCATAAGCGCGAACACCATGTTCAAACATAAGAGATGTGTCCATATGTGCACATGGCACCAGGACACCCTAAAACGCGCGGTTCGATGAGCGACTTTGTCATCGTTTCATCGGCACTGGCGGCATTATGTCTTGGACGCTTTCGGGTGAAGAGAAGAGGTGCTGAGCTCCACTGACCACTACCTGGTGGTGAGTTGGCTCGGTGTGTGGTGGGGAGGATGCCGGTCAGACCTGGCGAGGCCTAAGCGTGTTGTGAGGGTCTGCTGGGAGCGTCTGGCGGAGATCCCTGTTAGGCGGACTTTAACTCCCCATCTCGGCAGGACCAGAGCACATCCGAGGGTTTGTGGGGACATTGAGTCGAGTGGACCTTGTAACGTTTACTCCACCTATCGGAGCAGCTTATCCCCAGGCGCTGCGGCGACATTGTGTCTGAATTGCCTGTATGGTACTGTGCGGCAACCCTCGAACCGTTGGTGGACTCGGTCGGATGCTGTCAGGTTGAAGAAGGGAGCATATGGTGGCTTTTTGGCCTAATGGGACTCGAGGAATCAGCGATGGTACGTGAGGCTTGCGGCTGGGATGAAGTTTGCTGAGGCAAAACTTCGGGTGTGGGAGGGTTTGGAACCGGAGAAAGACTTCTGTCACCGACTCGGCGATTCTAAGGTCTGCCATCAGTCTCAGGAGGGGGAAGCAGTGCAGCACCAACACTGTTTATAGTGGGGATGGTGTGCTGCTTTGGAGCCCTGCAACTCGGGTCAATGAATTGTGTGCCGGTAGGAGTAAAGCTTCGAAGACCCCCTCAATTCCACCAACATGTCTTCAGTAGGGAAGCTGGGCCTGGGAGACTCTGGACTGGGCTCTCCAATCTCTGCAATGAGGTGGCGAGGGTGGTTAAAAGCTCTCGGTGTGGCCCGGGAGGGGGGTGAATGAGATCCTGCGAGGAGTTCCTGAGGTCCTGGATATTGTATGAGGTTGTGTTAAGCTACGGCTGCGACTCTTCAGCGTTGCATGGACAGGTCGGGGACAGATCCCCTGGATTGGCAGACTGGGGTGGTGGTCCCCCTGTTCAAGGGGGGGGACCGGAGGAGGTGTGGGGGGAATTACAGGGGGAGTCACACTCTTAAGCCTCCCGGGCAAGGTCTATTAGAGAGTGCTGGAGAGGAGGGGTCCGTCCGGATAGTCGAACCTCGGATTCAGGAAGAGCGGTGTGGTTTCCGTCCTGGCCGTGGGTGGTAGAGCGCTGGACCAGCTCTACTACACCCTCAGACAGCGGGGTCTGGAGGTGCATGGGAGTTCGCCCAACCAGTCTACATGTGCTTTGTGGACTTGGTAGATTGAAACCGTGTCCCTCGAGGAGGGGCCCTGTGGGGAGGCTACTCGGGAATGCGAGGGGTGCCGGGGCCAGCCCTTTGATACAGCAGGCTGTCAGGTCCACCAGCATGACCCGGTGTCAGAGTCACAGTCGCATTGCCGGCAGTAAAGTGGGGACTCATTTTCGGTGAGAGTTGGACTCCGCCAGGGGCTGCCCGCTTTGTCACCGATTCTGTTCATTACCTTCATGGACCAAGAATTTCTAGAGGCAGCCACCAAGGTGTTGAGGGATCCGTTTTTGGTGGCCTTAGAGTTCGCGTCTCTGCTTTTGCAGAAATGATGTGGTCCTATTGGCTTCATCGAGTTAATTGATCTGCAGCTCGCTGGATAGGTCGCTTCGCAACCGAGGTGTGAAGCGGCGGGATAAGGGGATCAGAGGTAACCTCCAAATCCGAGGCCAACCGCTGGAGTCCCGAGCGGGAAGAAGGGTAGGGGTGCCTTCTCCGGGTCAGGGGGGTGTCCTGCCCCAAGTGGAGGAATTTAAGTATCTTGGGATCTTGTTGGAAGGAGGGAAGAAGGGCGGGGAGGGGGACAAAGAAGATTGGTGCAGCGTCTGCTGCGAGATGGAAACCGGTCGCCATTGGTACAACATCTGCTGTAAAACAGGCAAGGTACCAGTCTCTTGTAGTGAAAGAGAGCTGAGTCAAAACCGGACGATCTACGTTCCTACCCTCATCTATGGTCATGAACTTTCTGGTCATGACCGAGAAGAACCGAGAACCCTTGGATACAAGTGGCTGAAATGGGTTTCCCTCCGTGGGGTGGCTGGAGGGCTCTCCTTACTTAGAGATGGGGTGAGAAGCTTCGGTCATCGGGAGAATTTCGGAAATGAGAGCACGCTGCTCGCTCCCAAATCCAGAAGAGCTTTCCAGTTGAGGTGGCTTGGGCATCTGTTTAGGATGCCTCCTGGGCGCCTCCCTGGTGAGGTGTTGGCACGTCCCACCGGGGGGAGGCCCGAGGGAGAGACCCAGGACACGCTGGAGACTATATGTTTCTGGGCTGGCCTGGGAATCGCTTGGGAGTTCCTCACAGAAGAGGCTGGAAGAGTGGCTGAGGGAGGGAAGTCTGGGCCTCCCTTCTTAAGCTCTGCTGCCCCAGCGACCCACGACCCGGATAGCGGGAGGAAGATGGATGGA
Organism: Cyprinodon brontotheroides; assembly: GCA_018398635.1. Lineage (NCBI taxonomy): Eukaryota > Metazoa > Chordata > Actinopteri > Cyprinodontiformes > Cyprinodontidae > Cyprinodon > Cyprinodon brontotheroides. The sequence continues at coordinate 28,997,306 of JAGKQL010000007.1, read as the reverse complement.
TGGATGGATGGATGGACTCAATGTTAAAAACACAGTTAAATACCTGAAACTGAAATTTGCACCTGTGTTCATCTTTGTTCCTAAATGTGAAGAAGGGGTAAAAACATATAAAAATGTGTACTGCCTGTTAACGTGTAGTTGATGTGTCCTTAACATGCTCTCAGCATGTCTACTACTACTACTATGTGACCTATTAAAAGAAAACATGTTGTCAACACACAAACCACTTGCAAATCATGTGTTAGTCACATTGTCTGTGTCAGAAGTCACAACTTGGCTTTCCATACATCTTCTGCTGTGGCCCATGTACGTTATGATTCCACATGTTGAGTGTGATGAGGGTTCGGTTCTCTCTACTGTTCATAGTGAATTACTTTTTTTTGTTTAATTCCTTTCACCTCCAAATTTTTTATTTTTTTTTATCCTTAGCACTTCTACTTGTATGCCTTCTTTAATTTTAGACCATCATCAGAGAGACGGTTGCATGCTCCAATTCCAATTTTAAAGTATGTAGGCCAATCTGGCACCAAAAGCATGTTACATTTAAACTCATATCCCCTTCCTCCCCCTTACTTTTTAATTCAGTTGTTTTCACCACATATGGCTGACTAAATCATTTCAGTTCCTTATTTGTGATTGGCTGAGTCTCTTTTTGTGTTGGCAAGCTATGCATGTTCATCTATGGTCGTGGCTTTATCCTGTTGATTAAATAGGCTTCTAAAATATTGCACTTTATATTATTAACTAGAGGATATAAAAAAATAAATACAAAAAAACCCAGAATAGTTCAGATTATTAAAACACATGGTTATACTACCAAAATACTACTCATCGCATGAGTTTTTACTCACAGTATCAATTGAATTATAAAGGCAGATATCAAATGCTGTAGCGCTTTAGCAAAGCATATGTTTTTCCAGAAGTTGCTAAACCAGGCAAACAAGTCTCAGCGACTGAAGGAAGGTTTTATAGTTTTTTTTCACAGAATAGCCTTTTATTATTAAAAATAAATAAAAAAAACAGATAAAAAAAATATGTTCAAAATAAATGTCAGACAGCTGAAATTAGCAGTTTATTTCTGTTACAGTGTCTGACAACACAGACTCCACTGAAGAATCCAAAGTGTTCAACACCTATAATCAAGCCAGATGCAAAGCTAATTATTTTACCTCCAGAAAAGTTGTACAAAGTAATGTTCGCTGTTGGAAGTATTTCTGCAGCTTATCAACAATTGACATTCATACAGTAAATTACCCCAGACTGTCATGATTTAATTAAAGATCTGACCCAAATGCAAAAGACCAAACTGAGAGACCAGGGAAAAGTTTAACAGGTTTATTTAGTATGATGCGATGAGTCAGTGCTTCTCTGAACACTGTCAAACCGGAACTGGAAAGTGAGGGGAAGACACTGCGGTTAGTTCAGGTTCAGTGGGAAATTAGATTCTTTGACTTGAAAAGGTGGGAATAGGTTGCAGACTCACTTTTCCAGAAAAAGGTGTCTTTTATTGAATCCAGTCTGTGAGGGATGTTCCAGTGATTGTCTTGTTTGATGGTGGGCGGACAGGGTTTACCCAGACTGCGGTTGTTCCTTGGTGAATGGAGAAGCTGACTGCCACTTAGATTTCCTGTGGTATTGAATGGGTTATGTGGAGATGAATCCCCTGCTCAGAGAGAAGCCCCAGACATCCTTGGGGGAAAAGGTTGATCCTAACCACAAACTTGAATCCTCAGCTCAGTTTGGTTCTCAGAAGATCCTTCCAGAGGAGAGAAGGTCCAAAACCTCTAGTTTGCAGGATGACTTCCTGCCGAGAGGCAAAGACAAAAACAGCAAGATTATAACTCAAGTAAACAAAAAACTCAGTTTGACTCAGCAAACTCAGCTTGGCTAGAGTACCAAAAACTGGCAAAACAAAAACTCAGGTTAGACTCTGCTAAACTAAGCATGGCTAGAATACCCGAAACTGGCAAACACTGGCGTCGAGGTAGTGGCAGTCAGCAGCTTAAGAGCACTCCACAGGTAATGAGACAACGAACTGCAGGTGTGCAGGGAGGCCCAATGAGGACGGGGCACCACCTGGTGGAGGAAGAAAGGAAACAGAAAAACAGACCACACAAACTGGGTTCCTGACACAGACTTTCCTTTTAGAGTCACTTCTTCTTTACTTTTAACTGTCAAATTGAAAACAAATACAGCACTTTTGTGTATCAATTGTCTTTTCTTGCATATAATAGTTAAAAAAAAAATTATAATAATTTTAAATATTAATTTCCTTTTCTGTAATGTTTTGCATTTGGTAGAAAAGTGCATGCACTTAAACTGAGTCGGTAGACTTTAATTCAAGCTCAGACAAGAAAAGGTAGTTCAATTGAAATGTATTTAATAGGTGTTCTTTTAGATGATGTTATCACATCCTAATAATTTATGTACTACATGAAAGAAAAGCTGAACTAAATTATTGTTCTAGTTAGCAGGATTGATAGTCGTCAGCTTAAAAGTAAGGGATCTAGATTAGAAAGAATAACTATAGGAGTTCCTTCATCAAGCCTTTAACCAGAAACTTTTGGAACTGAACTCATGCAGATCAGCAGAACACATTTATCCCCCCCAAAGAACAGCAGCATCAGGGGGAGTCTAATCTTTGCCTTTACTCTCGGGTCATTTGATTGAGAGCAGGAAAAGATTATCTAATCTTATGGCTGATGATCCAGTAGCATTCCCTTTAGTCTAGTCATCTCTGTGTTTAATAATGTTAGCAGACTGCCAGATCTTTAAAAATGTGCAGAATTAGATAACCATTTCTTGTTTAGAATTAATCGACTTAAAGTATTATACTAATTAAAAAACATTACATTAATTTGGTATGATTATATAACAGTGACTACATGTTGTCTTCATACTGGAATGAAAATAAATTATCAGTACCCTTTTTGGAATCAAGATGTTGCCCTAGACACAAAAGTAAAAGTCACACTCACGTTACATTCATATTATAAACTTGCGAGAAGCAAAGACTGTGGAAAAAATGAACAATTGTAGGTATTTTATTAAACAACCTTTATTCTGCTGTCTCTAATATGCAACAATTTACTACTTTCAGAAAGTTGTTTTCTTGGTTTTCATTGGGAAAATCCTTCAATCTTCATTCATTTCCTCAAAAAACTCCCTTCCAGCTGACAACACTGCCACAGAAATGAACGTCTCCGGTGTATCTGGCCTGTGGTCCTTTGCCACATGTCTCTCCCCTTCTCTCATACACCCTTTCCTTTCCTGCTGTCACAAAAAACCAGCCAGTAGTGCCGTTTAAAAGAAAAAAAAAAAATCTAAAACCGAGGGAAAAAAATGATTTTGCTGTTGGATATATATTGTCTAATAAGAGAGGTTTAAGTGGATTGTAGGTTATGATTTGTTTTTAGAAAAACTAGACAAGGACAGGGTTCTATTATTCAGGCTACCGCTAAATCGATAACATGCGCTATCCTCCAAAGAAATTTATTTTAGCCTGTATTTTTTTTGTTCGTTTAAATGTGCCTTAGTTTAATTTTAAGTTACCATAGTTGCCAAAAAATATTTTCCCAGAAACAATAATTTTAAAGGCTGACCTGAACCAGGAGTAGAAGAAAGCATAAATAAATGGATTTAGAGTTGAATTGATCAGTGCAAACCAACTGGTTGATTCAATCACTGAAACCATTACAAAACTATTGGAAAAAGGTGCTAACGTGAAGGAAAGAAAAAAAGGAGCCCAGCAAAACAGAAACGCGCCCAAGACAATTGCCAGAGTTTTGGTGGCTTTTCTCTCCATCTTACTGACAGTTGCTCCAGAGTTTTTCTTGATTTGGATGCTCCGTGCCTGTCTCTGTGCAACAACAAATATCTTCAGGTAGATGCAAACCATTATGACCACTGGAAGGTAAAAGGATGTCAAAGGTCCCACAATGTTTGTCATGATAATGTCAATAAAACATGCATCCAAGCATTCTTCTGTGTTTAATCTAGAAATAATAACACCAATTGCAGTAAGAACTGAAAGACCCCAGCTTATGACAATCATGATGATCACAACATGGAGGCTGATTTTGGATCTATATGTTAAAGGCTGACACACTGCATAATACCTATCAACTGAAATGCAACACATGTGCAAAATAGAGCATGTGCTGAGCAATACATCAAAGCTGTTTTTTATCTTACAAAACATGTTATTGTCATAAAAACATGAGGTAAAAGAGAATGACATTGTTAATGGAAAAGCAAGAACACCAACCAGCAGGTCAGCTACAGCCAGAGATTGAATGAGAGTGTTGGTGGGAGTGTGGAGCTGCTTGAAGTAAAATATAGATATTATTACAAGGAGGTTTCCGCATACTGTGACAAGAGACAAAAGTGTCAGGAAAACTTGCACTATTACACACACAGCAGAAGGAGTTGTTAGTTTGTAACTAAACAGATTCATCTCAAAACAGGGATGAAGTAAGTTAATTAAAACATTAGTTCTGTTTTCCATTGGGACATAAAGATTTGATCTAAAATCCATCAAAATAAAAACAATCACCCATATGAAATGCATTCACCATGTCCAAAAGATATTATATATATACGTAACAACCCTTCCCTGACTATTCTCCTGAATTGCAGATTCACCCTTATACTCTGTCAGAGCATAAGTGTAAGTGGCTCACAGCCATGCAAGTCTCTGTGAAACCAGTCAGTGTGTCGGTGCTGGTTGCTCTGAGCTAAAACAATCTGTTAGAACAAGCCTTTATGGCTAAAGGGCTGGGCTCACAGGAAGAAATGTCACTCCCTCATTTCCTATGGAACCCGTGCAATGAAGTAACAGTGTTTTGCCTCCCTCTAGCCAAAGAAGTTGAATATTTGTGCTTGTGTGAGTTTGAGCTTATACAAGTAAACACTCACATGATACATAGATGGCGACATAATGCAAGCAAAAAAAACAAACTTCAACTGTTGTTGCTGTTGCACTGAACTAAAACCAGTCAGCAAGAGATTCATTGACTGATCTGTTGAAGATTCATTGTTTTTAATTTCATTTTCTGTTTTAAATAACTGCTATATCTGTTCCGGGAGACTTTCAATGAGGCTCTACCTTTACCTTATATGGTAATGCTGTTGAGCTTTGTGAAAAGGGTCTGATACTTACTGAGGGCTTTGGGGAAAGAATAAACTGAAAAGCATGTAGAAGTTTAGGATAATCAGAATCAGAAATACTTTAATAATCCCAGAGGGATTGTCTAAGAATTTCCAGAGAATAAAAGACATAAAATATATATACACATAGCTGTTCTGTATATATATATATATACTGATATCTATGCATATGTAAAAACTAAATCCAATAAAGTGAAAAGTCTAATTAAAGTGATAAATCCAAGTAAAGTGTTACGTGGCGTGCAAAAAAATAGTGCATAAATGTCAAACACTGGAGGGAGGCGTTATAGAGATTGGATGACCACACAGGTAGGAATGATTTTCTGCGCTCTGTAGTGCATCTGGGTAGGAGGAGTCTTCTGCTGAAGGAGTTCGCCTGCTGGACCAGTCGTGGGAGCTCGGATGGACAGCATCCTCCTCTCTGCCACGGTGGTCAGGGTGTCCAGCTGCTTCCCCACAACATCACCGGCCCTCTTGATCAGTTTGATAAGAAAAGGATCTAAATCTTCCTCTGCAATTTGTGCTTACACCAAAGATTTTGATAAATATTACTGGAATAATTTCTGTTAATGCTTACAGTAGTGGATTTCCAAATCCTGCACCCTTTTTTGGCAGAGGTTCTGCAGCCATAGAGATTTGAGGCTGCAGTACAGCACCACTGCAATTGGCTGAACCATTCCATCCCACAATTACATCATCATTTTGTCCAGAGCAGGAGAGTGGAAAAGCCCTAATTCTTGGCATTCATTTAATCTGTGCAACCATCGATCTATACACCAGGGGGTGAACCAGCGCAAAGGCAAACGCTTACACAGATGCAGCTCTGGATGAACCAATTCAAAAGTTGTACAAAACTAACACTTAAGCAGCAGAAGCCGGTGTAACACTATGAATTCGAAAAAAAAAACCCCGACTTTGTTAGAGTTCTGTTGTCATTTGGACAGAGAAAAATTCCAAGGACTGAAAGCAGATCAATGCTGGAGTCTTTGTAACAGGTGGGGGAGACTTTCCATGGAGCGCAGAGTACTGTCATGATCACTACCCTGCTGACCTTGTTCATTTTGCTCAGCTGCCTGACTCTGCCCGGTTACCAATTATCACTCATCTTATCCACCTGCTCCTGCTGCTTTATATAGGGCTTAGTCCCAGCTATCGGGGCTAGATCATTGACGTTGTTTCTGTGTTTTGACTTGGAGATTGTGTTGCTAAGTTGGATTTTGATGTTCTCGTTCTCGGAGGCCAGGGTTGAGAGAGGTTGTTAGTATTGTATTAGTGTTCCTGATCATTTCCGGTCTCTTATCCATTGAGTATGCCCTGTTCCTGTTCTTGGCTCAGTGGAGGGTGCGACTTTTAACGCATCATAGTTTTCCTGATGTCCTGTCTTGTTTTATCTCTCAACTACTGAACATGCCTCTTCCTATTTGAACGTTCTGCCTGAGCTCTCTGTCAGACTCTTGGAACCCTGAATCTGCCTGGTCATGTTCTGATCGGAACCCATGACCGGGCTACGGACGCCAGGATCTCTGAGGCTTGCTGTTGTGAACGGTTTCCCTGACCTGGCTCGGATTCCTGCCTCTTCACTGGGGCTGCTGCATCTGGTTAACTCTGGGCGGCTCCCGCTGCATCTCGTTGGCAGTCTATTGGCTGGATCCTACCTCCCTCTTAGTAGTTGAACTAGTTTTTTTCTGCAGGGCAAACAATTTGATGGCACAAACTAAACTGTTCATAATTTATTATTTATGGTTTACCAACATTCATAACATGTAGGTGAATCACTGTCCCCCAGACATCTGTGGTTATATTTTTTATTTTTATATTTTTTTAAAACAAAGTGGAGTGTGTATGATGTCATCCGTGCACCGCACTGGAGTGACAGGCAGCCCGGGCCAAAGCCGGCTACGCTCTACCCCTTATATTAATTTGGCTAGCTAATCTAAATCATTCAATTCCATTTTGAGAGCAAGATCATCTGTGGTAGTAACACTAGACATTTTCCAGGCATGTGAGTAAAACTAGCAGCAGTTCAGGGGACAGGATGAATGAATGGTACAAATACAAACACTTAGTTACTGTACTCAAGTAGATTTTTCTGATATTTTTACTTTACTTTACTACTTATTTTTATGGTGACTTTTTACTTCTACTCCTTACATTTTTACACAAATATATGTACTTTCTACTCCTTACATTTAAAAAAATTGGCTCGTTACTTTAGTTTTGAATCATTTCAATGGAGTTACCATTATTATTTTTTCACATCATCAATACCAAATTCAATCTAATTGATGGTAATCTACGTTGCATTTGACGCACCACTACAAGATTAATCGACAGATTCGGCGGTATTCATTCGCTGCAAATCATTGCAGCTTGGTGGCGTGATGGCGTTAGCATAGTAGTATGGATCGATCGAGATGATTGAAAATGAACACTGAGATCTAGTCCTATTGACAGACATCCATTTAAAATGTAGGCAACAGTGAAAAAAGTGGTTTCCACTTTTACTTTTTATACTTATACTTTTTATACTAAGTAAATTTACAAGCCTGTACTTTGTTACTTTTTACTTGAGTAAAAGAAGTTTAATCAGTACTTCCACTTTTACCAGAGTATTTTTTAACACAAGTATCTGTACTTTTACTCAAGTACGGAAAATGAGTACTTTTGCCATCTCTGATGACGTCATACACACTCCGCTTTGTTTTAAAACAATATAAATATAAAAATATAACCACGGATGTCTGGGGGACAGTGATTCCCGTACATGTTATGAATGCTGTAACAAAACCGAATATCTTCGGAACAGCTCCAAATGACACAAAAATATTATGGGTGAGTAGAGCATGATGTAATAACGTAAAATCAAGGGGTTAATGTAAAAAAAAAATGGTGTTCCCCTTTTAGAGTGAACTAAGATGTTACGGTGGAATGTAAGTGTTGATAAGATAAGTCATATCACAATTTCCAGTGCTCTAAATCAGTGTGGTGTAATGCAGCTCTCTGTATTTTGTTTCTGACCACTGTCATAATTCTTTCTTTTTTTTTTAGACGTTTAATTTTCTTTGTTATTCTGTTATTTGAAAGATTGCCACATTTCTGTCAATCTCTAAAATTAACATGGCATTTTATGTGCAATTATGTACAGACGACGAGGATCGACCATCACACCGAGAAATAAAACTACAGGGTGTAGAAGTTTAATGTCTTCTTGACACTGGCAGACAAGTAAATACCATTTTAGAGTTCCTTTTCAACAAGCACTGGTCAGTAAAAGACAGCATCATTTATCTTACTTTTGAATGGCCAAAACAATTACAGCCACTAATGGACTAGAAATAACTTACATAGGTTACGTCAACCTTTAATTTGAGGCTATAGGTCTGACCATTCCAGAAAGAAGATTTCTTGTAGTTAAAGATTCAGCACAGTCATCCTCTGTGCCTTGCAGTGTTGGGCACGTTACTTTGCAAAAGTAATTAGTTATAGTTACTAGTTAACTAACTGAGTTACTCCACCATAAAAGTAATTAGTTACTAGTAAAAGTAACTATTGCGCTACTTCTGCGTTTCTCGCCCCCGTAACCCTCACCAGCCGGCCCCCAACTTCTCACCGTGTGTTTCAAAAGCCAGCTGAATAGAGTGGACGACAAAGACAAGTACCTGCAGAGTGTTTTGCATTTATTGCAAATCAACGTAAATGGCATCAGGGGGGAACGGTATCTGATGGGCTTCTAAACCCCGTCAGATAGCGTTCCCCTCTTCTTAACATGGGGAACGGTATCTGATGCGGTGTAAATATCATCAGTCTGCATTACTTCTACTCATGGGTGTGAAGTTTTTTAACTGGGTGAAATTAATTGTGCTTCCTCAGGTGTGCAGAGATTCCTTCCTTCCTTCCCTTCCTTCCTTCCTTCCTTCCTTTAGCAGCTTCGTACCTTCCCTTCCTTCCTTCCTTCCTTCCTTCCTTCCTTCCTTCCTTCCTTCATGCCCGTAAGTAAATCCATCCGGCATCCATCATCCATCCATGGGCTGGAGATTTGGTCCTTCATTATACTCCGTGGGCCCACGCAGCTTGACGTAACACTGGTATTTCCATCTGGAAAACGCTGTTTTGCTGCTGGAGTCATCCTCACTCTCCATCTCTCTGTGTGTGCTGTAATGTTAACACCCACCGCCAGCGGAAACACCCACCTACCCAACTGACAGACATAGTAATCTCACTATCCATCAGCCAATCTCATACTCCCTTCTCATATGACAAGGCGCGCACAAGTCCTATCATGAAAAAAGGTTAATTGTGTGACCTGAGTAACGTAAAGTTACCTATAACTGGAGGGAGACTTTTCATCTGGTGCAGATAGTTAGTTTATCAGACAGGCCCTTATTTGTCAGGATTGCTGGGGAAAATGCAGTTCATGTGCCAGCATCATCTGCAGCTGCTGGTATAGCAAGATGACTTAGAACTGTCAGTGTAAAAGTTCCTTTAATGCAACTGTATGATCTGGTTGAACTGTAAAGTGCCTTGAGATGACATGTGTGTTGTGAATTTGGCGCAATATAAATAAACTGAATTGAATTAAATTGAAATTGAACCTGGCCATTCCCCTTTACCTGGGGGTTTGGAGGTGGTGCCAACCTTGGTGACATCTAAGAGGCATGTTTTTCCAGTCCAGGTCATGGACCTGATGTGGATATCTATTTGCAACTCTAGAATTGTACTTTTGATAGTGGTTGACTCTGTAAATGGTGACCAGTTGTTTAAATGTCTCTTTCAGAGAATTTTAGCAGATACAGATAAGCAGATAAGTCAGCATTAGCAGACAGACCAAACCACCAACAGATGTTCAGTCTATCCTCAATAAATTAAAGGTTAATGGAACTGCAGAGCAAGAAGCACAGCTAGCTCTGCTGCTGCAGACATACTCATTTGTGTTTGCAGCAGAAGATAAAGACTTAGGTTACACAGACAAAGTACAGCATGAGATACACCTCACAGATGACCAACCTGTAACACAGCCTTACCAACGGATGCCACCCACACAATACAATGAAGTGAGGGAACACTGTCATTGTCTTGGCACTGATGGTTGGAATTCTCATCTACTCCTGCTACCTGTCTAATTGGCCTGGTGGCTCATTACGCTCATCTTTTCCAGCTGGTTCCTGCTGCTACTTATGCTGCCTGTTTGCCTAAGGCTTCAGATTATTCGAGCTGTTTGGTGAGAGTAACTCTAGCAAGTATTTAGCTAAGTATTTGTTCTGTGATTCAGATTCTGACCTGTTTCTACCTTTTGATACCCGATTTCTGCCTTGCCCTTGTCTGCTTTGTCAGTTTGCTTGTTAATATAATTAGGTCCTCGATAATCTATGCAGGGTCTGAGTGACCCATCCTTCTTCGTCACAAAAAAGAACTATCTACCTGCGGGAGAGGAAGATAGGCAAATTATCCCCACCTTCAGAGAGTCAGAAATATACTTCTATATAGCCTGAGATTCAGGGGCCGATTAGGAGTATAGCCTCCCTCTAGGGGGCGTAGTCCCAGGCAGCAAGTAAATACTGCAATCAGTCATTGTAATCATCTGGAACTTTTAACAGGTCTGGATAATATTCCTCCCCTCCCTTCTCTGCTGACTGTTCTAATACATATCAAAACAGATGCCATGTCATGTTTGTACCACGATAACAGTACTGGTTTATTTCTTGAATGGTAATGGATCAATTTATTCCATCTAAGTAAAATCACCTGACAGCAGGTGAAAATGAAGTCTAAAAATGTGCAAGAGCAGTTGGTCCCCCCAACGTGCCATTGTGACACATTGTGACACATTGAACAATAAAACTTGAATGAATATGTTTTTTTGATCTGTGAGCCGCCGGCTAAATCTTGCTGGGAGATGATGCCTGTGATTGATTAGTCATACCTTCATAGGACTGAAGGGGGAGCCATCAGCCACGATGTCTCATTCCTGTTGCATTTGTCTGAATGGAAGCATCATGACTGAGCTTCTTTTATACCTGTTAACCGTTTTCAGGTAATAGCTGAATATTCTTATTTGTTTACCCTTAAAAATGTTTGCTAGTAATCATTGTTGTGTTTTGTGAGTTTTCCATCTAGCACCGATTAGCCTGTTGATGACGTAGCACTCAGACACCAGTGTTGATGCTTTGCAGAGTGTGCGTGTAATTAGAACATCCATCTAATTAAAGAAGATGTTAAAAACTGCATGTGAGGCTGGTACAGTTGATAGTAAGAGTTAAGTCCACTGTGTTATTTGGGAAATTAGCACTTAGGGTTTTATATCTTCTTTTGAGATAAAAAATAAATAAAAATAAGAAACATCATCGAAATCTGAAAATACATACAAGGAACTGTTTTATACATATAAACTATAACGCAGTTACCATTGCAGACACCCCGTTACTGCGCGTTACCCAGGTAGCACAATGAACCTTTTTTCATGATAGAACTCGTGCGCAGCTGCGTGAAGCTGACACCCCACCCACGTCAAAAGCTCTGCAAATAGACTGGAATGGTTAATGCAACGTTAGTGTCAGATTTGTTGCAGAAAAAATATTTAGTTTGGTGCTACTTTTGTTAAAAGAGATATTAAAAGATTTATTTTTTAGGTTATCAGAGGTGCGCGCCTTGTCATGAGAGAAGGGAGGAGGATAAATGACTGATGTATAGTGAGATTCCGTCTGTCAGGTTGGGTAGGTGGGTGTTTCTGCTGGCTGGCAGTGTTACGTACACACACAGAGAGATGGAGAGTGAGGAGGACTCAGCAGCAAAACAGCGTTTTCCACATGGAAATACCGGTGTAACGTCGAGCTGCGTTCCCCACCACATAACGGTTTTCCTCTGCATCTCCGCACAAGCGCAGGCGGCAAGGGGATTCACCCAGCGCAAGAAGTTTACAGGAGAACCCCAGCGCATGCTAAGCCAAAGGCTATAATAACAGTCGCCTGTGCTCAGCGCGCCACAGGAGAAATATGGAGAGCTGAACAATCAAATGAAAGGGATAAGGAAGAAAGGGGAGAAATATGGATGGATGGATGGATGGATGGATGGATGGATGGATGGATGGATG
>JAGKQL010000007.1:28949723-28961833 GCA_018398635.1 Cyprinodon brontotheroides | reverse complement strand
GAAGATAAATGACTTAGACTTCTCATCCAGATTCACAAGAATGGAACCTCTGTTGAAAATTTGTTCTGCAGTAATACTTTTATCGATAAATTTAAATGTTCATAGGCTTATAAAAAAGTTAGATTTTAATGATAATCCTATGGAAAGAAGAGATTGTTGATTGGTTTTGGTATTTCATAAACATAACTTGTTGTTACATACGTAACTTGTGTACTGGTTGGAAATGACCAACATAAAGCTACGATGCTATTAATAACTGTTGTATGACATTTATCTTCCACACATACAGCCTGCTCTCCAAACTCCACAAACGGACTCATTTGTAATTGTGAGGATGGTTTTGCTTGGCCATGTGAGATGTGCAATAACAGTAATTCATGCAGTGATGTCAGAGGTCAGACCTGTACATGCATTTATGGACTTCCATCTGACAATGAGTTCTGTCAGCCAAACACAAGTAAGTAATACCTTGTTAAATCGGTTAGTTTCAAATTTAACCAAAGTTTAACTCCTCCCAAACAGTTAGTGGTGCACTTCCCTTCGCTAGCTCTAGTTCCAACCCTCTATTGCACTGTTTGCCAGTCAGTTGAAAGTAGTGAGCTTGGTTGTCCAGAAGGATGGGGGCAACCCCCTCATTGCTTTTGTTCCCCTTTATTTTTAGTTGGCACAAAAAGCTAGACCAATGCTTACCTCATTTTGCTGCTTTTTTGTTCTTTTGGTTTGAATAAGAGTAATGTAATGCTGCGAAAAAGTCATTTCTCAGCTCGGTCACGGAGTGATTAGAATCTGGCAGCGCCTAAGCTCCATTTCATGTGACGACAACCTACTATTCCTATTGGTGCACAACCCTTTCATTGACAATGGAATTTTATCCAGAAGTAAATATAGGTATATTGTTTGACTGGTCAAAATTTAGCAAAATATCATTGATATCCTCTATTTTTTCAGTAAAATATTACTTTTGTTCTGAACCATTACAAATATTATGTTGCTGTGTTGTTGTGTTTTTTTAGTTGTCTTAAATCAGATATAGCTACTACTGTAAATATTCTTTATCATTTCTGTACAAATACAGAATCATTAATTCTTCTTATGATTCACAGATAACTCTTTCTGCCCAACCTCTGCTCCAGGTATGTGAAAGACACAAGTAGTCGTTTACATAAACAAAGTTAGTGATTTATCTTAAAACATATTTCAAAACATATTTAAAAACTCAAAACTTGAATCTACCTGGATTTTTTACCAATGAGAATAAATGAATTCTTTACCAGAAAACTGATCAAAGCTAATTTAGTTATGCACATTTTATCCAAAATCATGTTTTGCTTTGTTGTTGACCCAAATGCAAAATATTCAGTCAGGAACAATATGATAACTTACAGTATAACACAAATAGAACCAGAAATCTTGAATATACAGCAAAGTAGCCAACGTGGCAAAAAAGTGACTGAGTAGATGAGTTTCGCTGAGACATTAAAAAATTAAAATAGGAGACTTGAGGGAAGGTGATTAATAAACCTAGAAATTAACATTGTGGGAATAAAAAGAGCCAGTGTTGGTACACTAACAAAAACCAAAAGACTGTATCGAAAACACTAGTGTTTACTGTAAAACAAAAATATTAACTTTTATAAAACACTCTGTGAATATATTATCAACCAAAAATAATCTAAATAAAAAAAAAAAAAAACACTCATTCACAAAACACAAAGATAAATGGGATAAAGTACAACAGCAATAACTACTCAAATTACTCCTGGAATGGGAATAACTCTCCATGAAGATCACAATGTTTATTAGAGCTTGTAAAAATTGTTACGTATATAATGGATACAAAAAAAAATTTAGAAGTACACCTAAGATATTTGAAATTGTAAAACTAGATAAGTATATACCAGAAATTCCTGTCAAACACTTTCCCACTTTGTCTTTTGAAACACTATGGACACAAAAATAAGTTTATGCTATATCACTAGCACCTAGTTCTGCTAAACAAACATGTGACCATACACCCCACAGTACAGACCACACTCACATCAGACTTAGTAATCAATCAAGATCGTTGGTAATGGATGGTTTATTAGCATGTAGCTGGACTTTCAACTAACAGCAGTCTACAAACCATATGTGAGGAACTTTGTACAAGCACTGATTTTTTTTCAGATAAGGTTGTCTAAACAATGCACATCTGCTGCTGACAATGCTGCTGTTTGTTTTGATGCTTTGACTACTATGTTACACTTGAACTGTTATCCAGTATTATGGCACAAAAGTTCATACTGGTTTGTAGAGGTTGGAGCTTTCTCCCTAAAAGGAACAGGGATGTAATATTTGTGTGGTGTTAATAGGTGAACCTCTGCCCACTTTGTGTGGGTGCTTTGCTGAATACAGTTCAATACAGTATCAATGTTTATATTTTCCCATATAAATGCTAATAAGGGTGATAACGTGCACATTTTCTGTGCACAGCAGGGCCAACAATGACAGAGGCAGTGCCAAGTACAACACCATCTCATCCATCAACAGCTTATGGTACGTATGATCCACATAATGATTACAAACAAAGCTCTCAGTGTGAGCTTGTGAAAAAATGTGAAAACTGATCGCTTAGTACAGATAATGTTCTCTGGAAAAGGAAAATGAGTTTTTAAGACTCAAGGGGAAAAGAAATGGTTGAACAGTATTCAAATAAAACAAATAGGTTTGAACATTTGAATAATGAATATAAATTAGAAAATATATTTTATGTAAACCTTATGCTGGCTTGTCAGGTTACTGGAAAATTGTTAACATTAAAATAATACCAATGCAAATACTTCAAGTTTCATCCTATTCATATATAAAGACATCAGCCTTTCCAATAACAGTACTATTTGAAAATATGGTATGCAATTTGATTACTTTTAATTATTGTTTTTGAGATTGCATGTATCACAGATATAGGTTTCATATCACATGCAAAAGTGATATTTGTGGCTGTTTGGGGTCTAATTGAGCACTTTACTATCATGGTGAACGTATGAAATAGTGCCCTTAATGATCACTAACTTTGTTAAATGATTCCCAACTTCTAGCATGAAAACTGAAATGGGATTGTTTGTTTCATTGTCCAGAGGTGCTTGATGTGGTCTATGAAGTGTTCATCCCAGTGACCAGCGCCCCACCAAGTTTACTTGACTTGTTCAGAGCGACTCTAAAAAATGAAAGCTTCCCTTTAATCCTCTCATCTTCATTAACAGTAATAGAACTAAATCTAACCAAAGGTAGGTTACAAATGTATGTACATCAAGAGAATGTACACATTCAAAAATATAATGAACATTTTAATTGAGTTAAATTCCTTTAACAGTCTGTGAGCCAAACTCCAATTATGGCCTGCAATGTAAATGTGAGGATGGTTTTGCCTTTCCTGTTTTTTTTTTTTTTTTTGTTTTTTACAGATTTCCTTCTGTGTCCTGGTATGGAAATTATTTTTTTATTCTGTGATGTATTTTACAATAAGGGTTTATACATGTTTTATAGTGACAATTTTCCTCAATTTCTTGATAGGTACATTGAATACAACAACCGCACCAGTGGTGACAAATGCAACAACACTAGAAATAATTGTTGAGACCAAATCAACAACAGAGCCAGAAATCACCACGGTGACAAATGCAACTACAATGCCAGAAATGACCACAGTGACAAACGCAACAACAATGCAAGAAATCACCACAGTCACAAACGCAACAACAATGCCAGAAATGACCACGGTGACAAATGCAACAACAATGCCAGAAATGTCCACCGAGATAAACGCAACAACACCAGATGTGACCACAGTCACAAATGCAACAACAATGCCAGAAATTACCGCACTCACAAACGCAACAACAACCCCCGAAATGACCGGAGATGCAAACGCAACAACAACCCCAGAAATCACCACAGTTGCAAACGCAACAACAACCCAAGAAATTACCAGAGTTGCAAACACAACAACCCCAGCAATTACCACAGTTGCAAACGCAACAACAGTGCCAGACATGACCACAGTGACAAATGCAACAACAATGCTAGAAATGACCACAGTGACAAATGCAACAAAAATGCCAGAAATGACCAAAGCGACAAACGCAACAACAATGCCAGAAATGACTACAGTGGCAAACACAACAGCAGTGCCAGACATGACCACAGTGACAAATGCAACAACAATGCCAGAAAATACCACAGTGACAAATGCAACAACAACGCCAGAAATGACCACTGTGACAAACACAACTACAATGCCAGAAATGACCACAGTTACAAACGCAACCACAATGCCAACAATGACAACATTGACAAACACATCAATGCCAGAAATGACCATGTTGACAAACACAACTATGCCAGAAGTGACCGGCGTGATAAACGTAACATCAGACATGAAAACTGTGACAAATATTACAACATTGGAAATGACAACAGTGACCAACACAACAACAATGCCAGAAATAACCATGGTGACAAACACAACTAGAAATCCAGAAATGACCACAGTGACAAACGCAACAACTCCAGAAATGAAAACTGTGACAAATGCAACAACAACTCCAGAAATTACCACAGTGACAAACGCATCAACTCCAGAAATGAAAACTGTGACAAATGCAACAACAACCCCAGCAATGACCACAGTTGCAAACGCAACAAAAGTGCCAGACATGACCACAGCGACAAACGCAACAACAATGCTAGAAATGACCACAGTGGCAAACACAACAGCAGTGCCAGACATGACCACAGTGACAAACGGAACAACAATGCCAGAAAATACCACAGTGACAAATGCAACAACAACGCCAGAAATGACCACTGTGACAAACACAACTACAATGCCAGAAATGACCACAGTTACAAATGCAACCACAATGCCAACAATGACAACATTGACAAACACATCAATGCCAGAAATGACCATGATGACAAACACAACTATGCCAGAAGTGACCGGCGTGATAAACGTAACATCAGACATGAAAACTGTGACAAATATTACAAAATTGGAAATGACAACAGTGACCAACACAACAAAAATGCCAGAAATAACCATGGGGACAAACACAACTAGAAATCCAGAAATGACCACAGTGACAAACGCAACAACTCGTGAAATGAAAACTGTGACAAATGCAACAACAACTCCAGAAATTACCACAGTGACAAACGCATCAACTCCAGAAATAAAAACTGTGACAAATGCAACAACAACTCCAGAAATTACCACAGTGACAAACGCATCAACTACAGAAATTACCACAATGACAAACGCAACAATGCCTCAAAGAACCACAGGGACAAACTCAACATCACCATCAGAAATTACTGTGGTGACAAATGCAAAAAACACGATACAAATTACCACACAGACAAACACAACAACATTGCCAGAGCTTACAATAATAACAACCCTAAGAACACCAGATATGCCAATAGTGACAAACTCAACGCAAATCATTGAAACAGTAGACAAAACAACAGCTGCTGTCTTTACTGTAAAAGAAAGCTTTACTCTAAACATGGACTTTCAGGACTCATACAATAACCCAACCAGTGATGTTTATAAGGATATTTATGCTTCTGTAAGTCATATTGATATGCTGAAGTCTGTAAAACAACATGAAGGAATGCATACAGAATTTAATATCTTGATATTTGGTTTGATTGTGATATTGTCTCTACCAGGCTGAAACAAATTGCCAGGAATACATGTCAAAAGATTGCAGTGTGCAGGGTCTAAACTTTAGGTGAGTCAGCGGTTATCTCTTACATATTATGCTGTTTAAATATTTAAAAAATAGATATTGTAGTTGCTAGTAAATACTACAGCTGTATTAGTATTAGAATAAGTCTATCCCGAAACTGATATCAGTTTGATCTGTATTACTGTAGCCCCAGCAAAGGTTTCAAACAATCACTCTACTCCTTCCCTAATAAAGGGGATAGAAATTTCACCCAAATTGTGTTTTACACAATAAGTAACTCTGCCATTCACACACATGTTGGCGAGCTACATTGTAGCCACAGTTTCAATGAGGTAAACTGGCAGAAATGAGGGTATTGTTCTGAGTTGCCACCAGGCACCCAGACTGTCTTAAATAGGCAATGTAGGTGAAGTGTCTTGCCCAATTAAAGACTGACGGGCATAGCCGGGGTTTGTCACAGGGCGAACCCCTCCATTCTAAGCCAATGTCGCTCCTTGTAGCAAAGGTAGTCTAAGATAGGATTTTGTCTAAACGCTGCAGTGTGTGAGTTCAAGATCTGATATCTCAATAAATCATCAAACTGTAAAAAAACAGTAAAAAACAATAATGTTAAGACCATCTTTATTAATAACATTAAAGTACATACTATGCTGTTTGATCTTTCATTTTGTTATTATATAGGCATTTCTAAAAAAAAAAACTTTAATTAAGTAGGCTTCAACTCTGATCCTCAGCACCCATTGTCTTGCATATTTAAATTTTTTCCTTTCCCCCTGACAAAATATTACTTAAAAATTTCAATTTCTTTTTTAGTCCTTGCACATCAATAATTATTTCCTACATCTTTATTTTCACAATGTTAAAACAGGATGTTTAAACTAAGAAAGTCAATTTTTAATTATCTTTCTAGGATGAAACACAAACAGTAGCTTGTCTGTCTAAAGTAGCCATAATAATCTCACATATTTAGACATATGTACTATAAGGAACTATAGTTATTCATTTGCTGTTGTATTTGGTATACAGCTTATTTTAGGCATCAGCCATGAACTGTCTAAACCCTTTTTATAAAAATCAGGTTCAAATATAATGAACTGTTAGAGTGACCTGACTTCATAGCAGAATATCAATTAAAATTAAAATCTGTGTTCCAGGTCTGGAAGCACCATCGCTGACTTTTCTCTCAGCAGTTCTTCTCAGGATGCATCACAACTTCAATTAGCAAAAGACGAAATGTTAAATCAACTGGCAGAAAAATATCCTGTGGACATCTTCAGTAAGTGAGCCTCAATAAATCTGGGCTAGGTTTAACCATTCCATTATATTTTCACATAGATCCATAAACCAACATAAGAGATATATATATACTTTTTTTTAATCCTTCCTTTTTTGTCATACAGGTAACACATTATATATGTCAGTTGGCGAAGTTACTTCAGAGGAAATAATTGCTGGGGACTCTGTAACTCTGACATGTGGACCTCCTCCCACTAATTTTGGGTTAAATCTAAGGGTGGTTTGGACACTTGATGGAACAGTCCTCCAAACAATTAAACCCAGTGATGACGGGACCTCGAAATACAAAATCTCACCATTCTTTAAAATTCATGATGGTATGTACTGTTTAGACCAACACTACAGTCTGATGTGTGATGGGATCCAATAATACCACATCATATGTTATAAAATAGCTGCTCCAATTGTTTTGGTTTTTAACTCATAAATTGTTTGGAAATATTATTAGCTTCTGCATCATATGATAAAAATAGCAACTATTATATAGCCATGAAATAGGTGGTAACCAAATTTCAGAGCTTTTGAAGATTATGGTTGCAATTATGACTTTGCCAAAAGTATTTCACCTATCCAAATTATTGGAATCAGGTGTTCCAATCACTTCCATGGCCACAGGTGTATAAATTCAAGCACCTAGGCATGCAGACTGTTTTGGACAAACATTTGTGAAAGAATGGGTCGCTCTCAGGAGCTCAGTGAATTCCAGCGCGGAACTGTGATAGGATGCCACCTGTGCAACAAATCCAGTCGGGAAATTTCCTCGCTCCTAAATATTTCACAGTCAACTGTCAGCTGTATTATAAGAAAATGAAGTGTTTGGGAACGACAGCAACTCAGCCACGGAGTGGTAGGCCACGTAAACTGACGGAGGCGGTCAGCGGATGCTGACGCGCATAGTGCCAAAAGAGGTAAGCCAACTTTCTGCAGAGTCAATCACTACAGACCTCCAAACTTCATGTGGCCTTCGGGGATTAGCTCAAGAACAGTCGCAGAGAGCTTCATGGAATGTGTTTCCATGATCGTGAGCAGCTGCACCAAGCCATACATCACCAAGTGCAATGCAAAGCGTGGGATGCGGTGGTGTAAAGCACGCCGCCACTGGACTCTAGAGCAGTGGAGTGGGAGACGTTCTCTGGAGTGGCGAATGGCGCTTCTCCATCTGGCAGCGAAATCTGATGGGCCGAGGTTCTGGGTTTGGTGTTGCCAGGAGAGAACGGTACTTGCCTGACTGCATTGTGCCAAGTGTAAAGTTTGGTGGAGGAGGGATTATGGTGTGGGGTTGTTTTTCAGGAGCTGGGCTTTGCCCCTTAGTTCCAGTGAAAGGAACTCTGAATGCTTCAGCATACCAAGACATTTTGGACAATTCCATGCTCCCAACTTTGTGGGAACAGTTTGGAGCATGGCCCCTTCCTCTTCCAACATGACTGTGCACCAGTGCACAAAAGCAAGGTCCATAAAGACATGGATGACAGAGTCTGGTGTGGATGAACTTGACTGGCCTGCACAGAGTCCTGACCTCAACCCGATAGAACACCTTTGGGATGAATTATTCTGCTGAGACTGAGAGCCAGGCCTTACTCGTCCAACATCAGTGTCGCGACCTCACAAATAATCTTCTGGAAGAATGGTCAAAAATTCCCATAAACACACTCCTAAACCTTGTGGACAGTCTTCCCAGAAGGAGTTGAAGCTGTTCTAGCTGCATATGATAAAAATAGCAACTATTATATAGCCATGAAATAGGTGGTAACCAAATTTCAGAGCTTTTGAAGATTATGGTTGCAATTATGACTTTGTTTTGTCTTTCAGGGCAATATACCTGTAAGATGAGCCGTGCAGATGGTGCCACTTTCACACAGAGCAGAAACCTAAAGTCTAAACCAGCACCCCTGATCACTGTTAAACCAATAATTGGATCATTGAAATGTCCTGGTTCTCTGACACTAGAGTGTTCTGTTAGAGGAGACTACCAGGTTGAATTTAAGGGCCTGGACCCTCCAAGTAATTATTAAAAAAAACATCCTTTTAGGATTTTCTACCACAAAGCATGAAAACGTTTAAGACCATGTTTCTAATTCTTTATCATTCTGTCATTTAGGTTCGAGCCCAGATTCAGAAATCAAACATGAGTATCAAGCCCCTGATGGATGTACCCCAGAGGAAAAGACAATAACCTGTCAAGTAACAACAAAGCCAGAGGTTAAGAAAATCATTAAACTGACATTAAACCCAAACGGTGGGTATTTCTCCAGCCAACACAACTTTAAAAAGCTAAACAAACCTACAATGCATCTGAAGCATGATGTAAAGCTTCAATTTATTCATGTTGCTCTTTGATTTAGATTTAAATTGTTTTTATCCAATTATGACATTTCTCAATGATATGAAGTATCCTTCAAAATATATTGTTTAGGGCAGTGTTTCCCAACTGGGGGTATGCGTACCTCTTGTGGTCTGCAAGGGTATTGCAAGTGGTACATGAAAATAATTTCTTAGAAATTAGCCCGGTGTAGGTACCAGATCTGCTCGAATGGTCAGATCTGCTTTGGTCCTGTGCATGCCAGTGACGTTACATTACATGATTGGATGAAAGTTGCCATATGATGTAAAACAAAGTGGTTGCCCAAACAACGATAATAACATCAAGATAGCTGGCCAGTGTGCAGAGTCGGGATCATCTACACCAAGTAGAGTGTCTAGTCGATCAAAACAAGTTTTTTACCCTGATCGAGCAACAAAGCTGACAAAATCTGCTAATGCTGAACAGCGCAACTGCAAGCGCATGATATACAAGGGGAGATCTGGGTAGCACTGTGGCCAGCTGTGCTCAGTAGCTAACACAGGTTAGCCTCTTTTAGCTTGGTCCGTTAGCCATATTGAGCTATACACTACTTTTGAATTTGTATCAAAAACAACCAATCGCTTTCTAAGCATGTAGAATAAATGCTGTTTTCTTCGTGAAAAAATCTCTAAGCAAAGTATTTTTTTAAGATGTCCTACTTTGTCCCTCCCTCTGCCTACAGATCTCTAGCCTGGACAGAGTCCCACTCCACCCTAGTCAGAAGCTGAGTCTGATACTGTCCCGCTAGAGAGCTGTGTGATTTATGGGGGTTGTTTCGAACGGGAACCAGGAAAAAAAATGCCTCTGCATCTCAGATGGACCTACAAACCTGCAACCAATAGATAAACGTGAGTCACGTAGGTTAAGCGAGGCATAGTTGTTGTCCACAAAAATCAAAAGCCGTGCAGTTTCTCAATACGCTTCTAGAATAAGCAGCCATGAGACTTTTCCGCGATTCTCTGTTCCTCTTTTAAAATTAATTTGCTTGCTTTCCATATCTTCTAGAACAGACCTATAATAAAGCAGATCACTGCTCACCTAAACTCTCCAGCGGCAGCCATTATTGTTGTCACCCTAGCGCCGCTTTGGTCACGTGGTTGATTACGTTACTCTTCTATCATCTGTCCATCATTGTATCAAAGCCCCGCCTTATTACTTGATTGGACTTTGACAGGCCATATAGAATAATTTCGCTGGCCATTATGGAGCGTATGTAACGTAACTTCCTCCGAACTACAAACCTATTGGGCTGGATCAGATGTCCCATTTGTCCTCCTGTGCCTACAGATCTCAAGAAAAAATAAATAAAAAAGCTGAGACTTTTTTGTGTTCTTGTTAAATGGCAGAGTTCAGTCTGTCTTAGAACTTTCAAATCAAGTTTGACAATAATTATTGTTTTATAGTTCTCGGCTACTTTAACATCGCCATCTAAATGTTAAATAATAGCAAAATATAGGTAATAATATGTTAAAACTCCAAAAGAGATTTGATTAAAAAACGGGTGCAATACAGTTTGTTCGAGTGGAGTTGCCATATGTTGATGTCATAAGAAGGAGCAGGGCCCAGAGCAGATCTGGTACCTACATCGGTATCTGCTGTTTCTCACACTGAGCTATCGGAGATCATCTAAGCAGCTCAGATGTTTTGATGAAAACAAGTTAAACTAATTAAGTCAGTCTGACTAGAATTTTTGTTCTGCATTTTGTTCTCAATTCATCAAGTTTAAATGTATCTAAAAGGGGCCATTTAAAGGTGCTCCAGTTTTAAAAAACAGGTTTATATTATGATTTTAATTTGTATTTATTTCGATTCCTTACAAACTTTCAGGCAACTTATTTATGTTGGATTTTTTTTTTTATTGAGCTGGGGAAAAAAATACAATGATAAAAAATTGAATGCTAAATAAGTAAAATATTTTCTTATTTTATAATCAGTTATTGTATTTTCCACTTTGGGACAATCAGCAATACTTTTGACTGACTCATGGTAAGTCAAAATGCCCAAAGAGGTACACACATTTTGAGAAAAATAAAATAAAATTAGCTTTTTACTTAAAAAAATATTGTGTTAAAAATTATTCACATTATTCTCAGTAATTGGTTGAAATATTGTTGATAGTTTTCATAACAGCAATCTAAGCCTCCTTATCATTAGCTTCTGTCATATTTTATAATGCTGCTTCAATAAGCTATGTAATGCATCTGAAATGTTTGATGTTGGAAATTTTTACCCTCATCTTTAGCTCCCTCCACAGATCTTTTGCTAATTTTAGTCAAGACTCTGAGTGTAAAAAATATGAAATCACTTTCATTATCTCAAGTTAAATCAATGCTTTACCCATAAAGCCACAATTGATCTGAATAAATAGGGGAGAGACTTCATTGTAATTAGGTAGTAACCTCAGAGCCCGTTTAAACTTTTTTTTTTTTCTTTTTGTGTAGTTCTTTGTGAAGGTGATGATGTATTCAGTGCTGGACCTGAAGGTTTTCTTGCTGTTGGTCCCTGTAAAGAGGGTATGGTGGGAAACAAAACAGCCGTTTGTAAGGATGATCGCACGTATGGAGATATCCAAGATAACTGCGTCCTAGAAGTTATACAGAACCTGCTTGATCAGTCAGAGGTAATCGAGTCCATCTTTTGTCTGAAATATTTTCATATAGCCTTTCCTGTTATTCCAAAAAAAATTTCTGAAATATTAAATCCTGAAAATGCTAATTCTATGACTTGTCTTATAATTC
>JAGKQL010000007.1:28926068-28939898 GCA_018398635.1 Cyprinodon brontotheroides | reverse complement strand
CGTGGTGTTCTGCATAATTGGGTCACATTCGTGTACCGATCATGACAGAACACTGCGTACGCTACAAGGCCCAGCAGATCACTTCACCATACCACTTGGAAGAGCAAGATGCCCAAATAAATGGACATGCTATGCTAATTACTTTAATAGTGCTAACGCCACACCGGCAGCGCAACCACTTCCGGGTCCAGTTCCTCCTCCGTGGTCACCAGCAGTGACGTCATCAGAGTTCCGCCCAAGCCTTCCTGAAAAATTCTCCGGTAATATGAAGGATTGCAGAGGATTTTTATTTCAGTGCAGATTATTGTTCCAGAACTCTCCCAACAGTTTTTCGACGGACTTTAAGAAAGTAACCTTTATTCTCTCTCAACTAACAGGAAGAGCTTTGGAGTGGGCCCAGGCCAGATTTCCCTCAGATGAAAGTCTCAACTGCCGATACTCTGATTTCATTTCTGAGTTCTCCCAGGTTTTTAATCAGGAAACTGATCAAACAATTGACTCTCGTGCTCTTTTCAGTATTAAGCAGGGAGATTCATCTGTGGCTGATTTTTCGATCAACTTCCGGGTTAAGGCAGCAGCTTCCGGATGGAATCAAAGTGCTCTGAAGGGAGCTTATTTCATGGCCTTAAATGAGAATATTAAAGACGAACTGGCAACTCTCGACGAGCCAGCCTCCCTTGAGGATCTAATCAAACTAACAATTAGATTGGACAACAGAATTAGAGCCAGAAGCAGCTCCAAATTAAGAAATTCTGGGTCTCATGCCTCTACATCTGCTTCAAATATTATGACTGTTTCTTCTCCTCCCACAGAGCGACCAAGGGCCCAGTCCCTCCCTCTGCCTGTTCAGGCTTCACATTCTGATGGTATGGAGGTCAAACCTATGCAGGTGGGACACACTCGGCTTACTCCTGAGGAGAGACAAAGACGTTTTTTGAGCAGACTTTGCATCTATTGTGGTGAAAGTGGACATTTCATTGCTTCCTGCCCGGCTAAATTAAAAGGCAGGGCCCGCCAGAGGACCTGAGGAGTCTGGCGGGCCAAACCAACTCTAAGAAATCTCCTCGATTGATGCTTCCTGCCACTTTGTTTTGTGATAATCAGAACCTCTCCTTTTCTGCCTTTATTGACTCAGGCTGTGAACGGAACCTCATAGACTCTAACCTTGTTCAACAGTTGATGATTGAAACTGTTCCCCTTTCTCAACCTCTCCGTGTCTCTGCCATTGATGGGAAAAATCTCCACCAAGTTACTCATCAAACTCAACCCCTCGAGCTCCTCCTCTCAGGTAACCATCGTGAAACTATCACATTTTTTGTCATTCCCTCCGCATGTTCCCCGTTGGTGCTCGGATTCGAATGGCTGGAGAAACACAATCCACGCATTAATTGGACTGAACGTCACGTGGAAGCATGGTCTACGTCATGCCATGAGACTTGTCTTCGGTCGGCAGCCCCCGTGGTGGGGCCTCCTAGAGGGGGGGAGGAGATGGACTCTCCTGACCTATCTTCAGTCCCCTTTGAGTACCATGACTTGGCCCCGGTCTTCAGTAAGGTCAGTGCTACGTCCCTTCCACCACATAGACCATATGACTGTGCAATTGAGTTGTTACCTGGAGCACCGTTACCCAGCAGCCGTTTATATAACATCTCCAAACCAGAACGAGAGACAATGGAGAAGTATATTAACGAGTCTTTAGCTGCTGGAATTATTCGCCCGTCCTCTTCTCCTTTGGGTGCTGGTTTCTTTTTTGTTGGCAAGAAGGATGGTTCATTAAGACCATGCATTGACTACAGAGGGTTGAACCAAATCACTATAAAGAATAAGTACCCTCTACCTCTCCTAGCCTCTGCTTTTGAACCTGTTCAGGGGGCAACAGTCTTCACCAAACTGGATCTGAGAAACGCATATCATCTCCTCAGAATCAGAGAAGGTGATGAATGGAAGACTGCTTTCAAGACACCATTAGGTCAGTTCGAGTACCTGGTGATGCCTTTTGGTTTAACAAACGCCCCCGCCTGCTTTCAAGCACTAGTGAATGATGTTCTCAGAGACTTTTTAAATGTGTTTGTCTTTGTCTATATAGACGACATACTCATTTATTCACGGAACTTAACTGATCACAAGAAACATGTCCGCCTGGTGTTACAGAGGCTACTGGAGAACAAGTTATTCGTCAAGGCAGAAAAATGTGAATTCCACCAACCATCAGTGACCTTTTTGGGGTTTGTGCTCGAGGGCGGGCAGGTTAAGCCTGCTGAGGACAAGATAAAGGCGGTATTGGACTGGCCGATTCCTGAAACTCGAAAACAGCTTCAAAGGTTTTTGGGGTTCGCCAATTTTTACCGTCGTTTCATTAGAAATTATAGCCAGACGGCTCAACCTCTGACCTCTTTAACTTCAGTTAAGAGGAATTTTCAATGGACTCCCGAAGCTCAGTCTGCTTTTGACAAACTGAAATCTTTGTTTTCCAGAGCACCGGTGTTAATTCAGCCTGACCCTTCTAAACAGTTCATCCTGGAGGTCGATGCTTCGGATTCTGGCGTTGGAGCCGTCCTTTCCCAGAGACTCGACTCAGATCAAAAGATTCATCCATGTGCTTTTTTCTCTCGCAGACTCTCATCAGCAGAACAGAACTACGGCGTTGGAGATCGAGAACTATTAGCCATTAAGTTGGCGTTGGAGGAGTGGAGACACTGGTTAGAGGGAGCTGAGCACCCGGTTCTAGTCTGGACTGACCACAAGAACCTTGCTAGCATCCAGTCTGCCAAACAGGCCAATCCCTCGTCAATCCAGGTGGTCCATTTTCTTCTCCAGATTTAATCTCGTTATCTCCTACAGACCCGGATCAAAGAATGTGAAACCAGACTCCCTCTCGCGCCTATACTCCGTCGATCAACCCGAGACACCAGAGCCAGTCCTCCCGGCCTCTTGTACTGTGGGAGTCGTGAACTGGGAGATCTCCGATCTTATTAACTCCGCCCTGGCCACGGAACCCGACCCAGGTAACGGTCCGGCTAACAGAACTTATGTTCCGCCTTCCCGTCAGGTCCAGGCCTCATTCAATGGATGCACACTGCCAAATTCTCGGCCCACCCTGGAGTCAGGCAGGAACCATCGCGCTCATCACCAGACGCTTCTGGTGGCCCACTCTCCACAGGGACGCAAAGGAATATGTGCTGGCTCCGCCCCATTTGTGCTAGGAAACAAGGCCTCGCGATCAGCCACCCTCTGGTTCAAGCTTCAACCTCTTTCCCTATCCCTTCACGTCCATGGTCCCACATTGCCATAGATTTCGTCACTGGTCTCCCCGTCTCTCGAGGTATGTCCACAATACTCACCACCATCGCTGACTGCTTTTCAAACCGCCGGCATTTAGTCCCTCTCAGGAAGCTTCCCTCGGCGCTCCAGACTGCTCAGCTTCTTCGTGAAAACATCGTCTCGCATTACTACATGGCATCCTCAGAAATCCTATCACGACCGCGGGTCCTCAATTTATCTCTGGCCAAGTCGGGAAAGCCTTCTTGTTCAGCCTCCAGGTTGTAAGTCTGTTTGACTTCAGGCTATCATCCACAATCAACGGTCAGACAATCGAAGCGCATGAAATCCAGTACCCTTGAATCCACCCTCCGCTGCCTAACTTCCAACAACCCCAATCGACTGGAGCCGCATCTCCCCTTTGGATCTAAAGTACGCTCTCATAACCTGTGCAGAGATCAGCTTCCACCGCCAGTCACCATTTCTAGGTCAGTCATGGATACCAACCACCACTTTTCCCCGCAGATGAAAAGGGAGATAGCAGTCAAGACCATCAACCAACACATCCGCGCTGTCAGTGTGATTTGGAAGGAAACCATCACCACCCTCAACAGATCATCAGAAACCACTCAAACGTTTTTACCACTTGTGAGACGCCTCCGCTTCCTGAGTACACACCATCGACAGGAGGTAAGGCTTCCCCACCCCGGGACATTCCTCAAGGAAATGTTCCCTCGAAACTGCTCCCAAGATTCATCGTCCGCTTTAAGGTTTCCCCAGGTCATCAGTCCTCCTCGCAGTCCGCTCAGTTACCTCACTCCACGAAGATCTCATCCCACCTTTCATGTATCTCAGGTCAAGCCCGGTGTAGTCTTGAAGCTCCTTTCTGTGCCCGCCATATCCCATCTCCTCCTCCACCACCGCCTCTGGAAGTCGATGGCTGGTCACCTGCATTTACTACCGCCCCTCGCCGCTCTCGGCCGCTAGGAAGCCGCGCGCTGGTAGTACCTCGCCGACTGGGAGTGGCTACTGACCTGAAGACCGCCAGTGGTTCCTCGGTGCTCTTACATCCTCGCATCCTTCCCTGATCGTAGGAGTACGAGCGCTTCTGCTCATCTATTTCCTCCGGACCGCCAAGGCGTGCCGTTGAGGGGGGTGAGCCGTTGGAAGCTGGAGAAGTACCTCTCTTCTCCAGCAGAGTCCGCCGAGGATCCTCCTGAGCAGAGCCCTCTGCACAGCTGCTGCTCGTTACCATCATCAGGAGGACCCTCTACTTAAGCTGTCTTCAGACCTTGCCTCAACGCCGCAGTGTTGAGCCAGTTGGTTAGCACCTAAGCCCAGAACCTCTGAGAACTTTGCTTGCTCTGAGATCCTGACAGGATCCTAATCTTGTCTCTGTCTTTCCAGGAAAACCTGATCTTCCTTCGTGAAGCTCTGGAAGAGCTTAACCCACCGAGCCTGCCCTCAGAGCCAAACCTGAAGACTTCCCCTGGATTCTCTTGCAGCTCTGGACCAAGAGCTGGAAATCCAAAGTCAAGGTCAGCTACCTTTCTAGAAGCAAGACGCTGAAGCAGCTAACGGACTCAGCTAATCAGACTCTCTCCAGTTCCAACAACCTTCCTCTCCAAGATCCATTCAAGGACCCACAAGGTACAAACCAGAGACTATCAAAGGACAAAACCGCTAAGAGCCCAGCTAACTAACTGTCTTCCTCACAGACTCCGGTGAACCCGTTTGCCCAGGACCAGAACCAGAACATACTATCTTTGGATTGTATTCAATAAACTCTGTTAACTTTTCATCTGTTTCCTGTGTCGTGGTGTTCTGCATAATTGGGTCACATTCGTGTACCGATCATGACACCTTCCCCTTGGCTCTATTTTTCTTTTCATTGTTTTTGCAGATTACAAACAGATATTTTCAACACTAAAGAACGCAGACCCCACCGCTCTTCGGTCTCTGTTATTATGTCTGAAAGATAAGAAGGCCTCGGTGGACCTAAAAATATCCTGAAACTTAATGAAGATGAGACAGAGGTAGTGATTTCTGGCAGACCCAGTGTAGATTCCCTGACCAATCTTGGCTCTTCTGCCCAGTATGTCAGGCCGGTTGTTACAAATTTAGGGGTCAAGATGGATGCTAATCTTAAGCCGGAAGCACACAGAGCTGTTGTCAAATCCAGTTTTTTACACTTAAGGCAGCTAGCCAAATTAAATCTATTATTTCCAGACAACATTTTGAAACAGTGATCCATGAATTTGTGACCACATGTCTGGATTACTGTGATGCACTTTAAATAGGAGTCAATGATTTATATATTTCCCAGCTTCAGAGGAAACAAAATGCTGCTGCACATCTTTCAACAGGTACACGAAAATTGACCACATTTCCCCTATTTTAGCTTCCTTACACTGGTTCCCAGTGCATTTTAGGAGTCATTTTAATTCCTTTCATTTGTTTTTAAAGTTCTTGGGAACCAGTACATGAGCTGGACTTCTGCAGGCCTGTTTGCCTGAGCTGTTCTGTCTCTTAATACCTGAGCCTGCCTGAACCCTTCGTAATCTGATTGCCTACCTGTTTGCCTGATCTGATCTGTTTTGTCTCCTGATCATCTGAGCCAGCCTTACCCGTTTTATCTGTAAGTCTGCCTGTTACTGGACCTGGATCTGTACCCTGACTCTGCCTTGGATTTCCCTCTGGATTCTCTCTGGAACTTGGGTTATCCGGTTCTGACCCTATAGGCCTCATCTGTGACAACGGTTTCTGGAAATTCCTGCCGGACCCCCAACCAGTCATCAGCATCATGATTCTGATCCCTTGTCTGTCTCCTGACAACCGAGTATCAGCTAGAGTTCCCCTGATCAGATTGGTGATCGTTAGCGTGCCAATCAACTAACTGGACCACTGTTCCCATCAGACTCCAGAATGTGAGAAGGTTAGTGAGTGTTACTACTATCTATCCGTTGTGTAAAGTTGGTTTGGGCACTCACCTGCTGTCTCTGCTTCCACATGATTCTGATATAGACGTTGATGATAATCCCGCGACCGGCTTCAGTTTACCTTTAAATAAACTGTCTTTAAACATCCCTTGTTCTGTTCTGGCTAAGTTCTGGGATCCTTACTGTCTGATTGCAACAGTTTGTTATTATTGGCAGACAGATCAGTTCCAAACTTCCCTTTTTAATGCCTGTTAACAAGCAAAGTCCTAAACCCAACCCTAAAAAGAGAATCTTTACCAGTCGGGACCAGTCGATAGTCCCAACAATTACCCATAGGTAGGGAAATTACCCCCAAAAGGTAATAAAAATATGGCCACACAATCACTATCTCTTTCCAGGCTCTTTTGTTATTCACATATTATGGTTCTGTATTTTATTTTAATTTCTTGTTAATTGAAAAAAAAAGTCTTCCGTCCCTTTGCAATTATTTCTGCTCACTGATTTTTTTTCTTTATTAATACTATTCTGCATCGTTATTTCTGATGGTCCAGATTTGTTTACAAACCACATAACCTTTCTCCGTCGTCTGGCGTTGTACCAATGTTTCCTTAAGAGAATCCAAATACAGGAAGGCAGAATGAAGGTTGAAGCTGAAATTAGGTTGTAACTAACTTAATCTGTGACAGATAAAAATCCAATGATACACAAACAAGAAATAAAATCTCAGAAACATCATGTAGAATGGATAAGTTGAAGATCTTGCAAAGATTGAGTGGAACTGGAAGGATTGCGTTCTAGACTGAACATTTGCTGGGATAGGTAACAATCACCTAGTAAAATGAGAACCTTAACAATCAAAGTGTTTCACTCAATGTTTGACATGTAAATGTATGTTTACCTATGGTAAAGCTGCTCCAGAAACATTATACAATTTTTACTAAAAACAAAAGAAGAATAGAGGAAACACAAAGCAAAACTATCATTTAACAGAACACCATCCACCCATGAGCAGCAGCTGTGAAATGAGGAACTGATGTAAGGACAACTGTGAACATAGGAACTAAATCAATACAGAACAGAACAGTAGCTAAACAGCATAGAGTAAAAAAAAAAGCTTCATTTAGCAGTTTTATTTATCATAATGCCTTATCCAAACTTCACTTCACAAACTTCAATATGAACATTCTCAGTGTTAAGACTCTTAAAATTAGATCCTAATATGAATCATTCTTTTTAAAAATATCCATTAAAGTTATGTTACCTTAATTTCAGTGTTTTTGTTCAAGACAAAAAAAAAGAATCTCCTTTTGTAAAAAAAAAAAAAAAAATATGACATACTTTTCTGTATATATTTACGTGTTTGTTAATATGTTTTTCGTTTTGCATTAAATGTGAATACAATTGGGTTTTAAATATGGTATAATTTCTTTTTCTTTTTTTTTGGTAACATGCCACATGTAGTGTTACCAGAAGGTGATAAGTGTCATATGTTAAGATGTTGGTGGATTTTATTTAAAGACCTGGCCTCTCCATAAAATGCATGTGCAAGAGCATACACAAGCCCATTTCTAATTGTACATGCACCATTTAAAAATTGCTGTTCTCATAGCTTTTACAAGCTTATCACGTCCACATACAGCGGAGGCTATATAGTGGAATTCATATCAAACTCATTTTACTGACTGATCGGACTGATGATCACTGCAGGTAACTCCTCACCACGCTTTGCCTGCGCCATCTTTGTTATTAGTCGGGTGGAAATATATGGAAATAGTGACAGCGGGCCGCTGTGACAGCAAATTCCATAATGCTTTTCGAGGATAGCTCTCTGTGCAAATGATCTTGCGATATATTATATCCTTCTCATACACTTCGTAGAAATTTTTTCTCTTACGAAGGTGAGCTTCAGTGACTGTCTGAAACTGAGTTCACCACACATATGCAGCTGAAAGTGTGCATGTGCAGAAAAAGATCGCTAATGGGGCGAGCACGTAGCTCGGCCTCACATAAACATGTCACCAGAATGATTGACAATTAGGAGGACCCCTTTTTTAGATGATCCACCCGGAAATAAAAGATAGTCCTCTGTACCTTAAAGACTGGACAAGTCACTGACGTTATTGCATCGTATCAGGAGCAGCCCTACATAACCACAGATTTCTGTTACAATGTCTAGAAGTCTTCACAGATTAACAATTATTATCCTGTACTCTTCTGGTGGGGTTCCAAGAGCCTTGAGTTTTATGGGATTATCGGAGGAGTACACCCTAAGCAGCGCCTCAAAGAGCCAAAGAACTTTGTATGAATTATACCTGATGGCAATTTTAGGAGATCAGTCAACTTTACATGCATATTTATTACTTGTATGCTTGACCAGAATCCAGGACCATCACGCTGCAAGGCATCAGTGCTACCAACTGCACCACAGATCCAGCAAACAGACTCAAATCACCAAAGCCATAACGGTTTAAAATTAAAGGTTTTGCATTGTGTCTCTGCCACTCATTACACCATTTTCTATTGACCATTAGATGGCAATACCAAGTTTTCTAAAACTTATTGTTGCCATTGATTTCCTGTTCTTTTATTTTAAGGGCGGAACTGAAATGACTCATATATCTACCTGGACTCTGATGACATCATCTGATGTTATCTAGCCTCATATGCTCTATGACTGGCTGATCTGTGTGACATTTCCGTTTAAGCTGACTTTCCTGTTACAGACACGGTTTAATGGAAACAAAGTGATCTGACCAGAATGAGAGCACTCCTGTTTTTTTCCTTTGTCCTCTGTGTCTCTTCCAGCGGTGAGTTTAACCTCAGACTGATAAAAAAAATAAAAGAAACCAACTATTTTCTGATTTTTTTTTTTCTCTACCTGCAGCTCTATATGAGGATTTCTGGTTCCTCGGCTGTTCAGATTCAGATACAGGGTTTGTGTATGGGACGGAAGCAGGGGATATCTGGTACGCAGACTACATCAACCAAAGAGGAGTTGATGCTCTGCCTGACTTTGCAAATCATCCTGCCTTTAAAGGGTTTTATGATTCAGCGTTAGCCCATCAGAAGATCTGCAGAGATAACTTGAAGATAAGACGAAAAGCAATGAAGGAAGTCCCAATGAAGGAAGGTAATAGCAAAAAAGCCTTATTGAATTTGTTTAATTTTATTCAAGTCTGAAATAATGAAAAGAAAATTTGATCTGTGTGATTTAGTCAGTCATCAAAGAACTAAACAGTAACCGCTGATATGTATCCATTGTATTTATATCCAGTGTATTTATATCACGCCAATTGAAAACACATGTCATCTCAAGACACTTCCTGCTTTACAGAGAATTCAATCCAGATCATACAGTCATCAGATTGGTTTTAAAGTTTTATATTTTAAGTGAAAAACTGTAGTTGTAATTGCATCCAACACTTATTGGATTCTCTGAAGGGCTAGCAATCCCCCTCTCTCTCCCAAGCACGCGTATCTGTGGGCTGACAGTGGAGAGGAAAAACTACCTTTAACAGGAAGAGAAACCTCCAGCAGAACCGAGGCTCAGTGTGAGCTGACAATCGACTGAGGCCCGACTGGAGTTCAATGAGACAGAAGATAAATAAAGAAGCAGAGATACAAAAAGACACCTGTCATATATAGCTAGGCAGCAGCCTGCTGTCAGAAACACACAGCCAAGCTCACCTGTGTCTACCTTTGGCATTGAGAGCCACATCAGCCAGTCAAACATCCAGCAAAAGAAACAGGACTACATTGAAAAGCCCAGCTCCAACATCTATAAACAAAAGGTATTGATGGCAGCAGCACAGCTCATATATTTCTCTCAGGATGGAGTCACAGCCAGATAGAAGCCACTATGAGAAAAAGCAGAAAAAGAGCATAAATGTGGAGATTGAAAAAACATATACTGCAGTGGGGGAATAGAGATATAATGAAACAGAATGATGAAAAAGGTCCCTATGTCCTCCAGCAGTCTAAGCCTTTAGCAGCATACCTATAGAGATAGCTCAGGATAACCTAAGCCACTCTAAATTTAGCTTTATCAAAAAAAGTTTTAAGCCAGCCCTCACGGACTAAGACTGGTAGTTGGTTTTGATGGTGCTACGCAAATTTTCACACAGTGTAAAAACATGTTTCAAGGCCTAAGAGAGAGGGAGTAGAGAGCCTGATAGCTAAAAAGATCTGCCTCCCATTTGCTTTTTTAGAAATTCTAGGAACCTGCAGATTGAGAGCAAAGTACTCTGTGAGGAACATACGGAACAATCAATTATCTTATATTGGATAGAACTTGGCCATCAGTGACTATCCTGAAATTAATTAGTTTTTTACACTGAGGATTATAAGAGATGCAAAACATAATAATTTCAATTCAACCCCAAAATCCTCGCAATGACGTGTAACTTTCTTTAATCAAAAAATATAGTTGTTTCCATTTAGCAAATGTATTTTTGTCATTCCAATTTATGCACTTTGACAGTTACAGCTTCATGTAATAATCACAGGGATTTAATATTCAATATTTTTGTCTGCGTTGCCTTAAATTTGCTATTTATAATTACATACTATGAGCGCATCACATATACAGAGGCAGACACCTTTGCCCTATGCAGCACAGAGCTGATTAGTGACTGTAGAGATTGCCAGTATACTCAAATGTGACTACAGCTACTTAGGCCAATATAAAATGGGGGCGGGGTCTGAAAAAGATACTCAGATAAAGTACCTCACCCAGATCAAGAATACATAGATGTGACCAATCCTAGTATGACATTATAGAAGTTTGTCCTAAAAATCAATCTGAGAGTGAGATAATCTAAGGTTATCTGTATGGGACCAATCATGGTCTTTGTAAAATAAACAATCAGCAATGTATTTTGCATTTATATTTACAAGCATAATTCAATGAGTTAATTTTACCTAAACTCTGTGTTAAAGGAGAAATACAGGTTGGTTTGTTCGTATGAGATGGAAAGGAACCAACCAGTTTGTCAACATCTATTATTAACAGAACCTCCCTCCAACCTAATCATCTTCAGCAGGGATGAGGTGGAGCTGGGAGAGAAGAACACTCTGATCAGTCATGTTTCTGGGTTCTATCCTGCCCCCGTCAAAGTTTATTGGACCAAAAATGGAAAGAATGTGACAGACGGAACCAGCATCAATGTTCCTGTCCCCAGCAAAGACGGTTCCTTTAATCAAATCTTCAGACTGGAGTTCATACCTGAGGCAGGAGACATCTACAGCTGCACGGTGCAACATCTGGCTCTGGAGGAGCCCCTGACAAGAATCTGGGGTAAGAAAATGTTATTCAGGCCGGAAACTGAGAAAAAACAGCAAGTACAAAATGAAAACTATTAGAAGTGTGGATGTTTATGTTTGTGTTGATTGTATCCAGAGGTTGAAAAGACCGAGCCCGGTATTGGACCATCAGTGTTCTGTGGAGTCGGCCTGACTCTGGCTGTCCTCGGTGTGGCTGTGGGAACCTTTTATCTCATCAAAGGTATTGAGTGCAGCTGCAGTCAAAATAAATAAAAGGTTTTCATCAACTTATAAAAGATAAGTTGATGAAAACCTGCAACAACCAAACCAAGAGGATGATTTTGAAGTCGAAGACCAAAGTTGGATTTCTAAAATTTTCCATTCAAGCTGTTGTTGTTTTTAATTACCTGGCTTTATTCTTCTGGTTTTTAATTGTGATTTATTTTGTAAAGGCATTTAAAATAAAACTGGTTTGCTCTGCAATTTAAGACCTTGTTTTGTAAACAAGAAAATATTTTATTCGTAAATTGAAACAGCCTTTTTCTTCAAAATCCATCACGTTGTCATATTTTAAGAAATGATCATTGTTTCTGTAATTCCTTTGTGCTTAAAAAATAAATAAAATGATAATTAAACTTTATTAATCTCACACTGAAGAAATGTACCCCTGCATTTACTTCAACCCCTCGGGAAGCAGTGGGCTTCCACTGTGCGGCGCCCTTGGAGCGGTGTTGGGTTAAGGGTCGTGCTCAAGGACCCAGAGTGGAGGCTGTGGGAGTGGAACCATATACTTGCAACCTTTTCAGAGCACAAGCGCACTGCTCTAACCACTAGGCCAACACTTGACATACAAAAAGAATTTCGTTTGAAATATTTTGGTTTAAGTCTAAACATTTTGTGTTTTTGTGAAAGCATTTTATTAATATGTATGATAATATGTTAATAAATGATTTATTAATTTATGTCTAAACAAAACAAATACAAATGTCTAAATTACTGAGGTCAGTTTTTGTCATTTTATTTTTCATCGAGCTAATGTAATAAATGATTTACATACCGGTAGTAGGAAAATCTGCCATACTGAATAAAAATTTCAAAGTCAGTTCTTAAAAAAGTTTTTAGACATTTTCTATATTTATTAACTTTTGCAAGATACTTTTAACATTTCTGTGTTTTCTTTTTAACTGTTGCTGCTGTTTTGTATGTGAGCATTTTACAAAAAATGTCTTGGATAAGTCAAACTTTATAAAACAAATGTCATTTTGTAAATTATTTTAATTGTTTTCTTTGTTATAATTTCTTACATATATATTCTGAAGCAAGGGGTAAGTGTAATGTATTCTTCGGCATTATTACAATTGAGACATTATTTTCAGTTTTCACTAAATGTATATATATATATATATACCGTATTTTCACGACTATAAGGCGCACTTAAACGTCTTTTTTTTCCCTCAAAATGTGCGGTGCGCCCTATGGTGCGGTGCGCCCTATGTGTGTTGTAACTGCGACTTTTGAGACCACCTCATTGAGGAGATGATGAAAGAGTGGCTGAATGTAAGGAGACCAGGTGTTTTTTTTTTCCACCCCTCACAATCGCTGTTAATATGTAACTCCATGCGTGCCCGTCTCACAGCTGATGTGAAAAACATGGGAAAACAAATTAACCCTGTGCTCGCTGTTCAACCGCTCGACATCGGTGTGAACCGGACCCAGCAGGTGCAGCAGAAGCAGCGAGTTTACATGCAAAGTCAATGGTTGACGCGCGTATAAGGCTGGGTGGCTCCGTATGGATGCGTGGCTGAGGCAGGTGTATCTGAGAAGACTAGGTGTTTTTTTCCACGCATCACCATTGCTGCGTGCCCATCTCACAGCCGATGTGAAAAAAAAGGTGAATCAAATGAACGCTGTGCTCGCCGTTATCCCGGGGGTCTGACAAAGAAGCTTCCACCGCTCGACATCGGTGTGACGCGGCCGTTCAAAGTAAGGCTGCGAGCGGCGTGGGAGCGATGGATGACAGACGGAGACCACAGTTTCAGGAAAAGTGGGAGGCAGCGCCGGGCAAGTTACGCCACCGTTTGCGGATGGATTGTAGATGCTTGGACTAACGTATCTGCTGGCTCTGTTGTTCAAGCTTTTGCAAAAGCCGGCATTATTTCTGAGGAGCTGCGCTGCACGGAAAGTGACTGACAGCGAAGAAGGGGAAACTGGCATGTCTGATTTAGCGCAGCTGTTTAATTCAGAAACAGAGGATGAGGACTTTGAGGGGTTTGATTAATACTCTGTAATAAATACATTAATAAAGCACAATCATACTCAGTTTTGCTCCCGCTCTATTTTTCTACCTGAAAACTTAATTCAACAGCAGCCT
>JAGKQL010000007.1:28849541-28921068 GCA_018398635.1 Cyprinodon brontotheroides | reverse complement strand
AGACGCTCCGAACTTATATGTAGAGTTTCGCCTTCAGCTGAAATAACTTTCGTGAGATGCCTTTTTTTGACACATTCTAGTCTCTTACATTGGTAAAAGGAAAGTTTGCCTGTCTTGAGATGTGTCTTATCCCCATACTTCCTTTTTCTCACAGTATATATCAGATGTTTTTGACTTTACTGGTTTGTTTGGGCAATAGTAGTGGTTCTGGCTGCAATTCTGCCTTAGCTTTATTTTTTATTTTTTTCACCTTTAATCACAAATTACTAAAGGCTTTAATATTTGTTCTATGCATTAATGAAATTAAAGGACAACAGGACACCATGCTGCTTCATCAAATCCTTGCGGAAGGAGAGGTAAACCACCAGGAGCTGCTGGCTCTGCAGGTGACATACACTCTATGTGAGAAAGTAGTGGAGGTCCATTTGCACATTAAGCAGGCTGAAAGTGGTGCTTTATGACCGTCCAGAAAGTATCCAACATTTTAGACAAGGTGAAGAAGCACAATCCAAATCCTTACGTCCCTAGCCTACAGGCAAGCCAAGTTTTAAGTGAAAGACTGATAAGAAGAGGAGTGATCAGGCTGTTTAAAAGTGCGTCAGCTTTCCAAAGAAAAGCTCATCTCTACCAACATAAGGAAAACAAAAGGAGGAGAGAATAAGCCACCAAGGCTAATAACGAGAAAAAGAAGAAACTTAAGAATAATGAACCTGAATACAAAAAAAGAAAATATTTTAGTCTGAGATTGACCCAGCCACCCCTCAGCTGTTAAATCTGTTAGTGAAGGAGCTACATTTTTTCTTTACGTAAAATTTCACATATTACAATATCGGCAATGAGTTTCAGATACTCTTTTGGGACAAGATCAATCCACTGTTTTAGCTTCTGATCAACGTTCAGTTTTTATTTTATACTTTCTTTAGCACTAAAAAGGAAGATATCGTTCAGCATATCAATAAAG
Organism: Cyprinodon brontotheroides; assembly: GCA_018398635.1. Taxonomy (NCBI): domain Eukaryota; kingdom Metazoa; phylum Chordata; class Actinopteri; order Cyprinodontiformes; family Cyprinodontidae; genus Cyprinodon; species Cyprinodon brontotheroides. The sequence continues at coordinate 28,920,107 of JAGKQL010000007.1, read as the reverse complement.
GTGTACATAAGAATCTGGTGTACTTTCATTTATAGTACAATTTTCAGCGGTTTAAAGGGGAGGCTGCCTAGCTGAATAGGAAAAAAACATGGATAAATAGTTTAAAAGAATACGTTCACAGTATTTGTATTACTTTAATATGCTGTGGTGTTCAAAACTGTGGACTTAAACTTAAAAAATATTTTAACAGGTAACATAGATAATAAAATAGCAACAAAATTGATTGTGAAAAAAACTGCTCAAAAAGTAAAGCTTTTTTAAAGTCCTTCAATCTTTTCAGACCTTGTTCTCAGTGTCTGTGTGTGTGTGGCAGACCCGTATTTAAGCAAACTCCACATTCACCCCACTGTAGCTGCTCAGGATCAATAGTCCCTGTAATCATGGCTTCCAAACCCCCACTGCCCCTTGGCCTTTTAACATCCTGCAGAGAAAAATAACATGGCAACAATATAGTTATCAGTCTTCGAAAATCTGTATTGTTTTCAACTCAATAAATGTAAATACTTCATATAGCACATCCATTAGATCATAAGGTTAGTCTACTTACCAAAACAGTTGATAGTCTATCTGCAATCTTCTGTTCTGTTCATTCCTGGCTGGATCCAAGATTTTTTTTTCTGTGCTGGGAAAGGTGAAATTGACAAACACTTGCAGCTCAGCCTTGACACTGTCCCCATCCAGACGACTCCTCTCGTTCCCTAATGCAGTTGTCATAATTGAAAAGACATGTTTTGTGCGTACAATGCTCCGTGGGATGGAGAAAATACAGATGCTGATCTTCCTGAGATTCACAAGTGCTTTGGAAAACAGTTTCAGATATCGTTCCTCACTGTGGCAATCTTCCATTGGTGAAATGGCATATTCATCATGCATTCTATCCATATCAATGTCCAGATTGCAGGCTTGGACTGTAGTCTTCGAATGGCAAAACAGGTGTGTGGGTGAGCTTGGAAACTTTGCTATTAAAGCTTGTGTCAGAGAAGTGAAATCTTTCAATTATGTATTTCCTTGCTCTTTTGATAAAAAACCAGGAAATCCCTGGGCGCCACACAATGGGTTAAATGCAGAGTGCTCATTTCATAGCTCTATACTTGTGACAGTGTAATGACAATAAAACACTGGAAAAAAAGGCATTAAATTGTTTTAAAGTGGCAATGAAGTGGAGGGACACCACATTGTATGTCTGATTAAAAGAACTGTGGTGGAACTGCTCTCAGCAGAGATTAGACTTAAAATATTCAAATTTAAGTGTGCAGGACCATCTTGTATCAGTATGGTTCTGCCCAGTAACAGCTGATGAAGCAGTCATGTGACTACTTCCTCTGGTTTGGAAATCAGCCCTCTGAGTCAGATTTTTCGCCGTGTAACCAGGTGAACATGGCTTCATTCTCACTCAGCATCTCACTTCTCTTCATTAATTTCTACAAAGCAGGTTGGAACAACACACTCACAAAAAATATCTTTCTTCTTAATCTCTTTCTGCATAGGTAGAAGGATATTTACAATAAATGTAACTCATTCATTCCTGATATGTTCATCAGATGGGTATGAAAATTATTACGTGTCTCGCTGTGAGTTTAACTCCACCGAGCTGAGTGACATCACCTACATCTACTCTTCGTTCTACAAAAGAATGGAGATCTTCAGGTTTGACAGCAGTTTGGGAAAGTTTATTGGACATACTCAGTATGGCGTGAAGCTCGCTGACTGCTGGAACAATGATCCTGAGGAGCTGAACAAGTGGAAAGCTCTGAAAGAGACATACTGCCTCAAAAACGTGAAAATAGAATACAGCAGTTTTGTCACCAAATCAGGTCAGAGTTTATCCCAAATGTTTATTTCTTAAAAAGACATTGAAAACACCAGTAATTGATGTTGAAATTAGTTTTAATCAGTCATGACTTTAAAATATTGTCCTGAAAGGCAAATAGTCTGCAATGTTTTAGTGTTTCAAGAGATTTTTAACAGTAAAGTAAGTTAACTGAATCTTTGCCCTGTGATAAAGGCCATCCAGGATATAAGGGTGATTAACAGAAGCATTCTTAAGGAAAAACATACTAGGCAGATTGTTTTAAATAACAGCTTCAGATTTATTTTTCTTCGTTGCACTAGAGGCCGTAATTTTTTAAAGTGAACTTGGGTGAAGAGAGGGAGGACCAGACTTGTGAAAAACACACACATTCTTTGCTTAAATAAAAGAACAGATACCAGTGTTACAACAGACAGGTAAAATTGAGAGTACAGATTAAACTCCTTTACTAAAGTTCAAGTAATAAAAAGAACTTGATCTACAATGCACTGAAGCAGAAAAGTACAATTAAGTTTTTACCCTAAGCAATACAAAATAACTTTTGAGAACTTTTATTGGTAGAAAAACATATAATCATAAACATAACTGTCTTGGTTTAGTTTCATTCTAATTTAAGATTCCAAACAGGGTAATGTGTTGAACTGCACAGACATCCTGCATAAGCAGTTAAATACTTTTAAAGCTCTGATATTCACAGCATTATTAATGCAAATAGCAATAATACTGAAAAGGAATTTAAGACATAATCAATATGTAAATGTACAATACAATAAAGGGAGAATAATTAGGGAATGTTGGGTTTCCCAAATTCTTATCAGTATTTATGCTAAAATATATGACTCCTCTTGGGAACACATGCATTAAATGTCACTAACCTGGGACAGCTATATTAAGGACTCAGGCTGCCATAAAAAACTCTTTAACTATCTTTTACTATTAGATCCATGCCACCCCTGCACCTTAGCTTCCTTTAGACATTTAATGAAATAATGAGGGTAATTCCTAAATGATAAGTTATCGTGAATTAAAACCCTAAAAAAAAGGCCATTTCATTTATTGACTGTCCCTTGTTAACAGTGAAAGGAAGTCCACTTGCTTTCATTTAATCACTTGGCCTTGGTCTTTTTAAAATATATAATGTTTTCATCGTTCTGACTATTGATTTCTTGCCCCTTTTGGGGACAGTTAAACAAATCTAAATTCAACTTCCTGTTATATATGAACTGATATCTTTAAATGGTTCATCTAATTAGAATGATTGCTCATAATATGAGACCAGCATTCAATAAAAACAATTTTGTGTTTCAGTGCAGCCCACAGTCAGAGTTCAGTCTGTGGTGCACCCTGCTGGTCATCATCCTGCCATGCTGCTGTGCAGCGTGTACGACTACTATCCTAAAAAGATCAAAGTAAGCTGGCTCCGAGATGGACAGGAAGTCATCTCTGATATCACTTCCACAAATGAAATTGCAAATGGCGACTGGTACCATCAGATCCACTCTTATTTAGAGTACGAGCCCAGGTAAAGCCTGATACAGCTCCAGATTCTATACAGTCAACATTGTAATCATTATTATTATTATTGTTCCCGTTCAAACAGATTTAATTATTGTGGTCTGTGTTGCTGCAGGTCTGGAGAGAAGATATCCTGTATGGTAGAACATATCAGCCTGAAGGAACCTCTGATTACAAACTGGGGTATAATTCCTCCTAGAATTGCACCTACAGTTTTATTTCACATCTACCCAAATGTTCACTCATCTAACACAGACTTATCTTATTCTGCATATGCGGGTATCACTTGCCTTCCCCTCAGACCCATCCATGCCTGAGTCAGAGAGAAACAAGATTGCTATTGGAGCTTCGGGAATGATCTTTGGTCTGATTTCATCTTTGGCTGGATATCTCTACTATAAGCCTAAGGCCCAAGGTGAGAATGAGTCATCCAGTTACATGACAAAGGGAGTTTATAGAACATTTTGGGGTAGTTTTATTTTGATCAGAATCTTTTAAAGCTACAGTGTTGTCAGTTTTTTGATCAGGTGACATCATCTTTTAATAAGTGTAACCTGAAACCAGTAAGAGCCCTTATAGTTTTATATTGTTAAAATATTGGAGTTTAGACTGTATTTAAAGCAAAAATTGATGTTGGTTACAGCTCAATATAATCCACAGCACATCCCAGCTGTTTGAGTTCAGAACCAATTCATTTTTTTGTCTACCTTTGCTGTCATTTATTCATCATTTTTGTTTCTTTTTTGAAGGTCTTGTCCCAGTCCCATCCAATTAGACGGAGATCCATGAAAATATTATACTTTTTTCATCTTGTGTCGATGGAACTGAAGCTATTTCAAGGACTGCATTGGGATACTATGGCTAGATTTTAATGGTTAACATGTTCATTATAATCTGGGCACATTTTACCTGATGTAAATCCCCTCCGATCAACCAGAAAGTTAAACTGAGTTCTGTCAGGTTGAGTGGAGGTTTGAAGGACCCAAATGCAGACATTGAAGCTGAGGTGATTTTTTGCAAGTTTAATAACAAAAGGTGGTAACTGAAACAAAATACCAAAGTACAGAAAACCAGAAAATGTACTCGTTACATCAACTCAAATAATCAAAGGAGAAGAATGTACCAAATGAAGAAAAAGGTGCATGGTATATATACAGGATATACAGTGCATCCACATATGACAGTTTTTTTTTTTGTTTGTTTAAGCAGGATTATTATACAGGATTATTATACATGGTGTAACTGTGCAATTTATTATTACCAAAATGTTGGTGTCATGATAGATTCAGACCTTCAGGGGCACATAAAGGCAGTTACCAAGTCAGCCCTTTAACATGTCATGAATGTTTCTAAGATTGAAGGATCAAAATTCAAGAACGACCTTAAAAAAACTCATACATGCATTTATCTTCAGGATCAGTTACTACAAGAGTTCCTTCATAGATTTGTCTAAAAAGTCCATCAGACAGCTGCAGCTGATCTAAAACGCTGCTGTCCGTTTTCTTACTAGGACTAAAAAAGTAGAGCACATCAGCCCGGTTCTGACGTCCTTCCATTAGCTCCCTGTAACTCAGAGAATAGACTATAAAATCCTCCTGTTATTCTATAAATCACTGAATGGATCAGCACCTCGATACATAACAGATTTGTTTTCAGTGTATCAACCTCCCAGACTGCTCAGGTCTTCTAGTTCCAGTCTACTCTCTTCACCCAGAACTAGAACCAAACATGGAGAAGCAGCATTTAGTTTCTATGCTCCACTTATCTAGAACAAACTCCTAGAAGCCTGGAGAAGAGCTGAAAGCCTGAGTTCTTTTGAGTCAAAGTTAAGAACCTAATTTGTTTATAGCTGCCTTAAAATGTGGAAGTTAAACTGTTAGGTATTATTAGTTTAGATTGTGATCCAACTGCTGGTCCACCTGCTTTTATAATTTTTGTATCTCTACTTGGTATTGCTGCTTTTATTTTCCCTTCATTTTATTGTTAGCTCCATGTAGAGTACTTTGAATTGTCTTTGTACTGAATTGTGCTATGCAAATAAACTCGCCGTTCATTGCCTATAGAGAAAGTGTTAGAAAGCTTGGCCTCAGTCTTTGGTCTCAGTCACTCATGGGTTTTACAACTGGACAACCTCACCCTAAAGCACAGCTAAAAACCCAAGAATGGCTAAGAATAAAACTTTGGATTAGTCTTAAGTGGTCACCTGAGTAAGCCCTAACCTAATTCTATCCTATAGCCCTTCTTTGGAAGGAGCTGGAACACGGCATCCGGAAAAGGAGTGGGCCAAAAAGCCTTCTGAGAGGAGCAGAAATCTCATTGACAGTTACACAAATTGTTTGATTGCAGTAATTGCCTCAAAAGAGAGTGCAACAAAATATCAAGTGAAGAGTAGCATCCTTTTTTTCTTTTTTAATCACTCTGCTGAAGAATGGTTAACAAGCAATGTCTGACTTTCATTTGCTTGTATTCATAGCATTTTAATTTATGATTACTTTTGTCAGTTTCAGTTTTTTTTTATATTGTGGTCTGTTCTTTCTTCAAACAAGGGGTACCAGTTTTCCATGTGTGTAGTTTTTGCAGATTTGTGGAATTCACTGCGTTCTACTGCACCATGACTAATAACATTGATTTTCCATGACAGCACCATCTTAGTTATTTATTCTCTTGCATACAAAAGATTCCCCAAAATGTCAGTTAAATTCAATAAATTAGTAACATAATAAGATAAACCCAAAAAAGTTTTTTCAGTTGATAAACTTAAAAGACACATTTTTCTAAAAAATAAAAGTTTGGATTATATTCTACTTGTCTCTTCTGATAACAGTTAAATTGAAGCCCTTGTTATGTCAAATAAAATAGGTATAGGTAATACTATTCACAGTTTTCTATTAAAGCAAATCACCACTTAATATGATTCAAAATTTTACGTTTCTGAACCACAGGAATAAGTTCACAGAACTAGAAGTATGCAAAAAACCATATAATTTTTATGTGAACTTAAATTTTTTATTAGTTTCCGTTGTGTCATTGATTTAAGTACAGATAAGACAAATATGTGTAGTTAGTGTAATTTAAACCTTGCCAATTAAAACTTAAAATGTTTGAGGCAATTGATTACCTCAATACATTTTAGTATAGCTAACTTACAGCTAAAAGTCAGACATCTGCTATTGAACAGTATTTTATTGCCTGTCCCCTTTTAGTAGAAAGCAATGTTGATATTATATACAAAAATGAATACATTTTAAATTGAAATATATAGAACAAAATAAATATTAGGGAAATAACCAAAGTAATAACTAAGTATTTCATCCATAATAATAAAGACAGTACAGTTTAAACTTTTTTGGAATGACTATGTCCAGGAGGACTGAGAATCTTCACCATCATTGAATACAGTAGTACCAAAATGAAATTATCTTTATTTATAGCTATAGAAAGAAACGAAAGACTGCCTTAAAGTGTTCTTTTTGTTTTCTGGCTCCTACCTAAATCCTAGCTAGTAAGGCAACAGGGCAGCAGTAAGGGTATGTTACTGATTATTTAAAAAAAAATTTTTACTTACAAATCTTAACCATTAACGAGTATGAAATGCAGAGCTAAGTATAGGGAATCTTTCACAGCCTACTGGCATGATCTGCCCTAATAGCTGACCTTAATTATTCACTTAATTCACCAGTCTAACTCTGCCCAGTTCCTAATCAGCGCTCATGTTATTCACCTGCATGTCGCTTTATATTCGCCCAACCTATTGTGGCCAGATAGCTTTTTTTCTTCTTGTTTCTTGTTTGATGTCTGTATGTTCTGTTTCGTTAGTTTAAGTTAGTTCAAGGTTTGTGTCCCCTTTGCAGTGAGGTGATTATTCATGAACCAGTGTCTTCAGGCAAGTTTGTTAACTAGTCAGTTGTGAGAGCATTTCAACATTTCCTTAGTGGTTGCTGATTTCCTGATTCTGTTCCCTCTCAACCACTGAGCTTGTTTGTCCACATCTGATCTGTTCGCCTAAACCATCTTTGGACTCCTGCTGGGTTCTGCCTGTCTGCATCTGTGCATTTCTGTCTGAGCTGGTTGCTCAACGCATGGAACTCTGAACTTGCCTTCATTCTCTATGGATCCCTGGAACCCTGGATCTGTCTGTTCCTGTGTGGATCGGAACCCCTGATCGGGCTGAGAACTCCTGGATTCCAGAACTGTTCCTGTCTAAACTGTATTCCTGACCTGGATCAGATGCCTGCTCACTGAGGTTGCTGCTTTCGGAGGGCACTCTCGGAGGCTCTGCGCCTCAGTTTGGCAGTCCATCGGCAGGATCTTGCCTTCCTCCTTCTGATGACATCAGGTGTTGTGTCCAGTCCAGACAGAGTGAGGTCTGTTTGTGAGGAGTTCTAGCAGCTAAATGCAGAAGGGTGTATTGAAGCCTAGCTGTTCCAGTTTGCCTATCCGATGCTGTGAGATGATGGTGTTGAAACCTGAACTGAAGTCCAGGAACAGGATCCGCAGGTGGATGTTATTCCCCTCTAGGTGTGCTAGACTCAGGTGACAAGCACAGAAGATGGCATCCTCAGTGGAGCGGTTCTTTCTGTAGACAAACTGGAACGGGTCGAAAGTTGGTGGGGGGAGACAGGATGAACATGATGTGTTTTTTTAACCAGTCTCTCAAAGCCCTTCATTAAATGAGGTGACCTGAAGCTTCTTTGGGACCGGAATGATGGTGGCAGACTTAAACATGGTGGCACTATTGATTGGTAAAACGAGGTGTTAAAAATGTCTGTGAATACACCAGCCAGCTGACCTGCACAGTCCTTGAACACCCGCCCAAATTGTTGTCATGTTATTGTGGCCTTGTGCCTTTCTTTGGTTGAATCTCCTTAGAGTCTTTCACTCACCGCTGTGTCAAGGTTCAATGTCTCCTCTCCTTGATGTGGAAAGGCTTTTACTGCTGGAAAGCTGTTTAGTGTCTCAAACCTTCCAAAGAAGTTGTTTAGTCAATTTAGGAAGTCAACATCAGCTGGACCCACTGGGGGGGAGGGTGTGTTCTAGTCTGTGATTGCCCCTATGTCTTGCCACATCCTTCTGGTGTTGCTGGCAATTCCTGTATCATCTGGCTGTGGTTCTGGTTTGATGATCTGATGGCACCTTTCAAGTTGCCACATGCTGTCCTCAGGGCCTCTGTATCACGAGACTTGAAAGCTGAGTTCTATGCTTTTAGCGATTTCTGAACCCCCCCATTCATCCAGGGTCATTGGTTGGCCCGGGTGGTGATGTTCTTTGTGGTGCTGACTTCCTCAGTTCATTTGTTGATGTAAGCTGACACAGTCCTGGCATACTCATCCATATCAATGTTGTAGTCATAGGTTGCTGCAGTTTTAAACATGTTCCAGTCAGAGCATTCAAAACAGTCCTAGAGTTTCTCCATGGCCCCCTCAGTCCACACCCTGACCTCCTTCACTTTATTTTACCCTGATTATCTGGGACATGTATGCAGGAATTAGCATGACATAAGCTCAGAGATAGCTTCGTAAAGAATCATCAAGCCCTCTTTTGTATTAGGACAGGGGGACATAAACAGCAGTAATGCTAAGCATGGTAAACTCTATAGGCAGATAGAACGGTCTGCAGTTAACAGTCAGAAACCTGATGTCTGTAGAGCAAAAGCTGGTGACCGATCTAGCATTTTTTCAGCAGTTGTTGATGTAAACACAGAGCCCCCTTCCTCTAGTCTTATCAGTGAGTTCGCTGTTTTTATCGGCGCGGTTTAATGTTAGCCTCTCCAGGCTAACAGCATTGTTCCATATCGATTAATGAAGTCATGACTCATTCAGGATGACGGCTCAGCAGATACTAATCTCCTTTTTTGGAGAGAGTTCGAGTCCGAGATTATAACTTTTGTTATCCAGTGAGCGGGCGTTGGAGAGCAGGAATGATGGGATCAGGGGTCTGTGGGGATTCCTTCTTAGCTTTGCCGTTAGCCCGCCTCTGCAGCCCCCCTTTCGCACATTGTTTTTTCCGGCCCTCACCCCGGCACAGCCTGGTCCTTTGGCCCACTGCATTGTTTATATCCGTCCGAAACACTCAGCAGTTTTTTAAACGGTCAAGAGTGGCTGTATTTAACAGTCCAGAATTTACCTTTTGTGACCGAAGCTCAGGCAGGCGCTGCCTGTCGTAGATGCGGGATAGATGACTAATTTGTATCTTTCTAAGTGGCGGATTTTGTGGAGTTGTCAAGAGCTTTATCAAGCCACCGCCTACAGGCACAGCCATGTTGGAGAATAGTGCAAACACCTTGTGAAGCTTGACTTAGACAAAAGCAGATAACATTTAAATAGTCTTTTATAATGCTAACATTATCCCACATCCTTCTTTCAAATGAGTGTCTAAATACATGTCTATATAACCCTGGTTGACAGTTTACACTTTACTAATAAATTCAAAATGTTGGTCAGTTAATTGAGATAGCTGGGGTGTAGCACATGGATCTATCTAAACATTACCAGAAAGCCATGCCAAATCAGGGCTGACTGACACCTTTATCAATTTCAATGATGATACAGATCTTCACAGGCCAGTGGTGAACTGGACTTGCATCATGGTCACTGATGACAGTAAGGACGGCCACTGCAACTCCATCAGGCTTTGGCTCAATTAATGAAAAAGAGATTCTAAATGGTCTAACCCATGGAATAGAACAGACAACATATTTTATCTTACTTTAATCCGTTTGATATCCAACAACTTTTTTACAAGAAAGAGCTGGGTCTCACTGTAGGGGGTGAAAAACAGTAATATTTACAACTTAATAAAAAGCTGTTTTGGATTACTCAAATTATATGATGAAAGCAGGAAAATTTGGTTCCTTTCTTTTAATGTCACATCCATTTTGTTTGATTTTTGTCTTTGTTGTATAATACTGAATTAGACATGTATTTGCTGATTGAAATTAACCAACTTTTTGATTAAAATCAAAGGGAAACTTATAATAAAGAATTGCATCTGATTCCATCAAAGTATTTGAAATAAGTTGGAAAATTATAATATAACATTATCTAAATCTAATCAGAGCTCTACAAAGGATTATCTTACCTCTAGAAAAAAAAAGTAGAAATCACACTCCATTGTGTCCTAACTATTACAAAGTGGGGAGGAAAGACTCTGATAAAAACAAATGTACTCCTTTTATTAAACATGATGTAATCTACATAGGTTCTGCACTGAGGTATTTCATAATATGCAAGAACATTTAACTTCATATGAGAAGGGATCCAGAGAGATGTTTCTTGGTTTCCATATGGAAAATCTGTAGGTGACTGTGTCTTGATTAATTTCCTCAAACAACCCAGCGGCCACATTATTGATCTTCTCCTGGTGTATAATTTATCTGAACCAAGTGTTGGGCCAATGAAAAGCACCAGATGACCTCTCACATCCTTAGCTGTTCACTTAGGTGGTGATAGTTACTTTTATTTATTTATTTATTTTTTGTTTATTTGACAGGGACAGTACAATTAAACATTGCAACCAAACAGGTGGCCGATGTCCAAGTACATAAGGCTTGTAGCCATGAGCTAATTTGCAGCCTTAGTCCCTGGTTAGGCTTTTAAAAGGTGTTAGCATTAAGAGGGAGGGAGGTTAATAATGACACACAAATGCATAAAGGGACACAAAAACAACACAAGAGAAGTTAAAACAAAATGTACAGTACAAGCCAGTTTGGTGCTTGCTCACACTCTTGATTGTCTTTGAGCCATTTTTTCAATCTTGTGGAGAAGAGTCGGTTGAATGTGAGTCTGTGACTTAAGCTCCAAGGCAAAGAGTTCCAGAGATGTGATGCTTTCACTGAGGGAAGGCGGACTGACCCATAGATGTCCGACATCTTTTAATCCTGCAGTTCCCCATAGCTCCAGCTCTTGTCCTGATTCCTTCATTTGCATACTTTTAAAACTAATTTACAGATTACCTCAGGGGCAAGACCATTAAGGCATTTAAAAATAGTTTTTAAAAATGAGAAATTTATAAAATTTTCAAATGTCATCATATTGTGTTTTTTAATAATTTTGCAGTGATGCCACTTCACTGGTTTTTGATCGAATATTTTTAATGCTTGCTTGTGAAGTGAGAGTAAAGGTTTTAAAACAGACTTTGTGGCCTGGGCCCAAACGATCAATAAGACATATGGGATAAAATCATTGCATGCAAATATACTTGTGCAGCTTGATTTGATACACATGGTCGAATCATTCGAAAACAGTTTATATTTGTCTTTATAGTTTTTGTCATTTTCTTAATATGGGCATCTTAAATTTCAATTTTGAATCTAAAACTACACCCAGATACTTAAATTCACCAGCCGGCTTTATTTCATGTTGATTGATAATTATTTTGAGATCATTGTTTATAATTTTCTTAAGGGAGAAACACATGGAGACAGTCTTGGTGTAATTCAGAGTTAAGCAGTTGATGCCCTGAATGAAAAAAAAAAAATTATGATCACAGTCTTGATGTCTTAAACAGTGGCTCCGAGTCACTCAAAAGCAAAGCCTATTAGCTCTGTTTGCTTCTGTCTTTGACTCAAGAAAACAAAAACAGAAATAATAACTTTCTGCTTGCTACATTTTAAATCTAGCTATAATGTCTGCAGTTGTAAAAGTTTTGTCAACTGCTGTTCTACAGAAATCTAACTGATGATTTTACATTATATTGTCCTCTAACGCAGTGAAAGAATGTCACAAAATTCATATATGCCCTGTACTCATTTTAGTAATATTATCTGTAAAACTTGGTTTCATTCTGGAATTGAAATTCTGAAATATTTCAGAACATACATGGGTTTCTTGTGTTTTCTTTTATTTGATTCATTTCAACCTTTTATCTCAATTTCTACTGGGGAAAAAAAAATCAAACTCTGGGTAAGACATTTTATTTCTTAAAATAAGTGTGTTTGTTCTTGTACTGAGGAGGTAAAAAAGACATTTTTACAATGGAACAAGACAATTTAAACTTAAAATAGGAAAACACAATTGCATTATCTTTAAGAGTAAAAATACTCATTCCATTGGCAAACTATCTCCTTTACCTTAGACTTAGACTTAGACTCCCTCCGGAAATTAAGGGCCTAATTAACCTACCTACTGTAGATTAATGGTAAATACACTTAATTTAAGAACTTTTTACTTATTTCTAGATCGTTTTTCCAGTAAAATATTTTGTTCTGGAACTGTTCAAATTCAGACACATCTAAAATTTTTAATAGATTTTAAGATTGTTTTAAAGAACTTGATAGGAACATGAATCTATTGAAGCTACAGCTGTGACCAAAAAATGTGGCATCTTCCAAAGGGATTTTTTTCATGCGCTTATCGCTATTATATGTGCCTTAGTTTAACTTAAAGTTATCATAGTTGCCAAAGAATATTTTTCCAGAAACAATCATTTTGAAGGCTGACCTGAACCATTTGTAGAAATAAGCATAAATAAACGGATTTAGAGTTGAATTGATCAGTGCAAACCAACTAGATGATTCTATCACTGAAACCATTACAAAGCTGTTGGTAAAAGGTGCAAATGTGAAAGAAAGGAAAAAAGGAGCCCAGCAAAACAGAAAAGCCCCCAAGACAATTGCCAGAGTTTTGGTGGCTTTTCTCTCCATCTTGCTGACAGCTGGTCCAGAGTTTGTCCTGGTTTGGATGCTCCGTGCCTGTCTCTGTGCAACAACAAATATCTTCAGGTAGATGCAAAGCAGTATGACCACTGGAAGGTAAAATGATATCAAAGGCCCAACAATATTTGTCATAACATCAATAGAGCACATGTCCTGACATTCTTCAATGTTTAATCTAGAAATTATTACACCAATCGCAGTAAGAACTGAAACCCCCCAGCTTATGGCAATCATGATGTTCACAACATGAAGGCTGAATTTAGATTTGTATGTTAGAGGCTGACACACTGCATAATACCTATCAACTGAAATACAACACATGTGCAAAATTGAACATGTGCAGAACAATATATTAAAGCCATCTCTTATCTTACAAAACATGTTATCTTCATAGAAACATGAACTAAGAGAAAATGACAAACTTATAGGAAATACTAGAGCACCAACCAGCAGGTCAGCTACAGCCAGAGACTGAATCAGAGTGTTGGTGGGAGTGTGGAGCTGCTTGAAATAAAATATAGATATTATTACAAGGAGGTTTCCACATACTGTAACAAGAGACAAAAGTGTCAGGAAAGCATACAATATTACACACACAGCAGAAGGAGTTGTTAGTTTGTAACTAAGCAGATTCATCTGAAAGCAGGGATGAAGAAACTCAATCCCAACAACAGTTCTGTTTTTCATTGGGACCACAAAACTGAATCTAAGCTCTATTATAATAAATACATCACTCATATAATGCATCAATGCAACTTGCTCACAGACATGTGAGTCTCTGTGGAACTAGTCAATGTGTCAGCCTGGTTGCTCTGACGTAAAGTGGTCTCTGGGCACAAACCTTTAGGGCTCACTGATCAACCTCTTTGGGATTGCTAAAGAGTTATACAATTAGAATGTGAAAACTGCATCATGTTTGTGGGTCTATGTAAAAAGGTCATTTTGAATAATAATTATTTGTAATTGGAACATGTATATTGTAAATTTGATGTTCTAGAGAGAAATAAAATAGATGATTGGGAGTTGTTATTTTTTTTTCCCCATTTTTGACAACTAAAGGGGAACGCCCAAAAGGGGGGCAAAAGGAAACCGTACAATATACAAAAAAAGTTAACACAAACACACATGTTAGCACAAAGTTAGTGAGCACAAGTGCACAAACTGTCCTGAGTCTGAATCAAAAACATAATACATTATTAGCGTGAACTAGTTCAAAGTTCAGTTCACACATTTTTAAATGAACTAGTTCAGTTCATAGTTCATAATTCAAAATTTTTGAACTAGAAGTTCACAGTTCAAAAATGAACTTAGTTCATAGTTCTTTTCTTGCTTTTTTCATATATTGCTCAGTTACACCTGTAGAGGCTATACCAAAGCTAGAAGCCACTGAGGTGGTACAGCAGGGTATTTTTATCACGTTGATAACTTAGCTGCTTAACTGTCCGTCAGGGCTGTCCTTCATATCCAGTTTTGGTAATCCTTGTATTTCCACGACCAGGCAATGTTGACATTAACACCGCATACATTGTTTCTGCGATCAGCATAGCTTCCCCATCTGTATCGCTAGTATTGCGTTGCATTTGCGTTGCTGTCATTCACTGTCACCTCTAGTAGCGTGGAACGCGGCTGTCCTCATCAACACCGGATCATACTTATATAGACAGCTGACGAGATCATGTGACCCAAACCATTTGGAATACAGAAATTCATAATCTGCTCCTACACACCGGCCCCTAATTGTTATGGCAGGCAGACGTAACAATTATATACAATAACAATAGGAGCAAATGAATACATAACTGTTGATTTACACCCCCTGTATCAAACAAAGTTTGGTAACAGGTCTTTCAATGATATTGTTCTTTGTCTGCAGTTTTACAGATCGCACCATGCCTTTTTTATCAGAAAAAACCGATATTACTTTAGCAAGAGGCCAGGAGCCACGTGGGGCAGATGAATCCATGATGACGACGACATCTTTAGATTTCAAATTTTGCTTCTGTTGATTCCACTTCTGTCTTTCTTGCAATAGGGGCAAATACCACTTAATCCAGCATTTCCAAAATAAATCTGAGATGTATTGAACTTGTCTCCAACGGCGCTTCACATACAGGCTGAGGTAGAATTTAAGGTTACTGAAGTGTGGATTTTTATAGCGGCAGGCAAAGTTTGCAAAGAAATGTAAGATTGTTGCCATCATCTTCACCGAGGATTCATGGTCCTTAAAACTGTTTTAGTGATCATACTGCTGCTGTGTACCGCGTTTAAGTATAAAACGTACTGTGAAAGCTTACGCTGCATTTTGAACTTGATGGCCTTACTTGACTGTAGGCTCTGGCAGCTGCTAGCTAGTGTTGCCAGATTGGGTGTTTTTCCAGCTACATATTAAAGGCCTGTTTACGGGTGCGGGTTTAGCGAGGTTTTAGCCTGGGAGAGCTCTACTAGAAATCTGGCAACCTAGTGACGGAGTTGAACTGAGAGAGGCGTGCGGATTCACGAAGACGCCGAATGACGAGTTCACCAGCTGCGTTCATCGGCGTATGCGGCAGATTTCAGGGTTCACGTTAAGCCCAAAGAATATGAGCGGTTCATGAACTTCGTTTGTGAGCAGCGTTCAGGCACAAGCACTGATTGTTGTTACTATGGAGGTTTTGCAAGGTCGTAGATTTCTTCTCCTATCTTGCAATTACGTTTTAAGCCCCAGCTCCGACTTTTCAATTGTCATTGTGTCCTTGGGTAAGACACTTCACCTGCATGTGTTGTCTACTGATGGTGGTCAGAGGGGCCTGGTGGCGCCAGTGTAGGCAGCCGCACTTCTGTCAGTGAGCCCCAGAGCGGCTGCTGGCTACTATGTGGCTCACCATCATCCCGGTGTGTGAGTGAATGGGTGAATGAATGTGGTGTAGATTTTATCCAAGTCTCCTGACTTGAATAAAAGGCGCTATATAAAAGTACACACCATTTACCATTTACCATTACAAAAAAGGTTACACACTCATAAAAATAATTGATGGCAGTTTTGTCATCCAGGACATTTTTGCTAGCTGAACTAATTCCACATTTATCTTTATGGTGTAATTTCCTCGAGTCTGTTCAACAACATTTTTAAAATACCTTTACAAGGAAATAATTACATACACCAAATTTGAATATTTGTGTTTGGTTAAACTTAATGAAATCTAATTTTGTTGACCTATATTTGTCTCTTTATAAGGCAGGATTTCACGATCATACTAATGGGGTCGTTGGTGGTTCGGCCTGCGGTGTATGTATATGTTCATTTACAGGTATGTATGAAGTGTGTATATATAACATATATTAAGATCAGGGTCTTTCAAATGAGCTGTTTGTTGTCGAATGAGCTGCAACAAATGGGTTTTCAGTCTGAGAAACCAGGCAACAGAAATCTTGAGTTTCCTCCATTCGAAAAGTAGTTAATAAGAAAATCAGTGGGCTTAATTGAATCAGTGACAGCACAGTTCACAAGAGCATCCCTTTGGAGCTCTGGATCATTGAGTCCATCTTGTTATCAACAGGATTCTCTGCCAGAATCCCTCAGGCTTCCAAAGAAAGCTGGGGCCCTCAATCCAAATTTGGTTAGTCAGAAAACGGGTTTGTTTCATTCCCTTGATGCAGCATCGGGTTGGGTTGTCATTGGAACCAACATGCCTCCATTGGGAAGGGCTTGAAATCTCTTATTCACTCTCCACCAAACCCTACTACAAAGGAATCAATGATGACATGTGTGTTTCATAGCTGGGGTCATTTATTGTGTTATTAGTTTCAGATATGTTTTTACATTGTTTTCTTTAAGGCATTTTCAACATGCACCTGCAGCTTGAAATTTGTCTGCAGCGATGTTACTATGATATTCTATTTGCAAAACTCTATATAAAACAGATGTCTTTTTATGTTGAAATTTTATGTGCAAAAAGTAAACCACTCAGAATATGTGCGGAAAGAAAAATGCCCAGTTCTTAAAGGATCTACAATAACCAGTTAAATAAATGCTGGAAAAGACTTCAACCAATCAAACTATTGCTTTATGAACAAATTCCAGCCACATTTACTGAATATAATTTTACATATCTGTCCATTCTTTAGATTGAGCTTTAGTGCAAATTCAAGTTAACAAAGTTTTCTTTAAAGATTTTCCCAGAAATAATCATCTTGAAGGCCGACCTAAACCAGCTATAAAAGAAACTATAAATAAATGGATTTAGTGTAGAGTTTGACAGTGCAAGCCAAGCAAGAATTTCAATGACATAAATTGCTGCTAAATTATTTTCTAAAGGTTGAAAAGTGATACAAAAGAAGACAGGAGCCCAGCAAAAGAGAAAAGCTCCTAAAACAACAGCCAGAGTTTTGGTTGCTTTTCTCTCCATCTTACTGACTGTGGCTCCAGACTTTGTCGTAGATTGGATGCTTCGTGCTTGTCTCTGTGCAACAGCAAATATCTTGATATATATGCAAAGCATTATGATGACAGGAAGAAAAAATGAAAATAAAGGTCCAACAATGTTTGCAATGATAACGTCAATAAAGCATGTGTCCTGACATTCATCATTGTTTGATCTAGTTTGCACCACAGCGATTGCAACGAGCACAGAAACACCCCAGCTCACAGCAATCATGATGAAGACAACTCGGCCATTAATTTTAGATTTATATGTTAGAGGCTGACACACTGCGTGATATCTGTCAACAGAAATACAACACAGATGCAATATAGAGCATGTGCAGAGCAATACATCCAAGCTGTCTCTTATCTCACAAAACATGTTATTGTTGTAAAAACATGAGCTAAGAGAAAAGGACATGCTTAAAGGAAATACTAGAACACCAACCAGCAGGTCAGCCACAGCCAAAGACATAATGAGAGTGTTGGTGGGAGTGTGGAGTTGTTTAAAATAAGAAATAGATATTATTACAATGAGGTTTCCACATACCGTGAGAAGAGACAAAAATGCCAAAAAACTATACACTAATACACACACAGCAGAGGGAGTTGCTGTTACCTTTAGACTAATGTGATTAATCTCATAGCAGGGATGCAGAATGTCAGTCACAACATTATTCCTGTTTTCCATTAGGACCTAAAGCTAAATCCAAATCTATTTCAACAAAACAATTACACACATAAAACACATTGGATATTTCAAAAGGGAATTATGTGAATGTGAGAACTCCTGAAATATGTCTGTTATATACAGTTATCCTAATAAACTTTTACCATTAGAACATCAGTGCAACTTGCTGACTACCATATGCATCTCTGTGGAACCAGTCAGTGTGTCGGTGCTGATTGCTCTGAGCTAAATGGTCTCTATGCTCACATATTTAATGCTTACTTACCCATCCCCTTTTTGGATCCCACAAGGTTTGCCAATGAGGATGGGAGGGACTGGTGAATTTGTTCTGTGTCTCTTATTTACAGTGTCCCAACGGTAGTTTACCATGTATTTACCATTTTCTTTCATTGATTTTTGTTGTTGCTTAAGATTAGTTGTAAATGGATATGTATAATACAAAATTTCAAATTAAAAACTCTTCTGCATTTATAACTCAAGCTGACAGAACTCATTTTTTGAAACTCTTAGTTCGTGATCTACTGGGATCAAAAGTAAGAAACTCTAGTTACAAGGCTGGTTGAGATTGATCTACTAAAATTGATAAGTCTAAAATGGGTGTGAATTGTGTGTGTTTGATGGAGAGTTTGGAAGTAAAGATTTAATTTTGCAGGTACTGAATACAGTGTAACAATGTAGATTGCTACATTGGCAAGAATCATGATAAAGAGAAAGGAAAGGCTTTCTCTGTTCATATCCGATAAACACAACTAAGCTAAACTATAAAATTACTTTGAGGCACAAAGACTACAGAGTATTTTCCTGCACCTTAATCACTCCAAGTGTTGCAAGCACTCAATTTCATTGAGTGGTTGAATGTCACTCAAAAACACTGCTGGCATCTTTCTACACACCCTGCGTTCAATAATTTTCTTAAATAAATGAACTTCAAATATTTTTGTTTTGTTTTGTTATCGACTAAATTATAGTGTTTAATTGCATTAAAAATAAAGGGGAAAAATGTTGTTTGTCCAGCAGAAATTCCCAAGAAAAAGAAACAGAACTGCATAATGAAAGAAAAGAAGATAAAGGTTTGTGTGCTCTTCATTTTATTTTCTATATTTTATTTATATATATTTTATTTTTCTACATTTTACAATCTGAGTTTTCCATCAGCTACCCTGTTAGGCTCCTTTAGAAGTGCTCTGATTACTCTACCGTAGTTTGTAACACAACAGAAAAAAAGCTAAAGGGCACAAAAGCGCATGTACTTTCTGAGGAGGATTAGGAGGGCCCACCTGCCCCCACCCGTCCTCACGGCCTTCTACAGAAGCACCATGGAGAGCGTTCTGACCAGATGTCTCACTGTTTGGTGTGGAGGCTGCAGCGCCGCAGACTGGAAGGAAGTGAGAAGAGTGGTGAGAATAGCAGAGAAGATAATTGGGGCTCCTCTTCCCTCCATAAAAGACATTTCATCTCAGTGCTGCGTGTCCCAAGGCCGAAACATT
Source organism: Cyprinodon brontotheroides (assembly GCA_018398635.1). Lineage (NCBI taxonomy): Eukaryota > Metazoa > Chordata > Actinopteri > Cyprinodontiformes > Cyprinodontidae > Cyprinodon > Cyprinodon brontotheroides. Next base: position 28,900,553 of record JAGKQL010000007.1, on the reverse strand, counting down.
ATAAATGACCCATCAAACCCCCAACATGGACTGTTCTCCCTGTTGCCCTCTGGCAAGAGACTTTGAAGCATCCGATGCAAGTCCAACAGATTCCAGAACAGTTTCTTCCCCATTGCCATTAGACTGCTGAAAGGTGCATAAAATGGGGTTGAAAAAAAAATAGAAAAAAATATATATATATAATATATATATAAATATATACCAGTCTATGTTTACATTTTATCACCATGTTTACTTTTTATCACTGCTGCACTTTAGAAATGGAAATGTCTTGAAGGCTACTGACGGATGCGCAATGTTGTTGGGATCCTGGAGGAGAAGCTTTGTCCACTTTCTCCACCAGAGGCGCACAAGGTCTCCTGGGGGCATGAGCTGACTGCAACACCTGCTGTCTTCCATCTGCTTAGCTCATCAGGAAGCCCTGATATTAAGGAGGAGGAGGCTAACACTTCCCTGCCAGAGTGTTTGCCAGTAATGGTAGAGACTAGACCTGAGCCAAACAACCAGATCTGAATCTCTGACTTTGTGAACCTGCTTAGGGACCCTAGATCTCTACTGCCTCACAGATTGAGTCCTGTCACAAGAAGACCTGAAATCCTGGAGAGTGATCTCTGTCTGGAATCTGCCTGCCTGCACTCTGTGAAATCCTGGAGAGTAATCTCTGTCTGGAATCTGCCTGCTTGCACTCACTCAGTTAAGCCTCTGCCCTCTGCCCTCAGCCCTCTGCCTGCCGACTAGCCTCTGGACCCTCAAGGTTCCCTCCCTGCAGCTCCATTCCACCCTGGAGCAGGTATTTACTCCAACATCCAGAAAACCTGCAGTTAACCTGGATCAAACACTAACCTCTCTGTCCTCCTCAGCGGTGTTCCCTGTGTGTGACTTGTGCCGAACCAAGGACCAGTTCATACCCAGTAGCATATTTTGTAAATATCGCTACCTTTGAACTTTTTCCCTGTCTCACGAGAGTGTTTCTGCATGTGGGTTAGACGCCTTGAAGCCAACATGACAGAACACTCTGGCCAACAAACTAGCGCGAAGCACTCAAGAGGATTTTGGAACAACAGCAAAAGTCCTCATTCAGAGCCATGACTCCGCCCTCCGTGAGTTAATTGATGATCAAGCTGGAAACCAACCGCACCCTGCATGAAATAAATCACTATTTCCAGGCCGCTACACACTGCGGTTGAGGCCGTTCAGCTTCCGGTTCAGGATCCCAATCCACCTCTCAGGTCAGAAAATCACCCATTATTTCCTGAATTCCGCCCATCTCTTCCCGAAAGATTGGCTGGTGACCCAAGTAAGTGCAAAGGATTTTTGTTCCAGTGTTCGATTATTTTTAACCATTCACCTCTGAGCTTTTCTGAAGATGGAAGAAAAATTTCCTTTATTTTGTCACATTTGTCTGGTAAAGTGGAGTGGGCGGCAGCCAAATTCTCTTCCGAGATAAATTATGCTTGTACTTTTGAGGAATTCATTAAGGAATTCAAGCAAGCGTTCAACCAGGACACAGATAAGACCACTGAATCCCATGGATTGCTTGAACTAAAGCAGGGAAACAGAACAGTGGCAGAATTCTCTATTGACTTCCGGGTTAAAGCTGCCGCTTCCGGTTGGGGAGAACCGGCGCTTAAGAGCGCTTATTTTCACTGCCTTGATGAGTTTATTAAAGACGAGTTGGCTACTCTAGATGAGCCTAAGACTTTGGAGGAGCTGATAAAGCTTACTTTCTGCCTAGATAACAGGCTGCGAGCCAGGTCCAAAACCAGATCCAAGAGCTGTTTTTTCCCAGTATCTGTCCTTCCCGAAAGAGCTAAAGACGTCTCTCCTCCCACAGTACCCTCTGAAGCTGAGCCCATGCAGATCGGTCACACCAGACTCTCGTCTGAAGAGAGACAAAGGAGGTTCAAACAAAACCTGTGTATGTACTGTGGAGAACTTTGACACTTTGTCTCGCTAAGGTAAAAGCCGGGGTCCTCCAGAGGAAATGAGGAGTCTGGCGGACCATCTTCAAACTGAGAAATCTCCTCGACTTCTGTTACCCGCTACTCTGTTTTTCAAGGATCAATCCCTCACTTTGTCGGCCATGATTGACTCTGGTTGTGAAAGGAATCTCATTGATTCCAGTTTGGTCAAACAATTAAACATCAAAACTATTCCTCTGACTAAGCCCCTGAGAGTTTCTGCGTTAGATGGCAAACAACTACCACAGGCTACGCACCAAACCAAACCTCTAGAGCTTCTGATCTCCGGAAACCATAGAGAGACCCTTTCGTTTTTTGTTTTTCCATCTGCTAGCTCGTCTGTAGTCCTGGGATTTGATTGGCTTCAACTCCATAACCCACATATTAACTGGTCTAAGAGACATGTGGAGTCCTGGTCAATTTCCTGTCATTGTTCCTGTCTCCGCTCCACCTCCCCTCTGACTCAGTCGCCGGCTAGCCCCGCCTGATCTTTCCACCATACCCCCTGATTATCATGATTTGGCTCCTGTATTCAGTAAGGCTAGAGCCCTTTCTCTCCCTCCGCATCGACCTTATGACTGTGCCATCGATCTTCTCCCTGGGGCCCCTCTCCCAAACAGTCGGCTTTATAACATCTCCAAACCCGAGAGGGAGACTATGGAAAAATATATCAATGAGTGACTAGCCGCTGGAATAATTCGACCGTCCTCATCTCCACTCGGAGCCGGTTTCTTTTTCGTCAGTAAGAAAGACGGATCTCTGCGACCCTGTATTGATTACTGAGGGTTAAACCAAATAACCATCAAGAACAAATACCCGTTACCCCTGTTAGCTTCAGCCTTTGAACCTGTTCAGGGTGCCACTGTGTTCACCAAGTTAGACCTGAGAAACGCTTATCACCTCCTCAGAATCCGTGAAGGTGATGAATTGAAAACCGCTTTTAAAACACCTCTGGGTCATTTCGAGTATCTAGTGATGCCTTTCGGTGTGACTAACGCCCAGCTTGTTTCCAGGCTCTGGTGAATGATGTTTTGAGGGATTTTTTGAACATTTTTGTGTTTGTCTACCTAGATGACATTTTGATTTACTCTAAAAACATCTCCGAGCATCAGAAACATGTCTGTTTGGTCCTGCAAAGACTTCTGGAGAACAAACTGTTTGTGAAGGCAGAAAAATGTGAGTTTCATCGCCCATCTGTCACTTTCCTAGGTTTTGTGCTCGAGGGCGGGCAGGTGAAGCCGTCGGAGGATAAAATCAAGGCGGTTCTGGACTGGCCCACTCCCGAGAACCGGAAACAACTGCAAAGATTTCTGGGGTTTGCCAACTTTTACCGCAGGATTCATCCGTAACTACAGCCAAACAGCCCAGCCTTTAACAGCCTTAACCTCAGTCAAAAGAACTTTTCACTGGTCTACTGAGGCTGAGGCTGCCTTCAAGAAACTCAAAGCTCTGTTTTCTAATGCACCCATCCTCATTCAACCGGACCCTTCCAAACAGTTCATTCTGGAGGTGGATGCTTCTGACTCAGGGGTGGGGGCTGTTCTGTCCCAAGTTTCTGATTCTGACCAGAGAACTCACCCGTGTGCATTTTTCTCCCGCAGACTCACCCCTGCTGAACAAAATTACGACGTCGGTGACAGAGAACTTCTCGCCATAAAACTGGCTTTGGAAGAATGGCGGCATTGGCTGGAGGGAGCAGAGCATCCCATTTTGGTATGGACAGATCACAAAAATCTTTCATACATTCAATCTGCCAAAAGATCCAATCCCCGTCAGTCCCGTTGGTCTCTGTTTTTCTCCCGGTTCAACCTGATCATTTTCTACTGGCCAGGCTCTAAAAACATTAAACCCGATGCTCTATCTCGCCTATTTGCTCCTGATGAACCTGAATCTCCTGCTAATATTTTACCAGCTAGCTGTACTGTCGCTACTGTCTCCTGGGAGATCTCTGACCAGATTAAACAGGCTCAAACTTCCGAACCTGATCCCGGCACTGGTCCGCCTAACAGGACGTACGTCCCCTCATCTGTAAGGTCCAGATTAATTCACTGGATGCATTCCTCTAAGTTTTCGGCTCATCCTGGGGTCAGTAGAACTGTAGCTCTGATTTCCCGCCAGTTTTGGTGGCCTTCACTCCACAAGGACATTAAAGAGTTTGTACTAGCCTGCCCTGTCTGTGCACGTAATAAACCGTCTGATCAGCCTCCCTCTGGTCTCCTCCATCCTCTGCCTGTTCCCAAACGCCCTTGGTCCTACATAGCTATAGATTTCGTCACAGGGTTACCGGCATCCAAGGGTATGACCACCATTTTCACTATAATCGATAGATTCTCCAAAGCCTGCCATCTCATCCCTCTAAGAAAACTTCCCACCGCCTTTCAAACAGCTCTTCTTCTAACCAAGCACGTTTTCAGATTACACGGCATCCCTCAGGAGATCCTGTCTGACAGAGGACCACAATTCACAGCCCAGGTTTGGAAACATTTTTGTTCTGCTCTCGAAACCAAGATTTCACTAACTTCTGGTTACCACCCTCAGTCAAACGGCCAAACTGAACGCATGAATCAGGAGCTGGAGTCCACCCTCAGATGCTTCACCTCAACCAACCCGACTGACTGGAGTCAGTACCAGCATTGGGTGGAGTATGCTCACAACTCTCATATCTCCTCTGCTACTGGTCTCTCCCCCTTTGAAGTCTCCTTAGGGTACCAGCCTCAGTTATTTCCTGCCGACGAGAAAGAAATCTCTGTCCCTTCTGTCCATCACCACATCCGCCGATGTCGCAAAGTCTGGAGCAACACCATTGCAACCTTGAACCGTTCATCAGAACAAAACCGGCGATTCGCAGACCGGAAAAGACGCCCAGCTCCCACATACTCACCAGGACAACAGGTTTGGCTTTCTACCCGTGACATTCCATTAAAATCCATGTCAAGAAAACTGTCTCCCCGTTTCATTGGCCCGTACAAGATCGACACCATTATCAATCCATCTGCTGTCCGCCTGCATCTCCCTCCTTCACTCTAAATCCATCCCACCTTCCACGTGTCCCAGATCAAACCCGTCCTGACCAGCCCTCTTTGCCCTCCGTCCGACTCCCCTCCTCCCCCCCGTGACATTGATGGACATCCTGCGTGCACCGTTCGCTGGATCGTAGACTCCCATCGCCGGGGCCGAGGTTGGCAGTACCTGGTCAACTGGGAGGGCTACGGACCGAACTTGGGTTCCCGGTTCTTTTATTTTAGACCCTGCTCTCATTTCTGAGTACCTTGATTGGCGGTCGTTGAGGGGTGGGGGCGGTTGAAGGGGTACTGTTGGGATCTGGAGGCTTTGTCCACTTTCTCCACCAGAGGGCGCACGAGATATCCTGGGGGCATGAGCTGACTGCAACACCCTGTCTTCCATCTGCTCATCAGGAAGCCCTTTTTAAGGAGGAGGAGGCTAACACTTCCCTGCCAGAGTGTTTGCCAGTAATGGTAGAGCTAGGCCTGAGCCAAACAACCAGATCTGAATCTTTGACTTTGTGAACCTGCCTGACCCTGTTTCTCTCTGCCTCACAGATTGAGTCCTGTCTGAAGACCTGAAATCCTGGAGAGTGATCTCTGTCTGGAATCTGCCAGCCTGCACTCTGTGAAATCCTGGAGAGTATCTCTGTCTGGAATCTGCCTGCCTGCACTCAGTTAAGCCTCTGCCCTCAGCCCTCTGCCTGCCGACTAGCCTCTGGACCCTCAAGGTTCCCCCCTGCAGCTCCGTTCCACCCTGGAGCAGGTATTTACTCCAACATCAGAAAACCTGCAGTTAACCTGGATCAACATTAACCTCTCTGTCCTCCTCAGTGGTGTTCCCCTCGTGACTTGTCTGCCGAACCAAGGACCAGTTCATACTTACTGTATATTTTGTAAATAAACCTTTGAACTTTTTCCCTGTCTCACGAGTGTTTCTGCATGTGGGTTAGACGCCTTGAACCCAACATGACAGCAATGTCCTTTTGTATACACTCTGTGTGTAAAAAAATGACAACAAAGAGCTTTTTTTACCCTTTCCGCTCATTTTCTTTAGCCATAGGTAACAGAGGGTGCAGCTATCTGTGTTCAGAGCGTTTTTGAGTCAGTGTTTTTTTTTATCTCTCTTCCACTGCTCTCATAAGAATCAATACTTTAATTATCCCAGAGGGGAAGTACTTTTGTTAGGCATCAGCCAGTTTATATATATATATATATATATATATATATATATATGTATATATATATATATATATATATATATATATATATATATATAAACTGGCCTGAGGAACCAGTGAATAGAGGCCACTGACATCAAAAGACAAGAAAGCTCAAGACACTGCATGGAGGGTTCCACCCCAAATCCAGCACCCTGAGACTGTATACCAAGCGTAACGAGGGAGGCCGAGGGCTAGTGAGTGTCAAGACCACTGTCCAGGATGAAGCAACTAAGATCCAGGAGAACACATCAGGAAGATGGCCCCCAAAGACAAATGGCTTGGCGAATACACTCAGGCAGGAAAAAACTGAAAGTGAGGACAAGAAAGAGGAAGTAGAACCATCATGGAGGGACAAGCGGCTGCGGCATGTACCACAGACAAATAGAAGAAGTAGGCTGATATCAAAAAATCCTACCAGTGGCTGGAAAAGGCTGGACTGAAGGACAGCACAGAAGCACTAATCATGGTAGCACAAGAACAGGCACTCAGTACGAGATCAATAGAGGCTGGGGTCTACCACACCAGGCAGGACCCCCGGTGCAGACTGTGCAAAGAGGCCTCTGAAAACAATACAGCACATAACAACAGGGGGTGTAAAAATGCAGGCAGGAAGTGTATACATGGAAACAGCCACAACCAGGTAGCTGTCATAGTGTACAGAAACATCTGCCATGAGTATGGACTGGAAGTCCCAAGGTCAAAATGGAAGACACCTCCTAAGGTAGTTGAGAATGGCCCGAGCTAAGATCTATGGGACTTCAAGATCAGACTGACAAACAGGTGATGGCTAACCAACCAGACATCGTGTTGATCGACAAACAGCAGAAGAAGGCAGTAGTAGTGATAGATGTGGCAATCCCAGCGACAGCAACATCAAGAAGAAGAACACGAGAAGCTTGAAAATACCAAGGCTGAAGGAGGAGCTAGAAAACATGTGGAAAGTAAGAGCAGCAGTGGTGCCGGTGGTAATTGTTGGAGCACTGGGGGCTGTGACCCCCCAAACTGGGAGAATGGCTACAGCAGATTCAGGTAAAACATCAGAGGTCTCTGTCCAGAAGAAGCGCAGTCCTAGGAACAGCTAAGATACTGCACAGAACCCTCAAACTCCCCAGGCCTCTGGTAGAGGACCCGACCTTGAGGCCACTGACACCCTTATATATATATATATACATATATACACGCATATATATGCATATGTAAAAAACTAATTCCAAGTAAAGTGAAAATCCAAGTACAGTGATAAATCCAGTAAAGTGACTACGTGGGCATAAATGTCCAATTACAGGGGGTGGGGGTGGGGGTGGGGTCTGAATTACTTGAGGGGCTATAGAGATTGATGACCACAGGTAGGGATGATTTTCTGTGGCGCTCTGTGGTGCCCATCTGGGTAAGAGGGGTCTTCTGCTGAAGAGAGCTTGTCTGCTGGACCAGTGTGTCACATTTGCGGTCACATTTCAGTGCAAACATAGTAGCTACATGGCTGGAATAGAGACACACAGCAGCACTCAGTGAATATTAACCCGGCGGCTACTTTAATGTTTTAAGTAAAAGTTAGGCGACGGGTTGTTTAAAAAAATTAGAGCCCATTCTGCCAAAAAATCAGTTCATTAGGCATACAGAGCTTATTAAGCGAAAAACTGTGGGTTATGGTTATCTTTTGTTTTCAAAAATAGGAAAACATTCAATAAAAAATACACGACTCCTTTTTGAAAATAAAACAAAAATAATGAAAGTGTTAGGGCTGAGTGTCCCCACCAACTTTCATCACAAAGTTACACCCTTGCAATAAAGTCTAAGAAAAAAAACACTTGTAGTATTGACAGCTGAATCAGCGGTTGTAGACTGGTACCAGTGGAACTACCTAATGTTAAATGTGGAGAAATCATAAGAGGCCTAGTGTTGGACTTTCAAACACGCATAAAGTCACTATGTTAATTGTGATGGCCTGCTTTGCTTTTTTAGTTCTTCCAATGAAATGCTTTTTAATTTTATCTGTAAAAGGAAGTATTATACATAAAGCTTTACTTTACTTCCCTCCCTGCTCTGGCAAGGTTGTAATAACATCAGAGACCCATCTAGCAATGCAGCAATGCAGTATGAAGCCTCATAGCAGCAGGCTATCTTTTTTAAATTAGCTTAAAACAGCTTTATATTCATCCTGTGGGCAAAACTGATGTCTGGTGTCCTCTGTTTTTGTGTCTCTATCTATGTAGTGTCATTCTCAGCTGTGGGACAATAAAGTTATTTCTACATCATCAACACATATGTGCACATGTTTGCTGCCAGGCACTTTTATTAATAATGAAATGTGAATTACTTCAGCAAAATATAAAACAACTGTTTAATATGCAGCAGACAGAGAATTTAAGGACCATGTGCTGTAGCATTTATCTCCTATATCCATCTTAAGTATCATCAATAACTATATTTACATGGGTAGAGGTAATCGGAATGAATAGCCAATCAGACTAAAATAATGTAATGTAAACATGCAGTATCAGTCGTAACATTGTAGTCTGGAGGGGGGTAATTTATGCCAATTGACAAGCTGAACTGTGTGCATGTTGACACTTTTTGGATCAAGTTATTATGACAAGGCAGGCTAACCTGAGTACATACGCCTGTCAGGATAAAAAAGAATTGTCTAAGAAACTATTGCAATAAACTTTGTCATTAGGTTTAAATCTATTGTGATGCCATACTGCAGATGTCTCCCAGTGCTTCAAACCTAGTTCCATCTATATTTTAAAAAAAAAATCTTTTAGCATTTTTCTGGCTTGCAATGCCGCAGTGACAAGGCACTAATCCCACACACTAGACTGAGGGAACCATAGGGGGAAGGGTGAGTGGAGGTCTATAAACCTAGGTAAAATGTTTTTTTCTTCCAGACTATTTAGTAGAAAAAGATGGAGATCCAAAACAGCAAAAAAAAAAAAAAATTCTTGAACTTATTTATTTTTAGCATTTAATTCAGAGTGTGATAAAAAAAAAATAGAGAAAACTGTTGAAGGTTGCTGTTTATACACTATAACCAGGTTGCTTTGCTTAGACTCATGTCCCTCCTTTGTTCAACTCAAACATAACTGACTGGCCTTTATTACTTATTTATTCACTTTAGAATGACGCTAGCATGCCTTCAACTTTTTGTATTTTTATGATTATTGAAGAAAAACCACATTGTTCATATCAGCCCATAATAAACATTTGTGTAAAATATATTTGGCAATTACAATCAGATTTATGAAAATAACCTTTATTTTTTAACTGAATGTTCTGAAAATAAATTCATAGTTTTGTTTGGATACTGATGATTTGCTCCATGTAGTTGTTTATTTAAACCTTGAGGAACAGCAGCAGTTGTACCATAGCTGCAGGCATCAGAAAATGAGCTACAGTAATTGTCAATCTCATACCTTCAGTACAGTTAAATAAAATGATCTTGATTTTGAAGCATAACTTATGTTCAACAAACATGGATGCATTTCACATGGTCAAAATAACTTAGTCAAAGATAGAGCTGCCTGTGATCATAGATCTTAGTTTCTAGGTTATTTATGGTTTTGTGCGTGTGGTCTTGGCCATCAACTGACTCGACTATCTCTTTAAGTTCACTTGAGCAACTGTCCTTGTTAGCTTACAAGGCAGCCTTATAGTTAACTCAACAATTTTAGGTTACATTGCATCATACATAAAATGTTCATACGTATTGCGTTAGATCAGTTAAATCTTACTAAATAATTATAGAACCAATTACTTTAGTTACAGTATGTTGAATGTTAATGAACTGTGTCGCCTCAAAGGGGGTCTTAAATAATTTTTTTTAAATCCACCTCTTTGTTGGGTTCAAATGCGATGATGTAACCTGAACTACTCCCCTCTGAAGGCAAACCACTCCAACGTAGTTTTTAAAATGAAATGCTTCCCATTCAACTTCTTATTGCTGTGCCTAGCTTGGTCGCTTTTGAGCTGAAGATTAGGCTAAGTAGTGATTAGATCCCTCAGGAGATGTCTGTGCTCGCTTGACCGAGACAGACTACCATTCCTACGATTCAGAATAAGCTTATGGTATTGTTTTGTTTTTTTTTTCCCCAGTGATTCAAACCGTGTTGAACGCTGTGTTTCCTGAAACTGCCTGCTGCAGCTGAAAGTGTGCTAATCCAGCTCTGGTAACCTTGATCTAAACGCAGAAGGAGCAACAGCAGGGCCTGATCGCTCTTTGGTGAAGCAGCCATTAGAAGCCGCTAGAAGCCACCGATCTGTGACTGGTCCTGTCTTATAGGAGCCCCAAGGAGCTGCTACAAGAGGGCCGTACACAATCCACCGTAGAGATTTTCAATACCACTATAAGGCGACTTAAACGCTCTTTTTCCTCAAATGTGCGCAAAGCCTCATGGTGCGGTATGCCTCTATGTGTGTTGTAACTGGGCGACTTTTTGAGACCACCTTCATTGAGGAGATGATGAAAGAGTGGCTGAATGTAAGGAGACCAGGTGTTTTTTCCTCACCACCATCGCAGCTAATCTGTAACTCCATGCGCTCATCTCACAGCTGATGAAAAACATGGGGAACTGTTCAACCTGCCACATCGGTGAAATCGACCTACAGCAGGTGCAGCAGAAGCAGCGCGGTTTATATGCAAAGTCAATGGTTGACGCAAGAGTATAGGTGCAGCAAAGGCCTTACATCGCGCTTTTGGTGCAGCACGCCGAGCGCGAAGTATCTGAAGGCCGCCAACGCTTCTGCTGCTCGGTGATGGAAAATTGAAGCGGCGCTGCTGGCAACCACGCCCAATCCCGCCCCAACCAATTAACGAAATGGAAAAGGCTGGATGGATGGATGAGGAGATGATGAAAGCGTGGCTGAGACAGGTGTATGTGAGAAGACTAGGTGGTTTTTCGACGCATCACCATCGCTGGCGGCTCCATCTCACAGCCGATGTGAAAGGTGAATCAAATGAACGCTGTGCTCGCCAAGTTATCCCGGGCTCGACAATAAAGCAAATCCCACCGCCGACATCGGTGAAGCAAGCAGCCGCTCGGGCGCAAGGCTGCGAAGCGCGGGAGCTTATGGATGACAGACGGAGACCACCGTTTCAGGATAAGAAGGCAGCGCCGGGCAGATTACGCCACAGTTTGCGGATGGATTGTAGATGCTTGGACTAAAGTGTCTGCTGGCTCTGTTGTTCGCGCTTTCGCAAAAGCCGGCATTTTCTGAGGAGTCTGCGCTGCAACGGAAAGTGACTGACAGCTTAAGAAGGGGAAACTGGCATGTTCGCTGATTTAGCTGCCAGCTGTTTTATTCAGAAACAGAGGATGATGACTTTGATGGGTTTGATTAATACTTTNTGTTAAATACAGAAATGGGACACATAACTGAGAGTGCGCCTTTTAGTCCGGTGCGCCTTATGGTCGTGAAAATACGGTACCTGCCGTAGCTAAAGCAAGACGTCAGGGCTACTGTCAATTCCCATAAAATTAAACCCTCTGCTGATGCCTATCTCCAGCTGTCTGCTGCAATAGAGAGGGTGGGGTACACCTGGACCAGGTTGCCAATCTATCGCGGGAGCAACACCAGAGACAACCAGGACAAACAACCATTCACCCACACACTACCAAATAAGGAGAATTTAGAAGCCAATTAACAGTCATGTTTTTTGGACTGTGAGGAGAAAGCCTGGAGTACCCACGGAGAAAGGCCACGCATACTCAGGGGCGCAATACCGGAAGCTCCATGCAGAAACACGGGGGCCCCACTCTTATGCTGGCGGGGTTTCAGGGCCTGTCCAGGTGATGAGCTGTCATCTGGTGAGCTGAAGAGTTCATGGAGGGCAGATGGCCTCTTTCACTCCTGTCGGGGAATAATGCACGGACAAAACTTCATTAAAGCTTGCCACCTGCTCAGAGACAGGGATCAAGACAAAGCTTGTATTATCATGAGGTTCAGTAACAGGAAACAAAAACACTGCTCTGCTGAAACAGGGCAGGTTGCTAAAGGGTGAACCTGTTCGTGGACACACGTGACCAAAAGAAGAATGCCATTTTTATCATGAGGAAGGCCTGGTTCCTGAAGAGAAGAAAGTCAGTCCGCAAGTGGACACTCTAACTATAAAAGGTCTTCATCAAGCTGAATGGACTGAGTAAATGAACTTCGAATGAGCACTGGAGGAGGCAAAGCTGGGTAAATATGACTAAAATCTTCAAGAAAGGGAACATCTGAAGCACAACTATTATACACACAACTCACTTTCACCATGTCACAAGAATAATAACAATTTTGAGTACATTAATGACGCTCATAATTTAAAAAATATATTTCCTGAGTGTGGGCCGCAAACTAGCAGCAAAAATCTTGGATTCTGCAACAACTGGAGTAGCTCCTAATGAAACATTAATCAGCAGAAATCCTTATTCAATGTTTCTACTGCTGTGAGAGGAAGGAAATTATAGATATTGTCAATATATGTAATAACAAAAAGGTCAACTAACTGTGATGGCATTGATAAGACAATAATTAAGAAGGTAATTGAGGAAATTATTCAGCCTGAGTTACATTTGCAATATCTCAGTTGCAAATATCCATAAAAGATGAAAATTACCCAAGTTATACCAATTTTATAGATCTGGGGACAGACACCATTTCACAAATTATAGTCCTGATTCTCTACTTCCACAGTTTTCCAAAAATTTTTAGAAATAAATTGTGGATATATTAGGATACATTCATTAATAAAACATAAACTGCTTAATAGTAATCATGGATTTAGATCAAAAACAGCAACGCCATCATTGAATTGATAGAAGTCAGAGCACCTTTTAGACAATAAGAAATTTGCAGTTGGTGTATCTATTGGTATTTGTGCTTCATTAATGTAGTGTTTTTATTAATGTTTTTGTGTTTTCATTAATGTTGTTGTGCATTTGTTGTTAATGTTGTAGTGTTTTGCACCTCAGGGCCACCGTATTGTTGGGTTCAAATGCGATGATGTAACCTGAACTACTCCCCTCTAAAGCAAACCACTCCAACGTAGTTTTTAAAATGAAATGCTTCCAATTTACTTCTTATTGCTGTGCCTAGCTTGGTCGCTTTTGAGCTGAAGATTAGGCTAAGTAGTGATTAGATCCCTCAGGAGATGTCTGTGCTCGCTTGACCGAGACAGACTACCATTCCTACGATTCAGAATAAGCTTATGGTATTGTTTTTTTTTTTTTTTCCAGTGATTCAAACCGTGTTGAACGCTGTGTTTCCTGAAACTGCCTGCTGCAGCTGAAAGTGTGCTAATCCAGCTCTGGTAACCTTGATCTAAACGCAGAAGGAGCAACAGCAGGGCCTGATCGCTCTTTGGTGAAGCAGCCATTAGAAGCCGCTAGAAGCCACCGATCTGTGACTGGTCCTGTCTTATAGGAGCCCCAAGGAGCTGCTACAAGAGGGCCGTGGCTACCAACTACCTGCCGTAGCTAAAGCAAGACGTCCAGGGCTACTGTGAGTTATAAAATTAAACCCTCTGCTGATGCCTATCTCCAGCTGTCTGCTGTCGAGAGGTGGGGTACACCCTGGACAGGTTGCCAATCTATCGCAGGGCAACACAGAGACAACCAGGACAAACAACCATTCACCCACACACTCCCAAATAAACATGCCATAATAGAGCTAAGAGTTAAAGCAGGATTCGGCATTACCATGCATCATGATTCGAGCTGCCTGTAGCGCAGTTTCCATCAGCTTGCGGGTCAGTGAAATTTTCAGCATATGAACATGCTCTGGCGCTTCCAAAATGGGTGCCATACTGGTATTATCGGCCGACGCAGGAGCGCCGCCAGACAGCCCAAGTAGTCCGCGCCCCGCCTTAGCGAGTATATGGTTTTCTAAGCTGGGCCTGGCTGTCCTGGACATGTTGGCGCTCGCAAAGGGCGATATTTTTGCACGCCGCACCCCAGTGGGACTTTTTCTCTTTCTGTTAGGTATGTTTTTGGCGCCGTGGAGAGATAAGGCCATTTCGCAGTTCCTCAAAAACCCGTTGGAACTTACTCGCTTGAATCAAAAACTTATAACTCTGCTCATTCTGATCTGCATCGACAGAAGTCAGTGTTATTGCATGCCGCTGGTATGTAATTGATTGGGAAGCGCTATCCTTGTGTAATACGATTCCCTCGAAGTCAGAACTTAAAAATTATCGATCAATATCTAAGCTCCCTTTTCTGAGTAAAATACTGGAAAAAGTGGTAGCTAACCAACTGATATCCTTCCTACAGACCCATAACATCTACGACAAGTTTCAGTCAGGGTTTCGGAAACACCACTCTACTGAAACAGCCCTGCTGAAAGTGTCTAGTGATATCATGATGTCTGCAGACTCCGGAAGCTGTACGGTACTGGTCCTGTTAGACCTGTCTGCAGCCTTTGATACGGTCGACCATTCCATCATGATAAAACGGCTGTGGGATTGGGTGGGAATGACAGGTCCAGTTTTGGAGTGGTTTACTTCCTACTTAGCTGGTAGGAGCTTCAGTGTGGCAGTCAATGACATGATGTCTGAGCGGGGAGATCTCCAGTATGGTGTTCCACAGGGCTCAGTCTTGGGACCACTTCTCTTCTTACTTTATCTCCTCCCTCTTGGCCAGATTATCCAGCAGCACAGTGATGTGGCATATCATCTTTTGCTGACGACATACAGCTGTACTGCTCCTTTAAAACCTCAGAGGTCCACAAATTACACTCTCTGATGAACTGTCTGTCCCGGATTCAGCAGTGGTTAAACGACAACTATCTCGCACTGAATACTAATAAGACTGAGACACTCATTATTGCTCCTGACAGTGCCATCCCTGACATTAAACAGCACCTGGGTGATCTATGTTCCTCAGCCAAATCCAGTCTACGTAATCTTGGAGTGATTTTCGATGAGGGGATGTCCCTTGCGCTACACTCAAAACAACTGCTCAGCAACTGTTACTTCCATCTGCGCAATATCTCCAAGGTGAGAAAAATCCTCTCTCACGATGATTTGGAGAGAATCATCCATGCCTTCGTCTCTTCAAGACTGGATTACTGTAACAGCCTGTTTACCTGTCTGAGCAAGAAGGAGCTGGGTCGCCTACAAATTGTCCAGAACTCTGCTGTAAGACTCCTGACCTGTACAAATAGGACAGCCCATGTAACTCCTCTCTTGAAGTCCCTACATTGGCTTCCTGTTGCTTCCAGGATAAAGTTTAAAATCCTGGTCCTTACTTTCAGGGCCCTTCATGGACAGGCGCCTGGCTACATGACAGGTCTGATCCAGCCGTATACGTCGGTCCGTAGCCTACGGTCTTCAGGTCAAAACCTGCTTATGGTTCCTCGGACCCGCTTTAAAACCCGAGGAGACCGGTCCTTTAAAGCGGTGGCACCCCGTCTTTGGAATGAACTCCCCCTGTCCCTGCGCTCTCTGGACTCGGTGGATATCTTTAAAAAGCAGCTAAAAACACACCTGTTTTCACTAGCCTTCCAAAGCACATAGCGTGTTGTTTTATTCCCTCATTTATTATAGATTTTATTGCATTTTATCTGTTTTTACTTGTGTTGTTTTTATGTTATCATGTGAAGCACTTGTGACTTTGTCTGTGAAAAGTGCTATACAAATAAAGTTTACTTACTTACTTTTAATTTAGAGAGGCCAATTAACCAGTCATGGTTTTGGACTGTGAGAGAAAGCCCTGAGAGTACCCGGAGAGAACCCACGCATACTCAGGGAAAACATGCAAACTCCATGCAGAAAAAACCCCGGGGGCCCCACTCTTATGCTGGCAGGATTTCAGGGCCCTGTCCAGGTGGTGAGCTGTCATCTGGTGAGCTGAAGTTCATGGAGGAACAGATGGCCTCTTTCCTCCTGTCCAAGGGAATAATGCTGGACAAAAACTTCATTAAAGCTTGCCACCTGCTCCAGAGACAAGGGATCAAGACAAAGCAGCCATTATCATGAGGTTCAGTAACAGGAAACAAAACACTGCTCTGCTGAAACAGGGCAGGTTGCTAAAGGGGTCAGACCTGTTCATTAACGGACACGTGACCAAGAAGAATGCTGACATCATGAGGAAGGCCTGGTTCCTGAGGAAGAAGAAGATCCAGTCCAAGTGGACCTCTAACTATAAGGTCTTCATCAAGCTGAATGGACTGAGTAAATGAACTGAATGAGCACTGGAGGAGGCAAGCTGGGTAAATATGACTAAAATCTTCAAGGAACATCTGAAGCACAACTATTATCACACACAACTCACTTTCACCATGTCACAAGTTACAGGAACTAATTCTGAAATGAAAAAATATCAAAGGAATTTGGAATCTATTAAATAATTTTATCAAGAAAAACTCGAAAAATATTTTGTAAGTGTGGGAAGCAAAGTAGCAGAAAAAAATCCTGAATTCTACAACAACTGGAGTTCTGAATGAAACATTAATCAGCAGAAATCCTTATTCAAAGTTTCTAACTGCTCTGAGAGGAAGGGAAATTATAGATATTGTCAATAAATGTAGTAACAAGAGGTCAACTAACTGTAATGGCATTGATAAGAGAGTAATTAAGAAGGTAATTGAGGAAATCATTCAGCCTCTGAATTGCATTTGCAATCTTTCATTTCAGTCGAGTAACTTTTCAGAAAAGATAAAAATTACCCAAGTTACTCCACGTTATATATCTGGGGACAGACACCATTTCACAAATTATAGGCCTGGGTTCTCTACTTCCACAGTTTTCTGAAAAAAATGTGTAGAAATTATTTGTGGATATATTAGATACATTCATTAATAAACATAAACTGCTTACTGAAAATCAGTATGGATTTAGATCACAAACATCAACAGCAATGGCTGTCATTGAATTGATAGAAGTCAGGAGCACCTTAGAGAATAAGAAATCTGCAGTTTGAGTATTTATTGATCTCAAAAAAGCTTAACAATGTAGAAATTTGAAAGTTATGGAGTAGTACTACACTGGATGAAAAGTTATCTAAGCAACAGGCAACAATTTGTCCAATTGGTTGGCTGCCAGTCATGGTGCTAGGACATTGTTTGTTGTATCCTCCAGGGGTCAGTATTGGGGCCAAATTTATTTATCCTGCTACCATCTTTTGTACAGGTGATAATTTGCATCAGCTCATGGCTGATATCAACTTTGAGTTACAACGTTGAGGGTTTGAAATGTACGTATCCTGATAGATAATGTAACAGTAGAGAGTTAAGGAAATGAAGTTCTTGGGAGTAATGATAGACAATAAGATTTGCTGGAGACCTCATATAGAATACATTTAAACTAAAATATCCAGAAGTGTTGCTATTCTCAGCAAACCTAAACGTTATGCTGGACTTCATATTCTCTATTGTGCACTTATATTACCTTACTTGAGTTACTGTGTAAAAATATTTGGCAACACCTATAAAATCTCACTGCGACCGATATGCACATCACAAAAAAGGGCCATCAGAACAGTTCATAAGGCAGATTTCATGATCATACCAATTATCAGGTTTATTTGGTGGAGAGTATTGTTTCTATTTAAGTTGAGGTGAATTTGGTTCGTTTGGAAATTGCTGTTTGGTTTGGTTGAAAAAAGCTAGTCTATTTTGTATGTATTTGATTGATTCATTAATTGTTGTTTGTCAGATTGTCTGAAATAAATTCATATTCATTCATTCATTCATTCATTCATTCATTCATTAGTTTGGAAAAGTATTAGTTGTTAAGTCAAGAGTTCTTAACTGAAATATGTTTTAGTTGGGGCTGAAAATTTATTTTAATAAACTATTATATATTTAATGGAATTTCTGGTGAATTGTTTCTATATGTGTGCAGTTACAGTATCTGTATAAATCGAGCTTGATTCACACTTTCATTGTTGTTCTAACACACAGTCAGTAGGGTGTTTGTTCACAGAATAATATATGACAGTCCAAATATTATCTTATTAACTAGAAAAGAGTATTTACCCCTTTTCTCCGGTGGGCATTAAATATATTATAATTGCATAAAAATGGAGAATGCTTACAAGTTATATAAAATTGTAACTATTTTGGCGGTACCTTTGATTCATATTTAATCTTTAGAGACCATGTAAGAAAAACCTCCAACATCATCTAACTTAAGTTATCAAATTTTAAAGGCAAAATATAACTGTAGGCTGTGCACCACAGGCTTATATGCAGGGCTCATATACAAGGTTTCACCTTCTTTTTTTAAGTAATATTAATCCAAATAAAATAAATAAATAGGATATACTTTCTATAATATATTGAAGGAAAATAAAAAAGGAAAAAAACAGCATTTAATTCCAAAGAGTATTCTCTACCATGCCCTACTACAAAGGAAGCCATGCTGATATGTGTGTTTAATAACTGGGTTCATTTATTGTGTTATTAGTTTCAAATATGTTACAACATTGTTTTCTTTATTATAGAAAATTAAGACATTTTCAACATGTAATTTGTCTGCAGCAATGTTACAATGATATTTTATCTGCAAAACTCTATATATAACTCTATCAATGTGTGAGGTGTGTGTGCGTGAATGGGTGAATGAATGTAGTGTAAAGCGCTTTGGTCAAGTCTCCTGACCTTGAATAAAGGCGCTATATAGTACATGCCATTTACCATATAAGAGATGTTTAGGGAGTTTCTTTTTTTTTTCTCTTTGTTTTTCAGCTTCACCTTTTATGTGCAAAAAGTAAACCCTAAGAGCCGGATTTCTATCAAAGGTTTTTTGCGTGTATAAAAAACGTGAGCTATTTCACTGCGCTGCGCTAAAAAATGTACAAACTGATCTATCAACAGCGTGCTAAAAGGATTTGGTCTTTAAAACGTGCTAAATAGCGCCTCTTATCCATTTAGTACTTTTTTTTCTATGAATAAATGCAATTTGGGGCGTTTACACGCAAAAAGTGCATCTTGTGGGAGGAGAAAATGTAAATATATTAATTTAGCACTTAGCAAAGAGATTGACTTATCAAACCTGAAGAGCAATTTTGCTAACGCTATCTGACTCTATATTTAAACACGCTTCAAAAGAAGAAAGGTGCAAATGGTCTTCATCGTGAGAAAAACTCCAAACATGGCAGCTGTTAGTTATTGTCGCAAGAAGGAGACATTGAAATGAAGCAAGGAGACGCAGAGAACGCAGTTTTTCACTCGTGTGAATATTTTGGAATGAAGTAGGAAAGGTTCATCAAAACATTTCGTTTATATCAAGCATTGCCATTTTGGAGCTGCAGTTAAAATGAAATGCTCCTCACAAAGCGCCAACTGTACTTTTTCCTCAATGCTGGTCAGAGGCATCTCATCTACTGTGCTCCCTCCTGCATTGTTATGTTTTGCTTATATGCCAGTTTTTCTTTGGTTCGCCTTCTAATATCCTGGTATCTTCTTTTTTACTTCATCCACTGTTCGCAAGGTTTCACCAACAGCGTTTACTTTATTACTGATTTGTTATATAGTTTCAAATATGTGACAGGCACACTTCTTTGCTGTAGCTCCACTTAAATGTTTGTAGGCTTCATTACCAATACATCCATTTCCACATGTAATTTGTCTGCAGCAATGTTACAAAACGCTATCAGTATCCTAAATAGGGCCGCTGAATTGGAATAAGCGCTTTGGTCAAGTATCTGACTTGAATGTTATAAGTACATGCCATTTACCATATAAGAGATGTTTAGGGAGTTTCTTTTTTTTTCTCTCTGTTTTTTCAGCTTCACCTTTTATGTGCAAAAAGTAAACCCTAAGAATGTGGTTGGGGAAAAAAACTGACCAGTTCTTAAAGGATCTACAATAACTGCTGCTTTTAGTTGGTTAAACCAGTTAAATAAATGCTGGAAAAGACTTCAACCAATATAACTATTGCTTTATGAACAAACTCCATCCCACATTCACTGAAAATAACTTTACATCTCTGTCCATTCTTTAGATTAAGCTTTAGTGCAAATTCAAGTTAACAAAGTTTTCTTTAAAGATTTTCCCAGAAATAATCATCTTGAAGGCCGACCTGAACCAGCTATAAAAGAAACTATAAATAAATGGATTTAGTGTAGAGTTTGACAGTGCAAGCCAAGTGAGAATTTCAAAGACATGGATTGGTGCTAAATTATTTTCTAAAGGTTGAAAAGTGATGTAAAAGAAGAAAGGAGCCCAGCAGAACAGAAAAACTCCTAAAACAACAGCCAGAGTTTTGGTTGCTTTTCTCTCCATCTTACTGACTGTTGCTCCAGACTTTGTCGTAGATTGGATGCTTCGTGCTTGTCTCTGTGCAACAGCAAATATCTTCATATAAATGCAAAGCATTATGACAACAGGAAGGTAAAATGAAAATAAAGGTCCAACAATGTTTGCAATGATAACGTCAATAAAGCATGTGTCCTGACATTCATCATTGTTTGATCTAGTTTGCACCACAGCGATTGCAACGAGCACAGAAACACCCCAGCTCACAGCAATCATGATGAAGACAACATGACCATTAATTTTAGATTTATATGTTAGAGGCTGACACACTGCATGATATCTGTCTACAGAAATACAACACAGATGCAAAATAGAGCATGTGCTGAGCAATACATCTAAGCTGTCTCTTATCTCACAAAACATGTTATTGTTGTACAAACACGAGCTAAGAGAAAAGGACATGCTTAAAGGAAATACTAGAACACCAACCAGCAGGTCAGCCACAGCCAAAGACATAATGAGAGTGTTGGTGGGAGTGTGGAGTTGTTTGAAATAAGAAATAGATATTATTACAAGGAGGTTTCCACATACCGTGACAAGAGACAAAAATGCCAAAAAACTATACACTAATACACACACAGCAGAGGGAGTTGCTGTTACCTTTAGACTAATGTGATTAATCTCATAGCAGGGATGCAGAATGTCAGTCACAACATTATTCCTGTTTTCCATTAGGACCTAAAGCTAAATCCAAATCTATTTCAACAAAACAATTACACACATAAAACACATTTGATGTTTCAAAAGGGAATTATGTGATTGTGAGAACTCCTATCTGAAATATGTCTGTTATACAGTTATCCTAATAAACTTTTACCATTACAACATCAGTGCAACTCGCTGACTGCCATATGCATCTCTGTGGAACCAGTCAATGTGTCGGTGCTGATTGCTCTGAGCTAAATGGTCTCTATGCTCACATATTTAATGCTTACTTACCCATCCCCTTTTTGGATCCCACAAGTTTGCCAATGAGGATGGGAGGGACTGGTGAATTTGTTCTGTGTCTCTTGTTTACAGTGTCCCAACGGTAGTTTACCATGTATTTACCCTTTTCTTTCATTGATTTTTGTTGTTGCTTAAGAGTCGTTGTAATTGGATATGTATAATACAAAATTTCAAATTAAACCTTTCTTATTAATCTATCCACAGTCCACTTTTTTGTGAGCCATTTGGTATGTGCATTTTTCTACAGGCCACAAATACAAAACACCCATTTTTTTTTTGTTTTTTTACTGCAGTGAAGTAGAAATTCAGCCACATACCAATCTTTAAGAGGAATAAGGCTGCCAAAGGATATATATATATATATATATATATATATTTATTTTTTTTGAGGGGAGTGGGGTGTCACTGTAAGATTTAAATTTCTTAATGCACTAGTTTGTACAAACTACAAAACTACTTTGCCGCTAACCACAAAACGCGCAAAGCACCATCATTTTAAATAGGGCTGCCTCAACACAGTTTTGCACCTACCACCAGTTACGTAATCACTCTTGTTAAATCACCGCGAAACCATGTAATTCAGCCCCTCTGCGCAAGAATTCCAGTTTGCATAGCCGCTAAATTACTGCACGCTAAATTGGATCTTGATAAATCCACGGCCCTGTGAGGTACAAAATGACAATAAAATCTAAAGTCTAAGTATAAAATCACTTGTAGTATTGACAGCTGAATCAGCGGTTGCAGACTGGTACCAGTGGAACTACCTAATGTTAAATGTGGAGAAATCATAGGAGATGGTGGTGGCCTTTCAAAGGTGCATAAAGTCATTTAATTAATTGTGATGTTTGCTTTGCTTTTTTAATTGTGAAACGCTTTTTGATTTTATCTGTGAAAGGAGTATTATGCATAAAGCTTTACTTTACTTCCTTGAATTTCTTACCTTCTCTGACTTTTAATGGCCTCAACCCTTCTTTGTCATCTGGATAAGCTTATAAGGGGACCAGCTATGTCCTAGAATGCCCCTGGCACTAGTGCAAGCAGCATGAGACAAAAGTTCAGTAACAAAAAATACTATTACTGTATCACACCCATTGCATCTAAGAGGCTAAAAAGAGCACATCCACAGATCCTTCCTCTCAGCTGCCATTAAAATGTATAATTACTGCTGCTCCCAACAAATTGAGTCAATGTTTGCATATATGCTACTAGTTACAGGTTTTTGATTCGATCAGTAATCATTTACATTACCCTAATATCAAGATTATTCAGGAAAACATGTCAACCCATAATAAATATTAGTGTAAAATGTATTTGGCAAGTACAATCAGATTTATGAAAATAACCTTCATTTATTAACCCAATGTTCTGAAAGTGAATTCATAGTTTTGTCTGGATACTGATGATTTGCGCCATGTAGTTGTTTATTTAAACCTCGAGGAACAGCAGCAGTTGTACCACAGCTTCAGGCATCAAAAAATGAGCTACAGTAATTATCAATGTCATACCTTCAGTACAGTTAAATGAAATTATCATGATTTTGAAGCCTAACTTTAATTTCAGCAAAGAATTGCAGCAACTAAATGTCCTAAATAAGACAAACATGAGCATTTAAATATTAATTGAATAAGTTATGTGTTTAATTTCCATCCAGTGGTTTAAACAATCCGTTACTTTAATGTGGTGAACCAGGAATCATATGCCTGCCCTGGGAGAGGGAGGGAAGACCGTTGGGTATGCTCACAGCTGCCGAGGCTAGCTGGTGCTGAAAAACTCTTTTTCTAAATTAGGTTAGATCTTAATCAAAATAATAGATATTTAGGTTTATCTAACCTCTTTTTTTTTGTTTGGTTGGTTTTGTTTATTTACTTGCTTTTTGTCTTACCATCCAACAAAAAGGCCCACTAATCACAGCAAATATAGCTGCAAGACAAAGAAAGGATAGTGAAGTTCCGCCCCAACCCGCGTCAGACACACTTTTGTACCGCCACAGCCGGAGCAGCAAAGCTGCTTCCAGCAGTGTATGTCAGAACTAACTGGTACAAGCAGCAAAAACGAAGCAGCAGACGCATGAACATAGCATTACTTTGAACGGCCGGTTCACACCGATGTCGGCGGTTGAAGTTCCTTTGTCAGACCTTACCGGAATAACAGCAAGCACAGCGTTCATTTGTTTCACCATGTGTTTCACAGCGGCTGTGAGATGGGCACGCATGGAGTCACAGATTAACAGCGATGGTGATCATGGAAAAAACCACCTGGTCTCCTTACATTCACCTCCCTCAGCCACTCTTTTCATCATCTCCTCGATGAGGATTAGATTAGAAATTAGATTAGATGAGATTTATTGATCTCACAGCGGAGAAATTCACTGGTCATCACATATTGGCATAGAAGTCACAGAAGGTGCAAACAAGGAGGAGAGTTCTGCATAAAGCACATACACGTCGTTCTTTAATACACAATCCACGTTTCACTTCCCCCTTTAACGTTTCTCATGGTGGTCTCAGAGGTCCGCAGTAACAACACACATAGGGCGCACCGCACTATAGGGCGCTACTGCAAGGTAATTTTGAGGGGAAAAAAAGACGCTTATATATGTGCCTTTATAGTCGTGAAAATACGGTTCCTTAGCTGCGCAGCCCCCATTTGAAAATCCTGGATCTGAACCTGAATGAGACACTGTTAAATGTTTAAACCTGAATGGGTATTTAAAGTGATTTATTCAATAAATAAATCACAGTTGCATTTCCTGTACATGCCTTTATTTCTGATAGAAAAGTCAGATTATTTATCATACATTTATTGTTATTGAGGTAAAATTGCCCAATTTATCGTGATATGGATTTGAGGTCGTATCGCCCAGCCCTAACACATGTCATCTCAAGGCACTTTACATAGACAATTTTATTTGATCATATTGTACAGTCAGATTGGTTCAAAATTAGTTAAGGAAAGACAGTTGATTGCACCGAGTCATTGACTTTGTAGGATTTGCTTCTCCTAAATGAGGATAGTGCAACACTCTCTTGCTTTGTGTCATTGACTGGAGAAATCCCTCACTCCAACCATGCATGCAGCATTGACAGAAGAGCGGGGGGGGGGGAATCAAAGAGCAGGAAACCTGCAGTAGTACCAGGCTCACCCCAAAATAACACATTCTCCGTAACCTCCCCCCGCCACTCCGCTCTGCTGCCTACAGCCTCCTCTGTTCCTCCCGTCTTGCTCCGCTCTGAATTCCCCGGAGTTTGAGGAGAGCATGGGCGATATTATTAAATTAAAAGCAGCAAAACCTGTGGAAATGAAACTGGGTTTCTGTGGATCATAAAAATCAATGCAAGTAATTAAATTATTGTTTATTAAGTTAAGGCATTAATTGGCACTAAAATTCATTAAATGTGAATATCGTGGGATTTGAAATGCTTTATTTAAAAAAAATCGTTTATGAAAACATTGCAATTAATTTGAACGTAAAGCTGTATGTGTTCGGAAAAGAAGCTTGAGGTGGAGAAAAAGCTAATTTTAACAAAAGTTGCTGGAAAGCAAGGAATTTGGGACATGTTATGCCTGTCAACAGTAAAGATGATGGATTCTGCCGTGTTATCATGAATGTGTGTAGTATATATTGTATATATATAGGCAGCATATATATATATATATATATATATATATATACATGGATAGAATTAAATCTAAAAATGGAAAATAAAATAAACTGAATCTAATATAGAAAAATTATCCTGGTTACATCCTCCCCTCTTTAATTCCTGCACGTCCCGTTGCATGGTTGCTTGAATTAATTTTTCTTAATATTCACATTAGAAACTTGACTGAGAGCCTCAGTGTACACATTTGCCAAACTATGCAATAGAGTCTGAACTACTGAAATGAGTGGCTTACCCAACACAGGATATGTTAGACGACTAGGAGGCTGCCGCTGTCGATCTGATCGCCTGGGCAATATTTCAGCCTCAACTGAGTTATAGGGTGAGCTGACATTGGCAGGACCTGTAGATGACTCAGATTGAACGACCAGATGATCCTCAGCGTCAGGTTCTTGAACTTCAGGTAAGTGTTCGTTAGATATTTCTCCCTCCATGTGTACTTCCACAGCCTCAGCTATATGTGGTTCAGAAAGTTCCTCTGTTTCAACCTGTTCCACAGGTAGCTTGTCTTCATGGTGAGACAGTGAGGAATCAGTTGTTAAACAGGATCCTTCATTTTCAGATGGACTAGCAGTCTCAAGGTCTGTGCTCTGAATTAGAGGTGCAGGATGCTCTGGCGCTTCAGCATCACTTTGTGCCAAAGGTGAACTGGGCTGCAAAGTAATGGATTCCGGTGATGACTTGAATTTGCTCACCTTCACACTGAATCCAGTTGAGAGTGGGATGGAAACTTCTGTCACATATGGCTCAGCATCCTCATCCTCCTCCATCGCATCAGAAACATCTGGATGGCAACCATCCTGGTTGTGAGTCTTTCGTTGTGAGGCAGGCATGGAGATGGGAGGGTCTTCTGTGGAGCAAACTGGCAGGAAACCACAAGGAAGCAACAGGTCTCTATGTAAAGTACGAGTTGGTCCCTTTTTGTGTTCAGGTTGTACAGTGTAAACTGGTACATTTTCAGCTCTGTCAACAACTTTGTACACCCCTGGTTCCCATCTATCTGCCAGCTTGTGCTTACCCCTCAGACGGATGTTGCGAACCAGTACTCGATCTCCTATCTCCAAACTGCATGGTGTAACTTTCTGATCAAAACGGATCTTGTTCTTTGCAGCTGACTTGAGGGCATTTTCAGAAGCTAATTTGTAGCTTTCTCTCAGGCTGGATTGCAGATTCTTAACATACTCCGAGTGAGAGATTGATGATTGTTCTCTGATGGGTAAACCAAAAGCCAAATCCACAGGAAGACGAGGACAACGACCAAACATGAGTTCATAAGGTGTGAACCCTGTTACCTCGTTTCTTGTACAGTTATATGCATGTACTAAAGGTTTGACATACTCTCGCCATTTTGACTTTTGTTTCATTTCCAGGGTTCCAAGCATATTGAGTAGAGTGCGGTTGAAGCGCTCGACTGGATTCCCTCGTGGGTGGTACGGGGTAGTTCGGCTTTTCTTCATGCCTACCACTTCACAGAGCTCTTTAATGAGCTTGGACTCGAAATCTGTACCCTGGTCTGAATGTATACGCTCTGGAATTCCATAATAAACCATAAATTCATTCCAGAGGTACTTTGCAACCGTCTTTGCCTTCTGGTTGGGGGTAGGAATGGCAACTGCATATTTGGTGAAGTGATCAGTAAGAACAAGAATGTCTTTAGTATTACTGCTGTCAGGTTCAATGGTTAAAAAGTCCATACATAGCAGTTCAAGTGGTCGGCTTGTTTGAATATTTATTAATGGAGCTGCTCTTTCTATTTGAGCTTTACGCCTTATGCAACGACCACAGGTTTTTACAAAGGTCTCCACCTCTAGTGTCATTTTGGGCCAAAAGAAGCGTTGGCGCACCAGATCAATTGTTCTTTCGATGCCCATATGCCCCATATCATGGTGCAAGCTCTTTAAAACAGCTGGTCGTAACTTGGGCGGTAGGATTAGCTGGTAGATAAGTTTATCTCCATCATGTCTTCTCCGATATAAGGTTCCATCCACCAACTCTAACCTGTTCCATTCTCTCAGGAGCAAAGGAAGGTCAGGTAGCTCCTCTCGAACTGATGGAGGGACCTTCTCACCAGTCTCCAGCTGATGAATGACCTCACGAATAGCAGGGTCAGCTTGTTGCTCTTCTTGGAGATCGACCTGAGATAGAGAGGGGATTAGAGGCAAGCCATGTAACTCTTCATTGCTGAACCCATCAGGGATGGAGTTAACAGAGACAGATAGAGACTCAACCAGTGCAACAGATCGACTTAGTTCAGTTTGGTTCTGTGTTCGGCTTATACAACTCTGACAGATGGCATCCACAATTTCAGGGGAAATGTCATGTGTTTTTTTATCATTACCCCACTGACTGGTCAGATGTTGAATGAGCTCCCTCTCTCTGCAGTGCTGATCACTAGAAGTATCTTCATGTGAGCGTCGGGACAGAGCATCAGCATCAAAATTCTGTTTTCCAGCACGGTACTGCAGTTTGAATGAGTAAGTGGACAGTGCTGCTAACCACCGGTGACCAGTAGCATCCAGCTTGGCTGAAGAAAGAACATAGGTGAGAGGGTTGCTATCTGTGACAACTGTAAAGTTAGTCCCATAGAGGTAGTCATGAAACTTCTCAGTAACACTCCACTTCAGGGCTAAAAACTCCAGTTTATGAGCAGGATATTTTGACTCACTGACAGACAGGCCTCGACTAGCATAAGCAATAACACGCAGCTTGCCCTCCTGCTCTTGGTACAATACTGCTCCCAAACCATTTGTACTGGCATCAGTATGTAAAATATATGGCAGTTGTGGATTTGCAAACCCAAGAACAGGTGCTGTAGTCAATTTGGAAATTACTGTTTCAAAGGCATTCTGCTGATGGCTAGTCCATTTATCTCCAAAGGATTGCTTTGGATCTGAGTACTTTCCTTCTGGATTCTTCAGCTTTGCAGGGTTGCGGGCAGGAGGATAACCACGGGTTAACTCATTAAGTGGTTTGACAATAGCAGCATAGTCTTTAATAAATCTTCGGTAATATCCAGCAAAACCCAGAAAAGATCGCAACTCTTTAAGGTTGCGGGGGACTGGCCAGGATTTTAAAGAATCAATCTTTTCTGGATCAGTTTCAACTCCTTTTTCAGAGACAATGTGTCCCAAATAACGTACAGAAGACTGAAAGAACTTACATTTCTCTGGAGAGAGCTTTAGTCCAAACTGCTTCAACCGGGAGAGCACACGCAGCAGCCGTTCCTCATGTTCTTCCAGAGTGGCAGAGAAGATGATGATGTCATCGAGGAAGACAAGGACTTCTTTTAGATGCAGATCTCCCATGCATCTCTCCATTAGCCGCTGAAACGTGCTAGGTGCATTTGTAATTCCTTGCGGCATTCTGTTCCACTCCCAAAATCCAAGAGGAGTTACAAAAGCTGTTTTAGCCTTATCTTCTTCTGCCATCTCTATTTGATAATAGCCAGATTTTAAATCCAACACAGTGAACCATTTGGACCCTGTCAAAGCACAAAAAGATTCTTCCAAATTAGGAAGGGCATATGCATCTTTGATAGTTTGAAGATTCAGTTTCCTGTAATCTATGCATAGCCGGACGGAACCATTACGTTTCCGAACAACAACTATTGGAGAGGAAAATGGTGATTGAGACTCTCTTATGATGCCAGCTTCGAGCAGGTCTCTAAGATGTTCACGGACTGCTTCCAGATCTTGAGGATGGATTGGCCTTGCTCTGTGTTTAAAAGGTGTTTCATCATTAAGTTTAATGGTATGTTTAACTGCATCTGTACAGCCAAAATCCATATCATGATGAGAGAACACTTCAGGAATGCTGTTCAATTTGTTGATAATATGTTCTTTCCACTCGGGTGGAATGGGAGAGTCTCCAAAGTTAAACTCCAAAGTGGTTTGTTGTGAGGTTTGAGATGTAATCTGTTGTGACAAAACAGTAGGTGCTGACCCAATGTCTGCAATAATGGTTAATGGTGATATGGACACCTCTTGTTCTGATTCATTCTTCATGATCACGGGGACTTTATATGGTGGATGCTGTGGCAGTGTAACTAGACAACTCTGAACACATAAACCCCCTGGTAAAGGTGAGCTAGGGTGTTCAACAATGGCCCACTTATCTACAGATGGAGGGGTGGTTTTAATAGAACCCTCCAAAACAATGGTTTGACCAGGTGGAATTAGGACTGGAGTGGTGCTTAACAGCCTGACAGTCCCTGCATTTCCTGATTGATTTCGCTGGTGCCTTAACTGTAGCAGTTTCAGGACTGCTCGATATCCTTGGGCCATGGGTTGAAATTGTACATGGTTACTACTAAGATGTTGTTCATACAGTGTTTCCAGTGTGTTCATGCCAATAAGTACAGTAGATGGCCTATCAGGACTAGTATCTGGGACCACAAGAGCAAGAGTTGGTACCTCTGTGTTTACTCCTATGAAGTCTTCAGGGAATGTGATGACCAGCTCCACGTACCCCAGATATGGAACTGACTGTCCAGCAGCACCCTCAACCTGTAACAAATTATCCAAAGGCATTACAGGTTGGTTGCTTAGCTTATCATTATAGAAAGAAACTGGGATAGTTGTCACCTGTGAACCAGTGTCTAAAAGGCAGTTACACACATGACCAGAAATGTCAACAACAGCAGCACACTTAGATCCAATCAAACCTTTGGGTAGCTGAGTGGGTAGTTTATTAGCTTGGGCTTGCAGTTTTGTACATTTAACAGTCTTTTCTTTAATAAGGGGACTGGTTTGGCTGGGACTGGTTCCGGTTTGTCCCGCAACAGGAACCATGCCTAGTTTAACTTCTTCTGAAAGACATTCTGCTGTCGCTGAGCAAACTGTTTCCTTTTTCTGGTAACAAGAGCCTGGTAACAAGATCCTTTTTTTTGCTTTTTTTTTTTTTGACTTACTAGACTTTACCGCCTGGTCACGCTGTACTTGCTTACTGAATGTCGTGTGCATAACTTGCGTAAAAAAAGTGACATAACTTGTGTAAAAAACGTGACGTAAATCTTACTGCCCAGCGCTGGTGCTGCCTGGAACCATTAAGAAATGTCTCCTGAGTCAGGCTAAGGTTGAAGAGGTGCTGTAGAAACCTACAGAACTGCTCTACACAGGCCTTCAAGACTCTGGGGCTGATACCATCAGCACCCGGTGACTTAAACAGCCTATAATTTCAGCCCCATGCACCAGAAAGTAGAGATTGAAGCCATACAGCTGCAGCCATGAAAATGGCCCTTCCCAGTCAAATACCTGTAGTCAAAAGCCACGCTTATCTTTAGATCTTAATGTTCACAAATCATGACTTCAAGAATATATTAATTTAAATACTGATGTTTAAAAAGGATTTGTAGGGGACCAGCCAAGGGCCCATCTAGGAAAGTGGGGAAATTTTGAAAGGCTACTACTGTACATAATAATAATAATAATAATAATTATAATACATTTTATTTAAAAGGTGCCTTTCTGGACACTCAAGGTCACCGTATAAAAAGCATAAAAAACACAATGTCAGAAACAAAATCAAAAAAAGAAAAAAACATTTAAAAAAATACAGAGGCTGTGACAGTGAAATTGATATTTAAAGAAAATACGCAATCTTAAATAGATGAGTTTTGAGTTGCATTTTAAAATGAAGAATTGAGTCCAGGTTTCTAAGTAGGGGTGGTAGAGAGTTCCAGAGGTGGGGGGCAGAGCGGCTGAATGCTCTGCTCCAGTATTATAGGCCTGTACATTATTATAGTATTATATTGCAAACGAGGAGCTTAGCTGATGTCAAACATAAGAACTGAAGTATTTATATGCAGCAACGGGTGACCCTGCAGCTAAAACTTCCATTCTGTATTTATTTATATACAAAATACACCCAGGATTTTATCATGTCTTTATACCACTGAATAGGTAATACAGTTGGAAGCTAAATGTAAACAATGATTTTTGTTAAAGTTTTTTTTTTTATCTAATTTTAGATTCTCTGAGAAATTAGCTAGCAGCACAGTGGCTTACAATTATTCCACTAACAGATCTGGTAACTCAGATAAAACAGCGAAACAAAAAAACACAATGACTATCTTCTGGCTTCCTGACATTTTTCTCTCCATTCTTTACTGTTTTATTTTGCACTGGTGATAGCCCCAATGGTAACAGTCGATGGTGTCACCGGACACACAGCGACGGGGGGAAAGAGGCCATGCAGCTTGCCAGTGAGGGGTTAGACACAGATTTTTTTTGCCAATGGGAAGGGAGCCAAATGGCGATAGTTAATTGGTAGACCCATGTTTGAAAAACACACCATATCCAACTGTTTTCAGCGGGAAAAAAGGCTTATTAGAATTGTTGTAACAGAGAAGAGTGGAGAAGGTTAAATAGGGGATTGGCAGCAAGAAGATGAAGAGGCAGCAGTATGAGGCAGGGAGTGAATGGGACAAACTGGGGTAGAGGGAGGGAGAAACTGAAAATCCTGTTTTTTTTTGTTTTTTGTTTTTACAGTGTCCTGTCTGGCAATGTGGCAATAAGAATAATTGTCTTGATGCCAAAAAGAGCCCAACAGATTTTTACTTTCACAAGTGTAGCGGTATGGCAATTGCCATACTGCTCCACTTGTTTCATGCATATAAATTGCTTTATTATAATTATGCAGGGGAGTTTTACAGTTTATATGGACACTGCAATGTAAATAGAGCAGAAAAACAGAAGAAGAAAAGGAAAAAAAAAGATGAAAGAAAGAAGAGATAGAAAGGAGATAATGACAAAACATTTTCAGTCTGCTTCATCACCTGTAACGAGATGAAAAAAAAGAACAGCACAACCGAAAGACATGGTACGAGGCATACAATAAAGCAACAACTTGAAACTATCGCTGAAGTAGTATTATTAAGTCTGACATGTACTCTGTGTTACCTGAAGATATGAATGTGTGGGTTTCTGTTTGGAAGTGAATCTCTGAGTACCTGGAACCAAGCACCTGTAATCCTGGTAATTCTAGTGTTAAAGTGATGCAGGCTTCTTGAACACATCACTAATAATTTGTGGAAAGAAATTTCCAGCAGATTAAGACTTAGTGTGAGTGGCCATCTGCTGTGGCTGACTGGGGTCCAAGGAGACAGAAAGGAAGAGATACAAAAGGTAACTGTCAACCAGCTCAACAGGAGGCCCCCTTCCTGTTGACACAAAGAAGGACAGAAGCTCTGAACCAGCTCCAATGTCAAAGGATGAAAGAGAAGCACATGAAGTTAGTTACAGTAAAAGAAAAAGGACTACATTGATAAACAGTCAAGCTCCAACAATGGTGTCACAGAAAAATAGGAACAAACTAGGCATAACTGTACACACCTGCTTCCCTTGGCGTTTTCATGCCTGTACATAAGGTGTTCTCTACATTTATAACAGCTCTCTCCTATAGGAATGACCATTGATCTTCCACTATCTGCCAAAAAAAAAAGACAAAAGGAGAGTGATAAACTCTGGGTTGTAGTTGTGGTGCTACATACAGTTTCATCTATCAAACTTATTTGTTTTTGTTTTGGCTTTTTTTAAATTGTCTGGTTTTATACAATCGTCATATTGAAAAAAACAGCAAACTAAAAATAAAAAAAACCCAGTTCTGAATAATCTCTCTGGTCATAAATATTGCATTTTAAATGTTTTAGGGCATCTTAAAAATACCCAAAACATACTTCTACACTGTGTTATTTTTACCTTTGCCACACAACTCAAAAACTATTTTCTTTTTTTGATAGAATTATAGGTAGGAATTATTAGACAGCATGGGATCAATTTCCACTGTTATGCTGATGATACCCAGCTATCTGTCTATAAATCCAGATGAAGCTAACCCATTACATAGATTACAGGCATGTCTTGAAGACATAAAAACCTGAATGAGTCTTAAATTTCTCCTTCTGAATGCAGACAAACAGAAGTTATAGTCTTTGGACCAGAAGTCTTTAAAAAAAAAGAAGCCGATTAGGCAGTCACTTCATTTGGATGGGATTAAACTGATTTCAGATAATAAAGTAGAAAATCTTGGTGCTGTTTTTGATCAGGACCTATCATTTAAATCCCATATCAAAAGAGGTTTCTAGAATTTCCTTCTTTCATCTGAGGAATATTGCAACAATTAGAAATCTCTCTGTCCAGGGGTGATGCTGAGAAACTAGTCCATGCATTTGTTACTTCAAGGCTGGACTATTGTAATTCTTTACTATCAGGAAGTCCACAAACTGTAGTTAAAAGCCTTCAGCTGATCCAAAAATGCTGCAGCCAGAGTTCTGATGAATATGAAAAGAGAGAGATCATATCTCTATCATCCTCTACTTCCTTCGTTGGCTTCCTGTTAAATCAAGGAATAGAATTTGAAATCCTCCTTCTCACATATAAAAGCCCAGCAAATGGCCAAGCTCCATCTGATATCAGAGATCTGATTGTTCGCTATGTTCCTAACAAGGCACTTGCAGCTCTCTCAATCTGCAGGTTTACTAGTGGTTCCTAGAATTTCTAAAAGTAGGAATGGGAGGCAGATCTTTTTTAGTCATCAGGCTCCTCTGTTAAGATAACCAACTACCAGTTTTGATCCATGAGGTAGACACCCTGTGTACTTTTAAGACTGAGGCTTAAAACTTTCCTTTTTTTTTATAAAGCTTTATAGTTAGAGTGGCTCAGGTTATCCTGAGATATCTCTATAGTTATGCTGCTATAGGCTTAGACTTTTTGGAGGGACATAGGGACCCCTATTTCATCATTCTGCTTCATTCTATCTCTATTCTCCCACTCTCTGCAGAATCTGATAGTTCAATCTCTAACCTTCTGCTCTCTCTGCTTTTTCTCATAGTAGCTTCATCTGTTCCTGTTTGGCTGTGACTCCACCCTGGAGAGAAACATCAGCTGTGCTGCTTCCATGAACAAACTCATTGTTTTATAGATGTTGGAGCTTGGCCTGTTTTTCAGTGTGGTCCTGTTTCTCTGACTGTGACTGGCTGGATGTGCTCTCTCTTCATCCTCTGACATTGGAGTTTGCTCGCGGAATTTCGTCTGCCTGGCTGTGTGTTTCCTGGAGACGAGGCTGCCTTTTTACAGCTGCTTTTTTGTATCTCTGCTTCTGTCTCCTTGAACCCCAGTGTTCATTTTCCGGCAGATGGCTGGCTCACACTGAGCCTGATTCTGCCGGAAGGTTTCTTCACACCTGTTCAAGGGAGTTTTCCTCTCCACTGTCGCTACAAACTTATGCTTGAGTGTGAGGGATTGCATTTGAGTCACTGAGTCAATGCAATCAACTGGTTTTCCTTAGATAGAAAGCTTTGAATCAATTTGACTGTATGATCTGGTTGGTTGAACTGTAAAAGTGCCTTGAGATGCCATGAGTTGTGAATTGGTGCGCTATATAAATAAACTGAATTGAATTCAATTGAATGATGGTAAAAACTATGCTTGGTTGATATATTTGGAATGAAAGTGAAAAATATAGTAAAGAGATTTTTTTGCCAAATGGTAGCCTCTGTTTTTTGCCTTCATATGAAGCTGTGGAGCCCTGGAGCTGTGAAAATTAAATCAAGTGGGAGAAGTGGACCCAGCACAAGTCCTGGAACACTGGGAGGTGTTCCAAACCCCTATGTGACCAGGGGCTTTAGACATACCTGATTGAAAGACCATTCCACAAGTTCTTTCATCATATTGCATCATCCTACAATATTTGTAAAATTTGGTAATGCAAGACAGTGTTATGAAAATTGCAGAGAACCCTGAGGGAGAAAGAGTGAAACACAAATCCAAGGGAGTGTTAGTCACACTGTTACCCACAAGGTCTTGAAAAATAGTCTCCCCAAATGCTGTTGAAGACTGTGTATCACAGGCACTTTTAAACCTTTACAAAATGCCACTGAAAATATATTTTGCAAGACATAAATAGTACTATATTGTAAATTAATCAGATTAACATTTTGTCTGAATGCAGGCAATTGTCATTTATCTATTGCATTCTGTTTTGTTGATCTTAGTTTTATTTTCCATTCTGTGTTATATTTAAGCTGTGTTGCACATTTTGGGTTACTCTCTGTTGCCCCCTTGAGCCTGTCTCCTTTCCCCTAGCTCCCTTCTAGTTAATTATATCCACAGCTGCTCCATATCAGCTCATTATCCCATTCTTTGTTCTGTTCCGCATATATATACACCACATCTGCAGTTCCTCATTGCTGGTTTCTTATCATCACTTGGCTCCTCATGTGTGTTTTCCCCTGGTTTTTGGTTTCCAGTATTTTGTTCATGGATTGTGTTGCTTTTGCCTTTTTGATTTCATTAAACTTGCAAGAAGTCATTTCTGCCTCCCTCATCTCTGGATTTAGATCCTCAACCAACCTCCATCCTACCTTGACAGAAGAAACCTTCCAGAAATATGGACCCAGCAGAGTTCAACATTAAAGGAGCCTGGGAGATCTTTTGAGGAATCTCCAAATCGCTCTGGGCAACATCTCCACTCTCAGCCCACCTTGGAGAAGGGTAGGCGCTAGGCTAGGTCCTATCCGGCCAACTGATATCGGATCGGGGCGCCCGATATAATAACAAAAATCATTATCGGCAAGCTTATGTAAAAGTACTGCGATCCAGACTACTGCGAATCCAGTTTTAAAAAAATCGGTCCGTATTTTCCAGTTTACGCCCGATTGAAGCGATCCATTCCACTATTTTCGCCAGTGTTTCCGTTTTGCATTTTCATTAAAACTTACAGTAATACTTGCACCTTTAACTGTTTACGGTTTTACTGTTCACTGTGCAATTTCAGATTGCTATTCATAATTTTGTCCAGTTTGTGTTTATCTCTTAATAAACAGGTAAGTTTGTTGTTACCAAGCATTGTGTTTTATTCAATCTCACCTAATTTAGCTGGCTAGATGTTATCAAGAAGGGTACTAAAACCCTTTTTCAACATGAGTCTTACAGCTAAGGCTAAATACTTTAAACTTAAACTTAAATACATGCCTTTCGGGATAGGCTGGTATCGGCCAGTATTGGTCCATCAGGATCGGAGGTCCAAAAACAATATGGGTATCGGATCGGAAGTGCAAAAACCTGGATCGGGACATCTCTAGTAGGCGCTACAGGCGAAACTGGCCAACGCCTCTGTAATGGGGAGTCAATCCACAACTTAATCTGCATCGCCAAGAAGGTGGTAAAAACTTTGCTTCTGTAAGCTAGGCCAGTAACTACCCTTTAGTTACTAGCCTGGCTTAACAGATGGTTTACTATTCTGACTGTTTGGCTGTAGTCAAGTGCAGTGTGTAATAGTTATAAACCCAGAGAACAATCACAGTGTAAAGCCAAGCTAATCTTGGCATTAACCTTGGTTTTGACATTTGTATTAAGTAGTGATGTTAGTCTTGAAAGGGACAATGGACATAGGAGTTCATTCACCCCAGGCTCACACCGACTCCGGTCTTACCGTTGCTTGGTCGCCAATAGTGCTTGCGGCAGCGCGAGTGATTCCAGAATCATTAAAGAAAGTCTACTAATTTTCTGCTGAAGGCAGAGCTAGCATCTCCATTGAATAGCATACTATGAAGTGAGAAGCTTTGTGTTCACTTCAGGCCTGAATGTGGTTCGCGTCCAAGATTCAGGTAAGTAGCCTACTTTTATCGAGGCTGAAATGGTTTATAACTCTGTCCAGTTTTGTTGATTAGTTAATAGACGCGGAAGCCCGCTACCACACCCCGTAGTCAAAAGAAGCGGTGTGAGGTGTCGCGGGAGTTACTTGGTCTCCGTCGGCTTTCGGTAACTTGCGCGAACCAGTGTGAAACAGGGGTCAGTTTCATACGCTGGTTAAAAGGCTGGCCTTGGCTGGCTGTGAAGGTAGGTATGCTATTTAACAAATATTTTGTTCAAGCAGACCCTTTTACCAGCATAGACTGGTTAAAATCACTACCAAATTAGATTGGTTGTTTTAACCAAAAGACACATACTAAAATCCACTTTTTTTTTGTTTTATTAACCAACCTGCCTTTATTTACCAATCTGCCTTTAGAATTGAAAAAGTCTTGAGTTTAGTCTTGCCTTTTTGACAAATACACAGTGTCTGACTATCCACTCTATATAGGGCACTATTTTTAATATTTTTTTTATTTTTTAATATTATATACTCTAATAATCCCAGAGGGAAATTACTTCTCTGCATTTAACCCAACCCCTTGGAGAGCAGTGGGCTGCCATTGTGAGGCGCCGCCTGGGAAGCAGTATGGGGTTAGGGGTCTTGCTCAGGACCAGGGAGGTGGGGATCGCAATCTGTGAGATTCAAAGCCTTTATGCAGTGTTCTAATGGTGCGCGGCCGCTTTATTGCCTGTAGCTGCCAATTTGTTATTGAAAACTCCTTGTGCAATCATGTCATGTACATCTGAGAATGCCAGTTCTGTTACAGAAGCTACAAAACTGACATTCCTTGAGCAGATTGAGTTTCGAGCATCAGCTTTGTGAGGTCAATTAAATACTCAAAATGGCCAGAAAAAAGAGAACTTTCTTCATCTGAAACTAGACAGTCTATTCTTGTTCTTAGGAAATGAAGGCTATTCCATGCGAGAAAATGCTAAGGAAATTGAAGATTTCCTACAACGGCGCGTATATTCCCTTCAGAGGAACAGGTTTCAACCAGAGTAGAAAAAGAAGTGGGAAAGTCAGCGGTACTAACTGAGCAAGTATAAGTACATTAGAGTCCCTAGTTTGAGAAACAGACATCTCACAGGTCCCCAACTGGCATTTTCATTAAATAGTACCTGCAAAACACCAGGTAGTGTCTACTATTCCAGCAGTGAAGAGGCGTGCTGTGGGATTCTGGGCTTCAGGCCAGAGTGTAAAGAAAAAGCCATATCTGAGACTTTGCCTATAAAAAGAAAAAGATTAAGATGGGAAAAAGAACACAGACATTTGGGAGAGGAAGACTGGAAAAAAGTGTTGTGGACGGATAAATCCAAGTGTGAGGTGTTTGGATCACAAAGAAGAACGCTTGTGAGATGCAGAACAAAATGAAAAGATGCTGGAAGAATACCTGAAGCCATCTGTTTAGTATAGTGGAGTGTAATGTGATTGGGGTTGCTTTGGTGCTGGTGTGGTGTGGAGATTTGTACTGGGCAAAAGGGATTCTGAATAAGGAAGGCAATAAATTGTACATTTTGCAACCCCATGCCATACCCAGTGGACAGCGCTTGATTGGAGCCAATTTCATCCTACAACAGGACAATGGCCCCAAACACACCACCAAATTGTGCAAGAACTCTATTTAAAGCAGAAGCAGGCAGCTGTAATGGAGTGGCCAGCGCGAATACCAGATTCACCCCATTGAGCTAAGCGTGGAGAAGCTGACCGTTCCCCAGATATGGGAAGCCAAGAAGCGTCATCCAACCAATGTTGTAGAGCCGCTTCTGGAAGTAATTCTCCAGATTACCAATAAATTAACAGCCAGAATGCCAAAGGTCTGCAGCAATGCTGTAATTACTGCAAATGGAGGATTCTTTGATGAAAGCACAGTTTGATGGAAAAAAAAATCTTATTTCCAAATACAAATCATTATTTCTAACCTTGTCAATGTTTTGACTTATTTTTTATTCATTTCACAACGTATGGTGGTAAATAAGTGTGACTTTTCAGGAAAACACAAAATTGTTTGGGTGACCCCAAACTTTTGAACGGTAGTGTATATAACATCAAGTTTGTGTTCCTGGCCTTTAAACAACACCAGGGAATTATGCTGCTAGGTACAGACAAGTCCCAAGGGCTATGACCTCTGCCCTGCAAACTTCCTGCCATTAGACAACCAGAATATAACATCCTAATGACATCACCACTCACAATCAATGAATTAGCTAAATCGTTTGCAGTGGTGATTGCAAGGCCATAGATAGTGATTTGTGATTGGGGTAGGATGCTGATTATACTAAGCACTTTAGCAATTGTATAGTTGTAATTTTGTGAGCATGCATGTAATAACAGTGAATGAATCTCCACTCAGTCAGTTGCAGACATGTGCCTCACACTGAAACCTGATGACTGTTCAACCTGTTTACCCTAGCAGTGAACTCGACAGATGCACAGCTTCCTCTACTTCCTTTTTTCCTCTATAAATGTCATTCTTCCCTCTTCTTTCTTTTTGCAACATTGTTAGATGCGTAAATGTTCTGTAACTATAAAGTCAAGAAATAGGAACTGATAAAATAAAAATAGTCAGAGAAAACACACAGTTCTCACTGGAGCTGAATCAATACTGTTTTTTGTTGTACAGTAAACCTAACCCTTTCCCTCTATGGGTCTGCATTTATTAATTGATTTGTTATTTTCTTCAAAATCACAGCGCAGGGATTTCCAGATCTTGATTACACCATGATGAAACTGTGCTAACAGTAAAGCCATGATGAACTCCGCACCCAATAGAACTAGTCTCTTGAGATTCTATCTTCGGTGTTAAATAAATAAGAACATGCAGTGGTCTTCCTTTGTAATCTCTGCCTCTGTATTGGTACATCTTTATGTTTGCAACCCCCATCTACTCCCTGTATTCTTCCGTTACCCCCATCCAGATTATCCTGTGTGTTTTTTACTTTGATCCAAAACACTGCAAAACAGAAACACAATATTAGCATAGAGAGAGAGACAAAAAGGACAGAGCCACGGTTCTGAATAATGCTGAATTACATTAGTTAATATTTGGTTTAAATAATTACTTTCCTTCTCTGGTTGGTTCTCTTTGCTGAAGTAAATACAATGTGATCACATTGCATCACATATTAAAAAATGACAGAGATTCATGTGTTATTCTGTCAGGCTCAGAACAATAGGACCCAGTATTCAAGGTGGGCAGAAAGTAGGCATCAGTTTGAAATGTAACTGCAGTTGATAGCGTCTAAGGTAGGAACCTCTGCAGGAAGAGAAAACAGGTTAGTGACCATGTCTCTAAGGTGAGGATGATAATGAACATGCAAGTCACTAACATAGTCTTATAGTTCAGTCCGAATCGAGAGGATGAGGTTGATTAGAATAGGGAAAGACAGGTCCAGAGACAGAACGAGTCAGGATCAGGCAATCAGAAAAGACAGGTATGCCGGAAAACTCTCACCACAGGCTTGAATAATCTGACTCTGATCACTGCTCTGTAGGCTGGTTAAAAAGAAGCTGAAGCAGGTGGATCAGATGAGGGCTAGTGAAAAGTGGGCGGAGATAGGTGAGTAGAATGAATACATACACCATTTTTCCATTTTCTGGTTTTGGTTTCTAACACATAATGTGACCACTCATGGAAACTAAGAACACAAAATTCAGGGACATTTTGACCTTTTCACTGATTTGGAAAGTGTCATTTACAAGCTTTTCAATCATTTGTCAGACATTAAAAAATCTGTTTTTTTTTTGGAGAGTCCATGCTATCTGAAAGTAGGCAACTTGAAAAGGTTGAAGTGGAGAAATCTCAAACTGAAGATCACATTTCTCACCCGTGTCTGCTGCCTGGAGTGATAATGAAGCTAATTTACATCTCATTTACAGAAGCCACACCCATTGTTTATTTTACTTCTGGATGCACATTTTACAGTTACTTCATACTTTTACTTAAGTAATTGAATCTGATACAAGCACTTTGATGTAAGTAAATCCTTAGCAAGAATATTAAATAGTACTTCCTCAATCATTGGATAAAATTGATAGAATTACATTCAATTCAAGAATGCTAACTGGCAGGTTTAGGTGAGTAATAGCTAATGCACATGTTCTTAGAATAAAAACCAAAGGAAAAACTATGATGTATGAAAACTCAACTCATAAGACAGAGAAATTTATTTTTACAGATCTCGTTGCCAGCAATGAATTTCTAATTTGCTCAAAAGTTGTCTACCGATATGTCTCTGGATTCCGTGATGGGTCACAAATAGTTAATTTCATCCAGAAACCTTTAATATGTGATAAGAATAATCTGATTAAAATTCAAAAGCAGCTTTGAAATGTTTTCCTTTCATTTAAATGAAAGAAATATAGCCTACCCTATTAGAAAACGGAATAGCCACCAAAACCAAGTAACTGGTTTAGTACTGATAACTGAAACAACTGACGTCAAGTATTTGCAGATTTAGGTCCAGACTGGCCTCTCCAAAATATAATTTTGGTTTTCATGAATTATGGCATGTTGTCCAGTTCCTGAGCATACAAACAAGGCCCAGACCATCATAAACAAACAATAGCTTTGTTTTAACTTTTGACAAGATGTCTTTCTTTTGAAATTATGTTTTAGATTTTTAATTGATGTAATTGGACACATTTTTCAAATAAGATAAATTTAAAGTGGATGACAATTATAACCGTTGCTGCAGTCTCAAAGCCTCAAAAAGGGCTTTATACCCCCTGTTGTCTAAAACATGTCAGAAACTTTTATCTGTCCGTTAACTTCTTTAGACAGTCATTATCCATTTAGAATTCAAATCTTTCTGCTTCATGTATTAAGGCAGATTTTATTTTAGTCATTCCCATTTTATTTCAGGCACTATCAATTTTCAATTGCTATCTCCCTCACAGGTTGTAAAATATGACTTTTAATATTAACCTTAGAATAGGTTAATTAAACTGCTAATAACCAAATTGAAAAGTTGGTGTTGTAATGAGCTCTTATATTGCATTTATTATTTAGACAATCATGTTTTATTTAGTTTTTATTTTTCATTTTGGACCTCACAAACATGGAAAGTTTTTTCCAGTTTAAAAGAATAATTACAACAGAAAACTTTAAAATAACTTCAGAGATGTTCCTAATTTTTTGCCAATTATATCCCATCAGCAATACTGGGACTAATTTGCTTCAGTAATTTCCCTTAAGATATTTGCAAATCATCCTCTTGATTGTATTCAAGCATACAGCTCATGCCAAACACACTTCTCCATGCGCAGTCAATGATCCATGTACTTTTGATGATCCCACATTAGTATTGTTTGGTGCTTTGTTAAAAGACTCTGACAGAGATCTGTATGATCTGTATGCATAACTTTAATAAACCTCAGTATTTTACTTTAGTAAACCCCCAAACTTTCTCAAGTTATGCCTCAAGGAATGCAGAAAAAACATACTGATAAATTCAGAGCAAGATGAGTGGATATAAACTTTAATTTCAAGAGAATTAATGTAGAGCAACAAAATAAGAAAAAGGTTTAGGTACTTGCATGTTTAAACATGCACTTAAGTCAGGCTGTTGTTAAGCAGTTTGTTTTACCAACAAGCTGCTTTACCCTAAAACTATTGTCTAATGGTCCAGCAGAGGATCAACTTTCTGTCGTTCAGCCTGTGGTGAACACCATGTTGCCAGTAACAGCATTCACTGCAGCTTTGATAGATGCCTTGGTCAGTGCAAATCTCTAATTGCCTCTGTGTTTGCCAACGTCTGTATCATTTGAAATTGCTCCTGGGTGTTGAGCAACACTGATGGATATCTGAACAGTACAGTTATGGATTTCTGAGCACAGTTTTTCATATTTTTGTAGCCTTTATATAATACTGTCTGTCACTTCCAATGAAAACTAAACAGCAACAATCAATTTTGTCTAAACATCCCCTAAATAGATGAAACAAGAAAGTAGAAAAACAAAGAAAAGCTTATCATGAGCTAAAATTGATTCCACATTGTAAGAATTTTTTTTTAAAAAGCAGATTTTTAAAAATTACTCTATGTATTGGAATATTAGTACATGTTACTGTGCAATGATGAAGAGCTATTAAATGAGCAAAATCTTATATACACTTACCCAACGGTGAATCTGGTGATATTAGGAAAACGCTAAGAACATTTTGGGGATGAAAAAAATGCACATTACAGATTCCCAGATTTTCATTTGTGAATGGACTAGGTAGAATTTTTAATCCCACTTTACAATTTAGCTGTAAACCTTAATAATTTGTCAAATATAGACTAAAGAGAAAACTTGCAGAATTTAAAGTGGGTATGAGTGCATTTGCAATTAGGTTTATCAAACACACTAAAATGCTTTTCAGATAGATCTTACTGAAATATAATCCATTTTATGAAGAGAAGAAGCAAAGTGAGAGTCCTTGAGCTGCAGCTGCAATGTGTTGTACAAGTCTGGAAAAGAAATGCCTGCTATACCCTTTCGATAAAAACTGTAGTTAATGAGGTATTCAAAAAAGGTCCCCTTCAAACTTTAAAAGCATCAGGTCACCCTTTATGCAAGGACGTTCCAGAGACACAGAATAGATGTTTTGGAATCTCTTCCATTGATTGACACTGGGATCTGCCACCTGTCTCCAGCAGAGTGCGCTGTGGGATCTCCTGGGCTGGAGCCCTCCAGCACAGCTGACGTTCATCAGCTCATCAGGAGACCTGCCTTTATAAGCAGCTGCCAGACCTTCCTTCGACGCCGCAGTGTTAGCCAAGTTTGGTTAGCGAACCTGAGCCTCTGAAATTTACTAATCGCTATCTTCCTAGAGAAAACCTAATTCTAATTGCCTCTGTCTTCTCGCCTTCCTAGGAAACCAGTCTCTCGAGAGAAGCTCTGGATGAGCTTAACCTGAATCTGCTCACCTGCCTGCCTGTCTAGAGAGCCAAACCTGAAGACCTCACTCTGGAATCCACCAACTGCTCTTAGGAAAGACCTAATCACTTCAACCAAGGTCTGTTCACTGGAAGTCAGAAGTTAGACGCTGCTGCTGCCTAAGCACTCTGCTGAACCAACAGTCTCTGGACCCAACCGGTTCCCTCTCTCAGAACAACCTGGACCTCTTCAAGGTATCCACTGAAATATCTGAAAACCCATATAAGTCATCAGCATATCAAGCTAACCAACTATCCGTCTCTGCAGACGCCAGAGAATCCTGCCCGGACCTGAATCTGAATCTTGTTTTGTCTTGTGTGAAACTTTAATAAACTCTGTTAAACCTTTTACCAA
Organism: Cyprinodon brontotheroides; assembly: GCA_018398635.1. Taxonomy (NCBI): domain Eukaryota; kingdom Metazoa; phylum Chordata; class Actinopteri; order Cyprinodontiformes; family Cyprinodontidae; genus Cyprinodon; species Cyprinodon brontotheroides. Next base: position 28,856,613 of record JAGKQL010000007.1, on the reverse strand, counting down.
GTCTCCAGTGGTGTTCTGCATGTGGGTTTATCTCTAAACCAATCATGACAACAATTGCATAAAACACCATATATGATACAGTAACAAAGACTCTGAGCTGCACCTGTTCAACTTCCCTGTGTAATCAATTTTTCTTAAGGGAATCATTTTTAAAGAGGTTCCTTATTATGTGCTGACATTTTTGGTTTTATGCTGTTTCTGACATAATTTGTGGTATTTTTCAGACCTACATGCAGTAAACAGCAGAGAGGCTTAAGGGAACGGATTCAGTTATTTTGTTGTTGGACAAGGAGTGGGGCACCGGGAGCTCTGCTGGCTAGAATGTGAGACACATAGGCTACGTTCACACTGCAGGCCTTGATGCTCCATTTAAATTTTTTTGCAAAATCCATTTTTTTTGTGTTGCCGTTGATATTTCCAAATATATGCGACTTGTATGTGATCTCCTGTGTGACCTGCAGTCATACAACGCAAGTGTCCCGCATGCACAGTAGAGGACGCAATGATGTCACACGCCAACGTGCTCTGTGTTCCAACCATAAAAACTCAATCTTTTCAATATGGTTAAACATAAATACTGCTCTCCTTATCATCTAAGCTAAAGGTTATGGTTGTTGTTTTTCTGCTCGCTTTCATCTGCGTAGCAAGATGCAGAAAAGTGACCTTTGTCGGGTATTAATGGCGTTCAGGCTCAGATGAATCTGACCAGACAGAGGAAAAGCATTTGAAAAGATCAGATTAGTTACGGATTCAGGACCAGTTATAGCCAAGTGGCCTGGAAGTCGGATTGGAAAAAATCGGATCTGTGTTGTTCAGATTGCCATGAAAAAGATCAGATACAGGTAAGCATATGGGCAAAAATCGGATTTGAGTCACTTGAGGCTGCAGTGTGAACGAAGCCATAGTTAGATGGAGCAGAGTATACTTGTGGGAGGTTAACAGAGAAGGCTTACTATCTGTGTGAGCGAAGCAGTCCTGGGGGGAAGGTCTGTGAATCCTCAGGGGAGTCTGAGCATCTGGGGATCCCAAGAGAAAAGGATGAACTGGTGGAGAGAGGGCAGGCAGGAGGTCAAGTAAAGATGGCTCAGGAGATGAGCAAACACGTTTACCCCCTAAAAAGCACCAATGAATGGTCCTCTGGACCAAACCCCACCTAGTCTATAAGGTACTGGACACCATGACCCCGTCACAAGCAGCCAGGATCCTTCTGACCACATAGACTAGGTGTCCGTCAATGTCCAGGGCAGGTGGAGGGGGTTGGCAGAGAGGCAAAAGGAACTGGAAAAAATAAAAATAAACACCTAAAAAAAAGGCTTTTAGCTCCTGGTTAATGCGTTCAGTTTGTCCATTAGTATGAGGGTGAAAACCTGAGCTCAGAGCAACATTGGCTCCAAATATAGACCAAAGCACTCTCCAAGCCCTTGAGACAAACTGTGGGTCCCAGTCAGAAAGGATCTATAGAGGTATCCCATGAAGCCCAGAGACAAACTAACTGGTGAGCCATTTCTAAGGCAGAGATTAATTTCCTTAAGTAAATCAGGTGACTTGCCTTGGAGAAGCTGCCCATGATGGTAAGGATAGTGGTTAATCTTCTGTATGGTGGTTAATCTCCCAGTGGTATTTTAAAACAAGTAGATGCCCTATTGCCTGCACAGACATATCCCTTGAGATCTCTATACAATGAGGGCCACCAGAAGCACCGTCTGATAGAACCCAGTGTTCTCCCAACACTTTAATAGCAGGAGCACCATGCCATATGAGCCCAACGAATGAGACGACAGTGTGCAGTACTGAGTATATAAATGGGATTAGGTGGACCAGTGTTGGGATCAGGTTCAGATTGCTAGGCCTGAAGCACCTTACTTATAATGTCCCAGGAAAGGCCCACAATCATGCATGAACAGGGGATAATAGTTTAAATGTCTGTTCTGTTATAAGAAGAAAACTCTCTTTACAAAATGTCTGCTTTAGTATTTTTAGAGCCTGGTCCATAAGAGATGATCAAATGTTTTTAATGATCTGTTCAAACAACAGCAGGGTGTATGGGCCCTTCCAACCAGTGGGACCATATCACGGAGTGGTAAAGGAAACTGCAATAAGCTGGAAACCTAAACATTATTGTCTGATTAAAACATCAGTTAAAATTTGCATTTAATATAGGTCTGAATTTGTTCAGACAAGGAAGCGAAATTCTCCCTATTATATAAACTCTGCTGAAAGACAGAAAACAATAATTTTCTGGATATATATTTTTTTGTAGCTTTTTTTTCTGATGGAGAATCCCTGTAAGTCATAGATCCCACACAAAGAACCTAGAATAAACTAGTTGTCATGCTCTCAGCACTGATGCCTGGCTGATTACTCATTTTACACATCTGCTTAGCTCCACCCATTTCTTGTTACTGCTCATCTGAGCCACATGTATTAGCCTCTATTTAACCAGTCTTCAGACCAGTCATCAGAGCCAGATTATTCAAGCTGTGGGTGAGAATTTTTCTAGCTTACTTGTATTCTTACTACCTGATCTTGACCTGTTCTGTCTCTCGACTTCTGAGCCTCCTTGTTACCTTCTGATCTGTTTGCCTAACCTGTCCTCTGACTCCTGCCTGATTTCTTCCAGCTTTCGTATTGACCAGAAGTGTTTTATAACAACTGAGTCTGCCTGTGCCTCACTGGACCTCTGACCTCCCAGCTCTAACAACCCACTATGTCACCAACTTCGGCTTCGCCATCTGGATCATCATGCCTTCATCCATCTACCCAGTTCTGATATCCTGCCTGTCCTCCGATACAACAGCGTTTGGGACGCCCATTTGACGGGAACCTTCCTCTACATCTGGCCTCACACTAAACTTTAAGACCAGGTTAGTGACTTACTCCTAAGGCTAGTTGAATAAAGACTAGTGAAGTTGGATCAGATGAACGGTAATGAGACCTCAGCGGAGCTAAGCAGGTGTGGGAAATGAGTAATCAGACCAGTTATCAGTGCTGAGATAATAACACTAGTTAAATAGAATTATCTTAAGCAGAGGCTTTTCTTCTTATATAAATTTTGTTTTAGTAAGTTGAAATAAATAATAAATTCATTATTATTTCTGGGAAAACCTTGTGAACACCTTGAATTCCTGAAGGTTCACCACTGCTAAGTTAATGTTTAAGGGATATGTGAATCTGCTACATGTAAGATACTATATGTATATACCAGCATAGCAGAACCTCATGAGACACAAAAGAAATTAGGAATAAAGGTATAAATTAGCTTCAGATATGACATTTTGTTATAAGTTCGAACTAAAAGGAGCTGTGTCACCAAAACAAGTGAATAAACAAACGCTTAAAATGCGAAGAGTTAAGTGTCTTATTTAACATATGGTACTGTTCACAGTGTCCTAACATATGAACACAAACACAGGTTTAATGTGGCTTTCCAGTGCCTCACTGCAGCACCCAATAATTTTGCAATAACAACGATGACCAATCCCCAGCACACGTTCTCATAAAATGCATCTTGACGTGTAGCCACTGATGGAAAGTCTCTTTTCTCCTAACAGCTCTGGAACAGAACTCTGTGTCCTGTCATGGGAGAGAAAAACACTTGGAAGACAATTTAAAGGTGCCTTACAAAGCGTTGTCACAGTCTTCAATGACTACCTAAATAAATGCTTTTGGAGCTGAATAGAGTATAATTTACAATTGCACCACTCAGTCTGTTCTTTCCCTAGAAATAACTAAATAGTGTTTACTAGCATTTGCTCGAAACACTTCCAAAGTAAATTCTCTGTCAAAGCTGGTATGCCTCAGCCCCAGCCCCCGCAGACCTGCCTCTATCTTGTGCCATAAACGTCTTATTTCTTAGCTGGAAGAGTGAGTGGGTGTGGTTGTTAGAATTGCGGGTTGTGAGTGTTGCTTGGCTCCAGGTCACATTTTCCAGCATGAGGAAAACAAGTCTATTTGTGAGGTTGCTGCAGGAGCAGAGTGTACCTTATTTTGCTGTGCAACAGGACTATGATACGTGTCTTAAATCCATGAGTGTTTGTCTATTTATGTGTGCCGGAGCCAGCTTGGTGGCTGGCAGGCTTCTTCCAGAGACTGTTCCATCATATTCGAGTATCTTGGCTTGCTGTATCAATGCCTAATTCTCATTACATACACATCAGAAACTTAAATGTATTCATACAGAACTGCAATAAAAAAAGATGTTTCACTTGACTTTCAAGTTGAAATCACCATCAGTCTCACTTAAATAATTTCACTTCTAAATTATTAAAGACCTCTCAACTATCACAAGTCTCAGTGTCTTTTCTTTATTTCTTTATAATTATTTGATATATTAACACAAAGCGGTGCTTACATGTGAATTAGGCTATCACAATTTCCCCATTGACTCCACCTAATATAACCCTGTCTGTACCAGAGAAATAAATTGCCCACATCATGATGTGTCATCAACATTTTTCTCAATGTGTACAAAGTGACATATAATGTCACTTGTCATGTAGTTGACTTCTTTGTAATTTCTGTTGATAATTCTCCCTAAGCAGTTAATGCAAAGCACCTCATGAATGTCAATGTTTATTTAAAGGTCATGTAATAAATGTAATAAAGTGGAAAAATACATTTAAATAAATATTAATTTAACTTTATTGATCTCACTTTTGATAAATTTACACTACCGTTCAAAAGTTTGGGGTCACATTGAAATATCCTTATTTATGAAGGAAAAGCACTGTACTTTTAAATGAAGATAAATTTAAACTAGTCTTAACTTTAAAGAAATACACTCTATACATTGCTAATGTGGTAAATGACTATTCTAGCTGCAAATGTCTGGTTTTTGGTGCAATATCTACATAGGTGTATAGAGGCCCATTTCCAGCAACTATCACTCCAGTGTTCTAATGGTACAATGTGTTTGCTCATTGGCTCAGAAGGCTAATTGATGATTAGAAAACCCTTGTGCAATCATGTTCACACATCTGAAAACAGTTTAGCTCGTTACAGAAGCTACAAAACTGACCTTCCTTTGAGCAGATTGAGTTTTTGGAGCATCACATTTGTGGGGTCAATTAAATGCTCAAAATGGCCAGAAAAAGAGAACTTTCATCTGAAACTCAACAGCCATTCTTGTTCTTAGAAAGGAAGGCTATTCCATACAGAAATTGCTAAGAACATGAACACCTACAACGGTGTGTACTACTTCCTTCAGAGGACAGCACAAACAGGCTCAAACCAGAGTAGAAAAAAGAAGTGGGAGGCGCATTGCACAACTGAGCAGAAAGACAAGCGTGGAGTCTCTAGTTTGAAAGCAGATGCCTCACAGATTTTTAACTAACATCTTCATTAAATAATTACCCACAGGCAGCATTTTGCGTACTTGTCCTGAAGGGAGTAGTACACACCGTTGTAGGAAATCAATTTCAATCTATATTCAAAGTTTGATATGAAGTACTCTTCATTTTCTAATGGTTACTAATAAACCAGTGTTCATTGTTGGTAAATTGTTTTACTTAGCTTCAATATACAAAAATCTATCTTTTTCAATTCAGTTTATTTATATAGCGTCAATTCACAAATAATGTCATCTCAAGGCACTTTACAGACCAGATCATACATTCTCACCAAATAATTCAGTCAAATTGATTGAAAGTTTTCTATCTAAAAGGAAACCAGTCGATTTCATTGACTCACTGACTTCGAGAAAACAATCCCGCACACCAAGCATGCTGCATTATCTGCAATTGAGGAAAACTCCCTTTTAACAAAGAAACCTCCAGCTGCAGACCCGGGCTCAGTGTGAGCGGCCATCTGCAGCTGAGACAGGGGTTCCAGGAGACAGAAGCAGGCACAAGCAGCTGTGGCAGCCCCTCCGGGAAACACAGCCAGGCGAGAAGCTCCAGGCCAGCTCATGTCAGAGGATGAAGAGAGCACATTCAGCCAGTCACAGTCAGAGAAACAGGAATACTCTGAAAAAGAGTGTAAAAAAAGGTGTTGATGGCAGCAGCACAGACTGATATTTCTCTCAAAAAGGGATGGTGTTACAGCTAAGCAGGAACAGACAAGAGGCAAAACTACTATGGGAAAAAGAAGAGAGCGCATAATGTTAGATTTACCTAACAGATTCTTCTGCAGAGTGGGAGGGTAGAGATAGAATAATGAAACAGAATGATGAAATAGGGGTCCCTATGTCCTCCAGTATTCTAAAAGCGTTTAGCAGCATAACTATAGAAGATAGCTCAAGATAACCTGAGCATCTCTAACTATAAGCTTTATCAAAAAGGAAGAGTTTTAAGACTACCCTTAAAAAGTAGACGGGGTGTCACGGACTAAAACTGGTAGTTGGTTCTACAGGAGAGGAGCCTCTGATTCTACTTTTAGAAATTCTAGGAACCACCAGTAAACCTGCAGATAGAGAGCAAAGTGCTCTGTTAGAACATAAGGAACATGATATAAGATGGATCTTGGCCATTTAAGGCTTTTATATGTGAGAGGAGGATTTTTGAAATTCTATTCTTGATTTACAACAGGAAGCCAATGAAGAGAGAAGCTAGGAAAGTAGAGAGAAGCTAGGAAAGTAGATGATATCTCTTTTTCATTTTCACCAGAACACTGGCTGCAGCATTCAGAACTCTGAAATTGCAAATCCAGTTGGAGGAGCTAGCTTTTTGTAACCGGAACTGTCTACCAATTAAATAGCTATATATGCATGTATGTAATGGTGTTAGCTGCTATACTTCATTAAAACTTTTCTCTCAGATGTTATGACTACAGTCACGGTGCGTGTGTAGGCAGGAAACATATATACCCAGTTTTGATGTTTAAGCTGTCTCAGATGCCATTAAATTACAAGCATCAGGATACTTAAATGTATAAATATGGTCGTGTTTCAGTTTTTACAGAGACATGTTTAATGTTAGTATTTCCAAACAATGGTTCTGGGACTTTTTTTTAATACAAACAATCAATTTGCATCCATGAGCTTAAACACCAGAAACAATTAGCGTGCCTCCTGAATATCTATGCATGCATGCAATGAGTGATCAAAATCAAAGAATTTTTTTATGTGTGTGTTGTT
>JAGKQL010000007.1:28800965-28838095 GCA_018398635.1 Cyprinodon brontotheroides | reverse complement strand
AACAGGCATTTAAATTAATCACAGTGTAATTCCTGTTGATTCTATTGTCTGTGTTCATGATGAGCAGAAAATCTAATTCAGTTTACATAAAAAAGACATTTCAAGGATGTAGCATATACATGATATCAGAAATTCCTCAGATAGAGACTGAGTGATGTTTCTGTGTATTTTCAGATCAACACTCAGCATGTTACAGCACAGGGCATTGTTAGATTCTGAGCTACATCAGCCTCCGTGCATGAATGTTGTTGACAATCCTCTAAACCTCTTAAGGGATTCGCAAAGGTTGCCCAATAAGAAGGAGGAACCTGATCCCAACTTACATATGAAATTTTGACAGTAAGGCTCTGTGGATGCTTTCTAAAGCCATTTTCAAGTATTCATTTAAACTGTTTTCCAGCACTGTCTTTACAACTCTATTTGGTATAAAACCACATTTGTTAAATAGCTAACTTAATTACTTTTATTTTGTTAAATCTCTCTCAAAGTAAAATGTCAACCCAAGAAAAAAAATACACTTATCTTCCTTTTTATGATTTATCACAGTATTTAAAACTAAAAAATTGCTTTACTCATACTACGTTCCTTTGGAAGAGCATTTAAAAAAATTTATAACAATTAAAAACAAAGCTTTTTTGTTTAATTTTTCTTCCACAACTTCCAATTTTCTCTAACAACTTTCAATTTATATATTATTCATCCATCCCCAGCAAAAAAGGGATGCTTCTGGAGGACGGCTGGAGGCTGGCATGTTCTTGTTCTGAAGGGGGATCTCTAAAGGGATCAGAGTGTGGAGAAAAAAACACTAACTGGGTCTGACTGGAGAAAGGACACTAAGAGGAGCTGACTGTGGAGAAAAGACATGGAGAGGGTCTGACTCACTAGCTATGACATTAAAAGGTTTGGACTGAGCAGCTCTAAAAGAGACTTGCAAACAACAGAGTAAAACTTTGCAAGGCTTAATTTTGATTCACACTAGTCCCCTAAAGGCTGCCTATCTAACTATGTAGATAGGCAGGTGTAAAATATGTGACGATAAAAAGTATGTTCAGGTTGAGTTTCAACATTTGATTTGCACTCAGGTTTAGGTAATTTACAATGCTGTGTTTAACTTCTAAAAGCTTGTGACGGATGATTGAATTACTAACCTTTCGGCAGGTGGAATTAGCGAAATGTGTGTGGAAGAACTATCTAACAAAACAAACCCTAAAGCCGGGCATACACTGTGCAATATTTTCAATCGTTGCACGCAGCTACAGGTAACACCTTATGACCAAACCCCAGGATTTAAAAGTTCATGAGCTCACAATGTATGTTCTCACAGTGTGCGACCCAACGCTCTGATGCGATCTACCTCCTGACACTACACATCTAAAAACCATGTCAGACTCAGCTCCGCAGTGAAGTGGCGCTACTCAGACTCATCTATCCAGAAGCCAAACGAATAAAAGAGGAATATTAAGCTCACTAGAAGGAAACGTGCTGCCTTGGCAGTGTCATGATTTTACTAAGGTCTGACCCAAAAAGCAGAAAAACCAATACAGAGAGAAACCAGGGAAAAGTTTAACAGGTTTATTGAGGAGATAATGCAGAATCTAATGTTGCTCTGAACACTGCTTAACTGGAACTGGAAAGTGAGGGGAAGACAATGCGGTTAGTTCAGGCTCAGTGGGAAATTTGATTCTTGAACTTGAAGAGAAGAATAAGTTGCTGACACAAGTTTCCAGAAAAGTGGTTGACTCTTTCGCTCCAGTCTGTGTGCAGTAGCTACAGTGTTTGTCTCATTGGGTGGAGGGCAGACAGGGTTTACCCTGAATGTGGTTGTTTGTAGGTGAAAGGAGAAACTGACTGCCATTTGGATTTCCTGCGTGGTTGAACAGGTTGGTGTGGAGACTAACCCCTTGCTCAGTGTGAACATCAAAAGATCCTTGGAGGGAAAGTAGATCCAAACCTCAGTTTGAATCCCCAGCTCAGTTTGAAGCTCAGATGATCCTTCCAGGGAGAGAAGGTCAAAAACATCCAGTTTGCAGGATGACTTCCTGCCAAGAGGCAAAAGACAAAAAACCTTGGTTAGAACTCAGGTTGACAAAACTCAGTTTGACTCAGTAAAAACTCTTGGCTAGAGTACCCAAAACTGGCAAACACTCTGGCGTCAAGGTAGTAGCAGTCAGCAACTTGAGACGCACTCTGTTACTTGTTAACGAGGTAACCCTCCGCAAGTGTGTGAGGAGGCGGACCAGAACCAGGCGCATCCTGGTGGAGGAAGGAAGACAAGCACAAAAACACAAACCACACAGACAGGAATCCTAACAGGCAGTTTGTAAAATTATGCAGAAAGCCCTAAAAAGAAAAGGCGACAACGTATTTGCATGCCTGAGCAAACGTGGCTTCTATGGTCTGTCAATTTTACAGAAAGAACTCCATTTTATTCGCATCCCCGCCATGCTTCTGTGTTTTCATCTGAGAGTAAAACGAAAATAGAATCCTTGTTTGAGCAAGCCCACTGAGCAATTCGCCCAGGACACCCGACTGAATGTGAAATATGTTTCATTTTCTCCCGACCTCAAGATTCCTGATCGGGAGATGGTCATGAGAGGCTGATTGCCCCTAGTTACCCCCTGTTTACTACACGATGCATGATGTACGATCAGCCTGAAAGTCGGGCCGAAAAATTCTCGCATGTCAGGAAAATTGGCCAAAAAAATTGTACAGTGTATTCCCAGCTAAACACATGAAAAGATAAATGCTGTCTTTGGATGTCCCTTTAGAAGTGGCAAAGATGACATACAAACTGTACAATTAAACTCAGTTTTCAAACCTATAGCTTCAATATCACCACTCTACAAATATCCCTTAAACACTGTTTATCCACAATTAAAAAGTACAAACAATAAGACAAAGTTAAGAAGAAAACTCCTTAAAACAGGTATAGATGTAATTCAAATACCCACCACCAGTAGGAGAAAGAGGGCTTCAATTAGAAAACGGAAAGTGTGGTTGAAATGTCCTCTTATGAAATCTGTGCTGCAGTCAATTCAAAGTAATCAGTTATAACAGCTCTTACAGAATAACAGTGTTGTGCCAGATGCCATGATCATGGTTTTTGGACATTGGGAACCAGTGACCATATTTCATCTTGACATGATGACCAGAGAAGACCTGGGGTCTACTGGTTCTCAAGCAAAATGGAGACCAAGGCCCAAAACAACCCAGATCTTCAGAGTCATGAAGGATAAGTCATCATGGTGATCTTTCAGAACCAAGCTTCTGCAAAACAGACTTTTTGCAACACATTTCTATTGAGTTTCAGAACTTATAGTAGGGAGTGTGTTCATAAACAACATATAACAGCTGAAATAATATCCGATTAAATAAGATATTTACCACCCCTGCTGTGAAGGGCAATGAAGATCTTAAAGTATCAGGAATATGAATTCCCAGCTCGCAGGGAATTGAATAGAATATAAACCGAAAGATTTAACTCCCAACAACAGAGACCACAAAAACAGACAACGAGCTGGAGCCTAAATCTCCAATACGTGGACTGTATTGGGATTTCTGAAATCTAATTAACTGGCGGTTAATTTTAACTTTTCACTAAACTCTGCAACAACACAGATACACAAGGCTTATTACAGCAGGGTCAGCGTTCTTAGTAATTTCAACCTAAAAGCAATGAATGATAAATGGATCATTATTTATTCCTAAAATTAATATGTTTGCAGTGGTTTAATGTATTTAGCGTTGATCAGTACTAAATTTAAAAATAATAATTTTCATTGTGATCACTGAGTCTGGAAGCGGCCATTTTTTCCCAAATATAGTAACACCTCACCCCTGATATCTTCCGGCAGTGGCGTCCGCGGTCGCGGTAAGCCTAGCACAATTCTCCCCGACTTTTACAAGCAAAATAATTGGGAACTACTAGACACATCTGCAATTCAACAACAATTGTGAAGATTTCCAGAGGACTTCACCTTTGAAATTCGAGGGGAACTATAGTTAAACTGACAAAGCCCACTTGCATGGCTGTTGGGTGTTGTAATACATAGGGTAATAAAAAAATTGTTATTTCACCTTTCCGATTCATGATCCTCAACGGACGGGTTCTGATCATTGGATTGCCAACTTGAAGAGAGAGGATTTGCCATCAAACTTCTGGCCAGAGACAAACCTTATAATATATATCCAACATTTCGAAGAAAATTTTTTGAAGGTGACTTGGATAATAGCGTCTGGTGAAACATACCAGACACAGCACTGGGACTTGATCAACAGCTGATACCGCACTGTGACGTCACAAACCGGTATATGGCAGTAGTGTTCTTTAAAAACATGGATGTCTCTAGCAAAGCTCATTCAAATTAAATTAGTCTTAATTAAATACTTTTATCATTTATTAAACAGTATATAATAATTACATATTTAAAGTACTTTCAGAAGTTTGAATTCTTAATATGACCAGACTTTTGCTTTAAATATGTTATTTATACAGTTACCGTTTCAGGCCAACCAAGGTACGGAAATAAATGTTTTGCAATTTCACTATAGGATTATGAATATAAAAAATCTATAGATTTGGGAGTTGAAGTCAATAAATATGTCATTCATATTGAGGGTAAAACAGATTAAACATTATGAGTTCTATGATTACAACTATAATTTGCTTATTCACCAGGGTTCTTAGTCTTTCCATAAAGGTTGGACTCCTGTATTGGCTGTTAAGATCCAGTTGCCTTGACCAATTTAGTAGTTTAGCTCATGGCTATCGGCAGAGTTTTTAACTCACCAACAACAAAAATCATCTCTGCTCATTCATATATATACTTAAAGGACACTGGATCTGACCTGAGTGATAAATCGTTCTCTGGATAATTTAACCACAAAAGACGGGTTAAAAGACAACAGTACCTAATAATTACACAGTATTATTATATCTATTAAGCTAAGGTAAATTAAAGCAAACAAAAAGGGACTCACAATATGGCTGCTACCCTATGGTAGCAGCCATATTGTAGCTTGGAGCTAACAATGGTGGCAGTAGCCTAACCAATAGGTTACGGTCCCCTGCTTTAAAAGAACCTGTGAGGCACGGGCTTCTAATGGCTCCCAGGTAGACAGCATTTGGGCCCGGATGTTCCATGGGTAGATCAGAACTGAAAAGTTTATCATCTCCTTTAATGGGCGGGTTCACTAAAAACTGCGTTCAACCCTGTTTGAAACAGGAAAAACAAGACACTAGGTTCAGCTCTTCTGAGGCAGCCAGGTAAAACCGAAGCTTCTCTGGAGGGTTTTTTTTTTTTGGCTAAGCCAGAGCCTTGAGCTGAGAGCAGGCATTTGTCTATCTCTTTTGAGGCCAGAAAACTGAAGACAAGTGACAGTTTAGACAATTTCCTGATTCACATATTTTATAAAACATCTGAACTGCCCGTTTGTTTTTTTGTTTTGTTTTTTTTATGGCTTAATGAGAGAAGTGGGCTTTAGGCTGCCCTGCAAGGCTTTTAAAACTTGGTTTGAATGGCGACAAAGCCATTCTTTGGCACATATCAAGGTGCTCTTTCATGAGCCTGGATCGATATGTATTTTTGATTATGTTCATGGTGGGGAATCCTGCTTCACAGCAGCAGGTTGGGCCAAACATACTCAAAATGTGCAGCATTGAGCACACCATGTCCCCTTTTTTTCACTAGTTCCGCAGCTTTTTCAACAGTCCACACTTTCTTTTTCCCCTATTCTCCTTCTTTCCCATCGCCCGGCTTGCCACAGGTTTGCGTGCTGTGTCTAGACGTAGCTTGCAGCATTGACCTTAACTGACCCAGCTCATTGGCTAATTTATATCACCTATAGCCTGGTCCCGGACGGCTTTACCATATTAACAGGAGAAGTGGAGCAAGTGAAGTTAGACACTGTCGTCGGACAACATGCCATAATTTATAAATGTTTTTAATTAGGTTGGGTCTGGATTAGCGAGCAGGTGGGTCCAGATCTGGACCGCGGTCCGATAATCCGTGAATTCTGCTCTACACCCTCAACACTCCTCTACATACTACGTGTATTCATTCAGATTCTGGATTCATTCTGAGATTGGTTTGTCAAAAAACATGAATATACATAAACATATCTGCACTCTAATGATCTTGTTTTTAACAGTGTAAAGTTATTGTACAAAAAAATGTTTTGCTAAAAATCAAAATCAGTCTCTCTCTTTTTATTTTGGGAACACCGCTTTCTTGCAACCAAAGAGGGAATAAAACAAAGGTCCCTTTCTGCTTGCCAGAATTCTTTGGGTTGAAACTAACTTCTTTCCATAATACACGTTTCTAATTCTAAAGGCTTGATCAGACCTCGGACTCAAAACCGCTACGTACACATACTGCATGGTCTTCACTTCTTCATCTATTCTACAAATTTTAAAAAAATCAACTATGAGCAATTACTCTGCATTTAAATGTATAAAAACTCTGCTCACTTCAGAATAAACAAAACATCAGAGTCACTCCCGGACCCAGTACAACCAGGTCCCAACAGCTTCCCTTCAATGATTACCCATAAAGTAAACAACAAAAAGCATTTAAAAAGGAGAAATAGATATATTCATGTGTTCATGCAGTATAACACACAAATGCATCTAAAGCTAGTCCTTGAATTGTTTTTCAGGAGTCACTGAGGCATAGAGGTAAACATGCCAAGGTTGTCAAAAATGACAAACATTTGTGTTTCTAATAATATAAATTCTTTTAAAACACCTCAAGTTACATCTGCTAATCTAAACATTTACCGGTATACTTTGACCTACATAATAGAAATAGAGAAAAATATGTGAATTATGAATAAAATAGCACTTTTTAATTATGTTCCCAGTTTTGTTCAATCCAAAGAACTATTTTTGTCAATTATCATTTTTAAAGTGGACATATTATCGTTCAGTTTAGAATACCTTTTGGTTAACATTTATCGGCCTATAGAGTTTTACTATGATATGGCATCAATTTATACCCTCCATTTACTTGAAAAAGTAAAATTAGATCACACTTGTTGCATTATCTCATTTATATGGGTTGCTTATGTTCTTATGAAATAATAATATGATCAATATGTTATTGAGTATTTATGTCACCATGTTGTCTAGGAGCCCTTTAATACAATACCCCAATTATTCATTTTATTTCACTGTATGTGTTACACCAGACTGTTCCATACTAATCAGTTGAGAATCATTTTAGAGAAAGAGACATTAGGGAACAGAGACGAGAGAGAGAAAAGGTATCGAGGTTGAAAAACAAGGCAGATAGGCCGATGATATGAGGAGCAGATTTAAGAGCACATTTTAATGTTTGTTAAAAATATAATTCAGTCACCTTCTGTCAAATTTAACATTTGTTAAATTGTTCAGAAGGTAAACAGTACTGGGTAATTGCTGTAAGTCTAAATTTATTAAACATAAACACACAAAAAAAGCATGTCCATTCACTTTTACAAGCATGCACTTTCCATCCATAGGTCTTCCTGTCATTTCATCAATACCAGGTGGATCTGTCTCTGCTCAAAAGGTCATAAGTTTGTCCCAGTTCAGCTCTGGTTTAATCCCATGACATTTAAATTCATCAAATAGATCAGTTTAATCTATGATATTATTTGAACTCAATTCCTAAATATTACATATGTAGTGTTTTGTTTCCTCCATTCTTGTTTGTGTAAAGAATTAAAGTGTATTTTCAACTAGTATAAGTTACCATGTTGTACTTGACAGTCAAAATATTATCAGATCAAATTAGAATTATTATCAGATTAGAATCAGATCAAATAACTAATAATAAGTTCAATTTACTCAAGCAACAGGTTAAAAAAAACTGGAAGAATTTCAGTATCTTTAAGAGCTTTACAGGAATCAATTTGTCGCATTATAGGGTTGAATCTAAAACAATCAAAGTCACAGAGTGCTAAATGTGTGTGGGTTTTCATGCGCAAGGTGGAACAACATATTTTCTCAGAAGTTCAAATTGTACCTCAGTAGACTCATCCTCAAAAGCACATTTTTTGTGGCATACTTTCTAATCACGTGAGAACCAAAGCGCACAGAACCTGGAAAAGGACACCTAAAAAAGCTCTACAGAATCAGCAAAAGACTATTTAATTATCTAATCTTTGTGTAGTAGCCAAAAACAAAGATGTACAAAGGAAGAGAAAATACAGATGGAACACAATTAAAAGAAAATTATGCCTTTTGTAGACAGGGGGAAAAATAGAAAACATATTCAGCATTCTCCACTCAGTCATAAATTAACAGAAAGAATTTTGACAAGTGTGTTCTATCAAATTTTTGATTCATCCTGATATTGGATTAATGATTTATTACAAAACATAAATATACATAAAAACATATATATCATTTCATTAAAAAAACAACAACAACAAAGCTAACTTGAAATTCAATGCAACTTCAGGTTAATATGGTCTCCTCTTAGAATTTTCCCAGAAATAATCATTTTAAAGGCTGATCTGAACCAGCTATAAAAGAAACCATAGATAAAAGGATTCAGAGTAGAGTTTGAGAGTCCAAGCCAACCAACTGTTTCAATCACATGAACGGGTGCTGGGTTTTTTCCAACAGTCCTAAAAGTTAGCAAAAGGAAGAAAGGAGCCCAGCAAAACACAAAAACTCCTAAAACAATAGCCAGAGTTTTGGTGGCTTTTCTCTCCATCTTACTGACAGTTGCTCCAGGCTTCCTCTTGGCTTGGATGCTTCGTACCTGTCTCTGTGCAACAACAAATATCTTCAGGTAGATGCAAAGCATTATGAGAATAGGAAGGTAAAATGATAACAGAGGTCCAACAATGCTTGTCATGATAACATCAATAAAGCACATGTCCTGACAGTCATCATTGGTAGATCTAGTGTTTACAACAGCGATGGCAACGAATACAGAAACACCCCAGCTCACAGCAATCATGATGAAGACAACCTGGCCATTGATTTTAGATTTATATGTTAGAGGCTGACACACTGCGTGATATCTGTCCACAGAAATGCAGCACAGGTGCATGATAGAGCATAGGCTGAACAATATATCAAAGCTGTCCCTTATCTTACAAAATAAACCAACATCATACATACAGGCACTGAGAGAATAAAACATCCTGAGAGGGAAAACAAACATGCCAACCAACAGGTCAGCCACAGCCAGGGACAGAATGAGAGTGTTAGTAGGAGTGTGCAACTGTTTAAAGTAAATGATTGACAGTATAACAAGGAAGTTTCCACACATGGTGACAAGAGACAAGAAAGTTAGGAAACCGTATAGTATTACACATAGAGGTGGATAAGAGGTGCTTGATTTATAATTCAAATGTTTCATCTCAAAACAGGCATTGAATTCCGTCAAAGTGTCATTCATGTTGATGCTAACATCTGTTGTCAAGATGAGCAATTCACATTAACACAATATATTAGAGATTCCTAGGATACAGAATGAGCGATGTTACTTGTTTGCTTTAGTTATTGGGTGTCCTAGGCTACATCCGCCTTTTGGGATTTTCAAAATCCATCCATTAGAAAGTTGGGAAGTTTATTCTAACTTACAGGATGGATATTGTGATACAACAATCTCCAGTTAATGTCATCAAGGAACAGCTTCTGTCAAATCAGGGTGTTTAAGATTGTTTACCAAACTCTGAAACTTAACCACTTCTGCACTTATAAGCGATTCATTAATCTAATGTTTTGAAGAACTTTTTAAATTAATTCCTCTGTGCTTATACTAACCATTTTCTATTACACAATAAAATCTAATAAGCTGACCTTACTTATAAAAACAAAATGTAAACTGGATGCTTGAAAGACATAAGTGAATATAATAAGTACATTTATGTTTGTTAACCTAAAATATACATGTTAATTAAACTCAAAACCTTTTTGAATGAAACTGTTGTGCAAATTTACCAGAAGATTATGAATATATCAAATGAATAGAACTGGAGGTCATAGTTAATTAAAAGGTTATTCAAATCAAGGGTAATAAAAAATAAAAATTAATTATTGTCAGCTGAATGGTTATAATTGTAATTTTCATACTGAAATACTGAATAACTGAATTACTTTTTTTCTGGGTTCTTAGTCTCTTACATAAAAGGTTGGATTCCTGAATCCAGCTGTCTAAAATCCAGTTACCTCCACCAAATTAATAATTTTGTCATGATCTTGGCACTGATGACTGGCTTGATTATTCATTTCATTCACCTGCCTAGTTCGACCCACTTTATCATTACCGCTCATCTGTTTCATGTGCTTCAATCTCTATTCAACCTGCCTTCTTCCAGTCATCAGTGCCAGATTATTCCAGTCCTTGGTGAGAGTCTTTAGGCAAGCATTTTTGACTGCCTAATCCTGCCCAGTTCTGCCTTTGGACCTCTGAGCCTTCCTGTTCCCTTTCTGATCTATTTGCCTGACCTGTCTTCAGACCGCTGCTGGATTCAGCCTGTTTACCATACCTGGACCTGCTTCCTGAAACTGTCCTGGATTTCTCTTCTTAACCTCTTTGGATCTCTGGTCTTCTGGCTCGGACTCCTGTGATTCTCCTTGGCTTCATCCTCTTGATTATCCTGCCTTCCTTAGTCTGCTTGGATCTGATCTTCTGCCTTTTCTTCAGTCTTCGGGGCTTCAATGTTTCAGCAGCGTCCTCAGTGTCTTTTCTGCGGCTGGAATCTATCTCATCTTCTGGGCATGGACTGCACTTTAAGACCAGGTTAGTGACTCACACATTCATAATCATCTTCCGCCAGGTTGATGTAGTCCTTAACCTGTGTTTTCTTCCTGCAGAGGTTCCTGCCCAAGATGCCCTAGCTGTTCACTGCCGATCCGTCATTTTAAATTAAAGGTTTTTGGGAAGGAGACTGTCTGTCTACCTGAATACTAGGTTCTCTGTTGTGGTGGATTTATATTTAATGCCAATCTAGGTTGGATGCCATATTTATGTTGTGAATAACTGTTATATTCAATTCCTAGCCAGCTGGAAATTTATATTTTCTAATACTTTAAGACGTTTATTGCCCTCCCCGGTAGGGGTGGTAAATATCTTATGTAATCACATATTATTTGGGCTGTTATATGTTGTTTATGAAACCACGCCCTACTAGCTGTGTGTTGGAACAATAAATGAAAGAGTGATTCAAGCTCAAATCATGTTCAAATGGTTACTTCTGCACATACATGTAATAAATTCCCCACAACTTCTGTTCAAAATATAAGAGTTTATTGACAAAAATTATTCAGCTCCAAGTCAAACATATTTCAGTTTAAATCTCTTAACTAAAACTAGTGCACTCAACTAAGATAAACTACTATGTACAAAGAGGAAGGGGAAAACTGGTTGAAAACTATATTACAGTTTAAGATGGATCTTGTGTTTGAAAACCAAAGTTTATTTGGAAGAATTTGGGAAATTATCAAATTAGCTTTTCACTAATTTAGAGAAATTCAAATGATTTCAGACCAATTCACAATCCAAATCCATGAGGTTAATAAAACATTATTTGGCCAAATAATGTTAATAGTAGTGAATAGACATGAGGATTCCATTGAATGACTCTTGGTCATACTTGGTATTCAAAATGTAATGAGCACATGAGGAACACATGAACACTAATGTTATATCAGTGTTTAAACCCTTAGTGAAATTAAGCTTGTCCAAGCTTCAACAACAGCTTAAAACATGCATGTAGTCCATCCTGTTAGCTTTGTCTTTACTCATCTGTATACACATGAAATGTCTGACACTGTGCAGGATCACCCTTATTGGCTTAAGGGTGATCCTGCACAGTGTCAGGCTTTTCTCACTCAAAGTGAAACTAATTTGGAGCTTCAATATTCCTTTCAGATAGGTCCAAGGTAGCCTTTGTTGTCTCGATTCTAGCCAGAAAAGCAAAGCTGTGGAGAAGTTCTGAGAACAAAAGTACTATCTGTAGCTCTTACAGTGCCTTTTTGCAAGAACTACTCCAATTTTTCTGCACAGTTCTTCCCCGTAGGGAGGCCTACAGAGGACTTCTTTCACTTAGACACATGGAGATCGACCTGTGCTGGTGTGTATTATAGAGTCCCACCTACTATCTTTGGACAGTTCCTGGAATTAGGAAACTCTCATGGACGTGTTCATTGCTGGGCTTAATGAAAAAATAAAAGATGAAGTTTCCAACCTTGTAGACCCTCAGACTCTGAAACAGTTAGAGGATCTGGCCACCCAGGTTGATCCTCATCTCTTCAAACGTCACAGAGAACTGAAAAGTCAAACAGCAGCGAACCCTTTTCCAGCTCCTCCTTCCTCTCCTGTGGCGGTGCCTAGTCCACCTCAAACACCCGGTCCTGGGCAGAGGAGCTGGAGCTATGGTCACAAAATGTTTTAAATAATGATATTTTGACTGTTTAAAAAGCTGGAGAGTGCTATGGATGGATCTCAACAACACATCAATGGAACGGAACTGCCGAAGGAAAACATGTTCGAGACGGAGACGGAGGCTGCAGAGGGGGGCTAACTGTGAAGGTAAAGAGATATCCTCACAGACCACCTCTTGGATCAATCCTGTTCTCCAACATCCGCTCCCTGGAAAACGAAATGGATAATCTTTGACTGGAACTCTCATCAAAAAAGGAGATTAGTAACTGCTGCGGCATCATTCTGACAGAGTCAATGCTATTAACCTGGAGGAGCTGACGCTATACCACGCCGATAGGAACAAAGAACTAAGCGGTAAGACTCAGGTGGTGGGCTCTGTTTTTACATCAACAAAAGCTGGTGTAAAAATGCTAGATCGGTCGCCAGCTTCTGCTCTCCAGACATTGAGTTTCTTACTGTTAACTGCAGACTGTTCTATCTGCCCAGAGAGTTCAGTGTGGTTCGCATTACTGCTGTTTATGTGCCTCCAAGTGCTAATACAAAAGAGGCTCTACCAGGCTCTGAGCTCCAATCTGCATACACAGAGGGCGTTTTCATCATCGCTGGATTTTAACCCTTTGAAACCGAACGTGTCGCGGGCGACACATTTCATAAGCCAACTTCGACTTACCCTAACTCTGCAACGGTTTGCACTATCAGAAAAATTCAAACTGTCTTTGAAAGAAAATAAATTGCACTTTCAGACATGCATAGTGTTATTACGGTAATTGACTTCCCGCCGCTCCAGGATGCCCGCGAATGCTAGTCTGTGTCACCCTCTGCTGCACGGACGAAGAGTGCAGAGTGAGGAGGAAAAGATGAGCGACAGAGCGGAGAGTCAGAGTGAAGCGCATGATAATGTGACTAACAAACGTCCTTCAAGAGATAAAAAGAGACCGAGGAGATTCCTGGATGGTTTTGTGTTTGGAGAAGGAGATCTAGTTTTTTCTTCTGAAGAAAGGTAATGTTTGATCATTGAATAGCTTTTTGAATTTTATTTCTGAATGAATGGGGCTTGTTACTTCATGGATAATAGCTTTTACTTGGTACAAATAATTGGATGTATTTATAGTTTTATTTTCTATTTTATTTTGTTTTTGGAATAGTTTAGAGAGAGAGTATAAGTTATTATAATATTCATCAATATGTACTTTGTGTAAAAGTGCACTTTTGCTCACTATATATGACACTCCTAAGTACAGCACCACACTCTTCATGTATTCATGTGTAGCTTACTATGACTTTTTTTATTGCTTAGTGTGGATTTGAGACCAACTTTATTTATTTATTACTATAAATAAAAGCTGTCATTGCTGTGACAAACTTGTATATTTACTATTTTTAGAACATTTTCTGATGAAGAGCAGCTGGCTCCAAGGGGGCGAAGTAGAAGAGACAGAATTCCTTCTGGAGGGTCTGCTGGAGGTCCTTCTGGAGGGTCTGCTGGAGGTCCTTCTGGAGGGTCTGCTGGGGTCCATGCTGGGAGTATGAGGCACCGCAGCCGTTCCCCACATCATCCAAGGTGGAAGACCCATGAAGAGCCTGATGAGAAAGGCTTTCAACCCCTAAGGTTCTTCCCCAAAAGAATCCCTGGTGTTCAACCCCCTCTAAATGTAGGAAATCCACAACCAGGCGAAATTTTTGAGTACTTTTTTGACAATGAAGTCCTCACATTAGTTTGTGATTTTACAAACAAGGGGGCAGCCAGGAACCTGGAGAAAGGGAGGAAGTTCTCCTGGACTGAAATAAGTCCAGGGGAACTGAAGAAATTTATTGGCATGCTGCTCTACATGTCAATCAGCCGCCTGCCAAAAATCAGAGATTTTTGGCGGACTGGAAGTATTTTCAGTCTTCAAACACCAGCTACCATCATGTCCAGAGACCGGTTCTTGGCCATTTTGGCCAATGTTAGAATGAGTGACCCAGAGGAGGATCAGCAAAATGACAAACTAAAGGGCACAGAAACATATGACCCTCTCCACCGGGTCAGGCCACTGATGGAGATGATTGGGACAAGGTGCCGTGCCTTATATCACCCAAGGCAGCACCTTGCAGTAGATGAGAGGATGGTTTCGACCAAAGCCAGGCTCAGCATCAAACAGTATATGAAAGCCAAGCCAACAAAGTGGGGCCTGAAATTTTTTGTATTGGCTGATAAAAATGGCTACACGGTGGATTTCCAGCTGTACACTGGAAAATCTAACGTGTCATCGGGAAAGGGGCTGTCGTTCGATGTTGTGACAACCTTAGTGAAAAAAGAGTACCTGGGCTCTGGATACATTGTCTACACGGACAACTTTTACACCAGTCCTGTCCTGTTCAAACATCTGAGGCAGCAGGGATTTGGCGCTTGCGGGACATACAGGCAGGGAAGAGTTGGTGTCCCCACCACCACTGAAAATGCCCTCACCAAAAAGTCCCCACGAGGCAGCATCCGGTGGATCAGGGATGGGGAGCTTCTTTTTGTGAAATGGATGGACACCAGGGAGGTCTCGATGTGCTCCACCATCCACCCTGTTTACACTGGAGACTCTGTTCAGCGCTGGCAGAAGTCACCTGATGGGAAAGTACAGGTCGCTGTCCCCAGGCCCACTGCTGTGACAGAATACAATAAATACATGGGAGGGGTGGACACATCGGACCAAATGATTGGGACACATTCTATCCACCGCAAAACAAAAAGGTGGGTCACCACTGTGTTCCAACATTTGGTCGACATCGCTGTGACAAACTCCTTTGTTATTCACAAGGATCAGTGTTGTACAATGAGAAGCAAGCAGAAGACCCGACAAAGTTTCCAGGAGGAGCTGGCAGCACACCTCCTAGGTGTTCCTCTTTATGACGAGCCACAAAAAGAAGCTGGGAAAAAACATCTACCAGTCCCATGCAGCAGCAACAAGCAGGCAAAGTCTGAGAGAGCAAGCATGGGGAGACGGCGCTGCAAGCTTTGTCAGAGAAGCACAGCCTGGAGTTGTGAGCTCTGTAATGTGGGCTTGTGCCTTCAGGTGGACAGAAATTGCTTCTGGGAATACCACCAAGGCCCAGGAAAATAAGGAGAAATGCAGAGAGGGGAAAATCGCCTGTAAATAGTTTTAATTGTTAGTCTGTTTCTTATTTGTAAAAATAATTGAGAATGAAAAAAATATTGTAAATATGTTATATAGTGTTGAAATTGTCAATTTGTGATGCAAAATCTGTATTTCATGTTCAAATGCAGTGTTTTATTTGCATAAAATCTCCAAAATCTAATTTCGATTTTTGTTTTTTCTTGATATCAAACAGTTTTAATAGTGGTTTAGTATCAAGAATAATGTAAAATAATGCAGGTATTGAAAGCTCTAAATGATTCTGGAAAAATGTGCTGAAGCACTTGGCCACAGGACTTTTTCTTCATACTTTTTACTTTAAACAAGTAAAAAAAAATGCCAGGCGGACTTTTGAGTGACAGGCCTAAAAGGTTTAACTAGGCTATTTTGAAGACTGTTCTCCCTAATTTTTACCAACATCTGGTCTTTGCAAGTCGGGGTGAAAACATTTTAGACCTGGTTTAATCTAACCAACATCAAAGATGCATTCAGAGCAGCCCCCCGCCCCCACCAGGGTCCCTCAGATCACCTTTCTGTCATTCTTATCCCTGCATATAAGCCCCAGCTGATCAGGGCTAAACCGACAGTTAAAGAGGTCAGAGTGTGGTCAACTTATTAAATATTGACTAGTATGCCATGACTGTGTCAGCCTATATCAACAAAAGCTTTCAAGTCTGGTGATAAAGAGCCACTGAGAACAGTGCATATCAACTTAAACCGTGCCATCAGATCAGCGAAGCAGAACCACAGCCAGAAAATCCAGGATCTTTTCCACGCAATAGCAACACCAGGAGGATGTGGAAAGGTATTCTGATGATCATGGACTACAACACATCCTCCCCACAGGTAGATGTAGCAAACATTGACTTCCTAAATGAACTGAACAACTTCTTTGGAAGGTTTGAGGCACAAAACAGCATTCCAGTAGATGAGCAGTTACACACCAGGGGGAGGAGACACTAAACCTTGACGTAGCTGAAGTGAGGAAAACTGAAGAGTTGCAACTCAAGGAAGGCCCCAGGGCCTGATAACATATCTGGGCGGGTGTATAAGTAGTGTGCAGATCAGCTGCCTGGTGTCCTTACAGACATCTTTAACACCTCGCTGGATCAGTCCATAGTGCCAGCATGCTTCAAGTCTGCCACCAGTATTTCGGTCCCAAAAGAAACCTCAGGTCACATCACTAAATGATTACCAGCCTGTCGCACTGTCTCCAATCAAGATAAGGTGCTTCAAAAGGCTGGTTAAAGAACACATCGTCTCCAGTCTTCCTCTAACATTCAACCCATTTCAGTTCGCCTACCGATGGAACCGCTCCACTGAGGACACCATCTCTGCTGCTCTCCACCAAAACCTGGCACACCTGGAGGAAAACACCCGCATGCGGATGCTGTTCCTGGACTTCAGTTCAGCTTTCAACACCATCATCCCACAGCATCTATTCAATTCAATTCAATTCAGTTTATTTATATAGCGCCAAATTCACAACACATGTCATCTCAAGGCACTTTACAGTTCAACCAGATCATACAGTCAAATTGATACAAAGTTTTCTGTCTAAGGAAAACCAGTTGATTGCATTGACTCATTGACTCAAATACAATCCCTCACACTAAGCATGCTTGTAGCGACAGTGGAGAGGAAAAACTCCCTTTTAACAGGAAGAAACCTCCAGCAGAACCAGGCTCAGTGTGAGCGGCCATCTGCCGAGGCCGACTGGGGTTCAAGGAGACAGAAGCAGAGATACAAAAAGCAGCTGTAAAAGGCGGCCCCGTCCAGGAAACACACAGCCAGGCAGACGAGCTCCGAGCCAGCTCCCATGTCAGAGGATGAAGAGAGCACATCCACTCAGTCACGGTCAGAGAAACAGGACCACACTGGAAAACAGGCCGATCTCCAACATCTATAAACAAGGGTGTTGATGGAAGCAGCACATCTGATGGGCAAACTGGAACAGCTGGGCTTCAATACAACCCTTTGAAATTGGCTGCTAGACTTTCTCACCAACAGACCTCAGTCAGTCCGGGTCGGACGGAACAACTCTGATGTCATCATCCTAAGCACAGGCTCCCCTGAAGGCTGAGTCCTGAGCCCCCTGCTGTTCACACTGATGACACATGACAGCGTCCCTAGGTTCACCACCAATCACATCGTGAAGTTTATAGACGACACCACAGTGGTGGACCTCATCAGAGATGACAAAGACCTGGACTACAGAGAGGAGGTGGAGCAGCTGGTGGACTGGTGCAAAGATAACAGCCTGATCCTGAACATGGAAAAGACGAAGGAGAACCGGCCTAACCACGCTCCACTGGTCATCAATAGCCTAGCTGTAGAGGTGGTCAGCAGCAACAAATTCCTGGGGGAGCACATCACAGACACCCTCACCTGAAATGTAAACGATCAGTGATCAAAAGGACACAAAAGTGCATGTACTTCCTGCGGAGGATGAGGAGAGCCCACCAGCCCCCACCCGTCCTCACCATCGTCTACAAAAGCACCATAGAGAGCGTTCTGACCAGTTGTGTCAATGTGTGGTGTGAATGCTGCAGCGCCTCAGACTGGAAGAAGGTGAGAAGAGTAGTTACAAGGGCAGAGAGGACCATTGGGGCTCCTCTTCCCTCCATTAAAGACATTTCATCCCAGTGCTTTGTGTCCCAAGCCCGTAACATCATAAGTTACCCCTCACACCTCCACCATGGACGGTTCTCCCTGCTGCCTTCTGGGAAGAGGCTTCGAAGCATCCGATGCAGGTCCAGCAGATTCCATAACAGTTTCTTCCCCACTGCCATTAGACTGCTGAATGTTGTGTAAAATGGGTTACAGTCATATGTTTATATTACTATTTTTATGTATTTATTACTGTTTTCAAGGCTGCACTTTAAAAATGATGTCATGATGCGTGGTTGGTTTGCCAGCCCAAGGATGCAGAACTCCACAGACTCAGAGGCAGGATAAAGTCCAATGTTTATTATTTGGCTCTGGTCTCCCACCTGGGAGGCAGAGAGCACAGAAAACAGGTTAACTCAGGGATCAAAAACTAACTCAAAAACTCACTGGTTCGCTGGTTCAGGCAGGCAGAGTTCAACAGAGTCCCTGTGTCAGAAACGGGCATAGCATGAGGAAGCTATGACCGTACAGGGCACACATGGCTTGGGAATACAAGGCTTGGAAACAATGGCTAACACATGGCTGTGGGTAACACAGGCTACGATCCGGCTCAGAGGGAAGCTATCAAACAGTTTATATAGGGAGAGGTTAATCAGCAGAGCTGATAGGAATCAGCTGAGTGCTGAGAACCAGCTCCCAGGAGAGGATCCATGGCATCCCTCTGGTGGGCAAACCTCTGGATCCCAACAGAAACAGAAGCCCTGAAGAAGGGATACAAACAGAAACAGAAGTTACAGAATGGGATCCACACCGCCCTCTGGAGGGCAACCCTTGGATCCCAACAAATGAAATTGTGTGTTTTCGATTAAAAATTCTTTTTGTCCACACTCGTGTATACAAAATGATAAAATAAATCTGTCTGTCTTTAAGGGTTCTTCCATTGCTGGATTCCCACAACGTATTAACCTTTGATGGCCATGAAATGAATCAGTCTTCTCTCATCACTGAACCAGTTGAACTTGTGGTGTGTGGTAACCATGTTGAACAGTTATACTTTTTGATTATCAATTGACTGGGAGAAAATTGGAGGTTTTGGGTTTGGCTACCTCTTGTTGTGGTTCCTGTCTACATTCTGCTCAACCAGAACTGTTGTTGGAGAAGGAGGAAGAAGAATATTATACAGATCTGTCAAAAGTTACTGAGGAGCATCTTGACCTCAAGGAGGTCTTTGATATGTGGAGCCAGTGCATTGCCTCCATTTAGAGCATATGACTGTAGGGTTGACTTACTGCCAGGTACTAAACCCCTAGGGGGAGCTTTTATTCCTTATAACCAACCAAAACCATTTGCCATCAGAAATACATTTCTGATTCTCTAAAAACAGAGATTATTCATCCTTACTCTTCTCCCGCAGATGCGGGTTTCTTTTTTGGGGAGAAGGAAGGTTCTCTCAGACCAGGGGCGTGCATACATAGACACTAGGTGGTGCTAAAGCACTAGGAAGTTTGCCCTTTATAAAAGAAAATGCCCTTTTGAAACTTGTTTTTTATAATTATTATTATTAATATATTAAGATTTTACTGAGGTCGGTTTTGAAATGATCTTTTGAAAACCTGAGCCATTAAAAACGACTGAAACAATGCCCCAATATGAGCCACAAGCCGACCAGCCTCTCTCTCTCTTCCTTTGTCACGTGACCTCGCGCGGTAGGGCATGCCAGATGCATGCCAGCATGCACAGCATCATAGCAGTTTTCAGATAGCAGGAACGGTCGCTGACAGGCTGCTTCTCCCGCGCCCCATTAGCCAGGTAATATACAGATCAAGCAGAATCATTTTGTTGTGCATTAAAATGTCTCATTCAGCAGCACCAAACACGCATTTTTGCCACTGGTCACCAGATAAACTAGTTGTCTCCTTGTAAGATGCTATTTTACTTTTTATATTTTTATAACCATGTATTTTTATCTTAAGTGTATACATTAGTCTATTTTATTGCATGCTGTATACCCACAGTTTTTAGATATATTTTATAATTTTTATTTACCTATTCCATATTATATGTTTCATGTTGCACGATTGTACCACAAAAAATTCCTAGTTTGTGAACTCATTCACTCAACAATGGCAATAAACCTGATTCTGAAAGTTTTACACTGTAGCCCAAATCAATGACAGATAACGTGAGGACGACCACATAGGCTACAAATAATTTTGGTAGAGTTTGCAATTGCAAATCTACTGGAAGAGGATTAGGAGTTACTGAAAAAAAAAAGTTAACTGATTTTTAATTTTATTTCAGTTTAGTATGTGGGAAAAAGTCAGAATTCTGACTTTTTCTCAGAATTCTGACTTTTCTCAGAATTCTGACTCTCTTCCAATTCTGACTTTTTGCTCAGTATTCTGACTTTTAATCTCTGTGAATTATGACTGAATTCTGAGAAAAAGTCAGAATTCTGACTTTTAACTCCTAACCCTTTAAATAAAAATTTAAAAATCAGTTAACTTTTTTTTTTCTTCCAGTGGCTCTCTAATCCTCTTCTGTACAAATCTGTGTGTTAAGACAAGCGTTTTTCTGTTGTATAGGTTTTGTTAGGCAAACATAAATTAACACATTTTGGTCTCTTTATTGTCTTAATTGTATATTGATTTAGTAATTGCAGCACAATACCAAGAAAGGAGGGTTAATCGTATTGAAAAATCTTAAAAGCTCTTAACATTTTAATTTTAAGTGGTTTGTGCAGCAGGTATTAAAATAGCTGGTTATTTTGTAGGCTACCATAAGTCATATCCACGTGACAAGAATTCCAGTCATGATGTTGCCCCAATAGCCCATTATTTAAACTAATGTGGCATATTTGTTAAAAGCTATTCATTATACATATTATTATTATTATTATTATTATTATTATTATTATTATTGATTATTATTATTATTATCACTATTATTGTCATGATGGTTATTATTATTATATTGTAGCCAGTCACAGCAGGGAAGCTCTATACCATCAACATCTACCAGGACAGGAGATGAGGAAGAGTTCAGGGAAGACACAGAGAGAGAAAAAGACCAGGATGAGGGAGAACAGATGGGTGAGGGAGAACAGGGAGATGAGCCAGATGAAAGAAGTATGCTTTAGTCTGTTCTGTTGGTGGTATGACTTTTTTCCATTGAAAACTCACGTTTAGAGAATGTTACAAATAAAAGTCAAATTTCATTCAACATGCGTGTATTTTTTTATAATAAAGTGTTCCATGTGCGTTCTAAAAAGTGCCCTCCCCCCCTCCTGAGCACCTGCCCCCCAAAATGTCTGTGCACGCCTCTGTCTCAGACCATGTATAGATTATAGAGATCATAATGAAATCAGAATTAAGAGTTGTTACCCTATCCCTCTTATCAACTCTACTTTCGAACCAGATTCAGGGAGCCAAGATCTTGACAAAAATAGATCTCCGGAATAGGTACCATAGGGTAGGCTACAGTATGTATTCGTGAGAGACATGAGTGGAAGACAGCATTCAACATCCCGGCCTCACTAACACTCTAGGGGTCTGTTTTACGAAGCAGGTTTACCAAAAACTTTAAGTTGCCTAAAGCTGAAAACAGAGGATCTCTGACTTGTCCGGTTCACAAAGACAGTTTATTCAACTTCTGTTTCCGTCACCATAGAAACATTCTCCCCAGAGCAAACCTGGTCGATAGCAGGTTTTCTTCAGTAAACTCACAGAGTCCTCTGTCTACGATCTCCTTACAGCGGATCATGCTGTTTTATTTCCTGATTCAGTCAGATTTCTTTGTAGTTTTGTGCATAAAAACAAAATATAAATCTTTCACTAGGTCTGTTAGGCACATTAGGTTATTAACAACAAAGATTGCATGTCCGTTTGACCAGAATCTTATTAAAGAATGGTCAGCACTCTTACAGAAGAATTAAATATTTACCACAATGGAACTACCCCCACGTTACTCACAGCACGGACCAATCAGCCGATGCGCAGACAGGAAGTGCCCGCACGTCATCCATGGGTTAAAAAGCGCAGCGCGAAAAGACTCTTTCTCTTTTTCCATGGGTTTGCAGCCCGTCAGGAGAGGCCCATTTCACGTGAAATATCAGAAGAAAGCTGACTGGAAGTAGCTTTCGTTTTCCTGCATCGAAAGTCACGGATCGCAGTGTTCCATCGTGCATAGCAACCGCGCTGACTGGGAGATAGAAAGCCTTTGAAGCTGACCGCGGAGTTTCGTTCTCCCCTTCCTTGGACGAATCGGCTGAGAGGACGCTCTTTTGCCGATCACCTCCTAAGATCACCTCCTGAAATCCCTCCTTTCCAACTCGTGAGCAGATCAACCCCTCTGCTGCGGCCCGAGCTGACTGAACTTTCCCGAGGGGCGGACCGGTGGCAGAGAACCTCTGCCCGACAGAAACCAAGCTGCGGTTGCCGTGGAAACGCCAACCTCCCTCGGACGACGCATCTCACAGTAAAATCAATTTACTTTTCTTTGATGCATCAGGATTGCTGTGCTCAGGCGAGAGAAAGGCAGTTTAGGGTTTTGAATTAATGCTGATGTTCTTTTTTTTATCTGTGCTGATTAAGGGTTTGTTTATTTGGTTAAAATAAGTGTGTGCTTTTTCTTTCTTTCTTGGCTTTCCTGTCGTCTCCGTTGTTTCTGCTTTGAGATAGAGATAAAGTTATCACATTCAGCCACGTGGGGTCCCGTGGTCGCCGCCATCTTGATCACAAGTCGCCATTTCTCTTTGTTCCCCTCACCGCGTGGAGAACAAAGGGGGGTGGTCCCCATTTAGCCACAACCATTCACACACATCACTACATTGCCAGGCAAAAAGGGGTTTTTGCTAAACGTTTCTGCTGCTATTGTTAATACATGTTTAATAATTTACCAATACTAAGCTGGATGTATTAATGTTCATGATCGATTGCACTGTTATCATTACACCTGCTGCTTGTTAATGCATTTAATCATTTGCTGATTTTAAGTTGGATGTATTAGTTTACACTGATCAATTGCACTATACCTGCTGCTAGCGGACATTAATGAATGTATTAATATCTGGCATATTTTGGACAATTTCAGACGCCAGTAATAGTTATTTCGTTGTTTCTATCTCGTTTAATTCTTTATTTTCGATTTGTCTTTTATTTCTCTTTTGAACTAGTCATTTAATCTACCTCGTGTTTATTTTTCTAGTAGTGTGTAGTGTTTGCATAGATGTTAGATTTCTGTAATCCTGAATTATTAGAATAAAGACATCATTGGTTAATCTGTAGTGGTTTTGGTCGTTCATATAACGGAGGGTTAATCACTCAGAGTAAACCCGATTCCTTTTGGTAATAGTGCGAATAAACAGAGATAGAAGGTTCTTTATTGATAATTTAATAGCTTTGCTGATAACTTAACCGGGGCCACTAGACTGGTGGATACCTGGATTTTAACAGCCGGTCCCGGAACCCTCCAGTTGTGGATCAACAACCGGTAAGTAGATAACTCAGGGCTATAATTATCCACCTAAGAACACTAAATTGATTTTGCCTTCGATGTTGAATAGGATAATAATTAACTATAACTCCAGTTCTAGTTAACCATCTATTCATTATCTGCAGGACATTATTTTTGCACAACATATTGGCGTTGTCCCTGGGTGGGCCTGAGACTGAAACTTCCGTTATATGAATAACAGATAAATCATCCAGAAATTAAAAACAGCTAAAAGCGCTACTACTGCTAAAATAGACCGGGTGTATTTGTGGTGTTGCAGTGACGGAGTCCAGCGGGTTTGAGTAGATTTAACGGCCAGTTAATTGAATCTCAGACTTATAATCCAATAGAGAATTGGTGATTTGGGACTTCAGCTGCGTTGTTTGTTGGTTGCTGCTATTCTGAAGCCGTGAGATCAAATTGTGGATTGGTGCAGCACAAAAGGGTTCTTAAAGTCACAGCGACTGGGTCAGTGTAGGCCACGTTGGCAGAGATTGTCATCTCCCCCTAGTGGTAGCTTATGTAATTACAATTACTCAGCTGGTTCCAGTGTTTTGAGACCCAAATTGTGTAGTGCTCTCTTTGGCGCCATCTGGTGGCGTAAGCGTGTTATTGCAACAACAGTTTGAAAATTCCCAGGCGAAGGCACCTTGTCTCCCCCTGGTGGTGGCTTCTGAAATTGCAGCTGAATGGTGTAGAGAAGGAGTGACTTGTTTTTTTTTTTCTTCTTAAATTTTATTTTTCTTTCTTTCATGCTGTTTCACTATTGCTTTCTGTGCTGTGGACAAACAGTGTTTTAACAATTGGAGAGTGGTTAAACTTAAACTGCAGGTATAAAGAAACAAAACCTCAGGTTTAATTGTGCAGCTGCTGCCACCTTTTACCACTTCTGCCAGGTTTTCTAACACTGCGTTATCCATTTTGTGTGCAAGAGTTGTTTGTTAACAGTGTTCTACACATATATACATACACACGCACACATCTATACACATATACACACTTTTGAACCAGCCAATCTTACTTACTGAAAGGTGAGTGAATCAAACCATTAGAAACCCACAGATTTAAAAGCAAATCGGCAACCTGTCAAATTAAAGAGGAGGTCGCACGTTGAAAGCAACCTGCGTATTGTTTTATCCGCACGTTCTACACCTGCCGTATAGGAAACGAACCTATAGTAAACGGAGCGTGTTTGTTTAGTGCGTGTAGTGCTAACACGGTTAGCGATTTGTAGCCAGTGCGCTGCGTTTCCTGCTTTGTGTTCCCCCCCTAGCGAATCAAATGGATAGGGATCAGGATCAGCAAGCAGTGGGAGCTTCTGCGGCCTCCATCGAAATGGAAGCCCAGAACTTAATAAGCTCATTGATTTCGTTGTCAGAAGACGAACACAGAGCCCTTGGTAGTTTGGATCTAGAGGCTTGTGAAAGCGAGATTGAGAAGCTAATGGAGTCAACTAAGAAGCCAGGGAAAGAGATGCTTATTTCAAACGTGCTTGGTCAACTTGCGTTGCTGTATCAGAGGAAGTCCCAGTTAGAAACAGAACTGCGCGTGAAGGCCGAAAAACTGCGTGCAGAAGCTGAAGAAATGCGTGTGGAAGCTGAAGAAAGGGCAAGAAGAGCAGAAGAGGATAGGATGGTGACCTCTAACTTCCTGGAAGAACGGCAAAGGGGGGTTGCTCCCTGCCCACAGGATGAAGGGTCAGACGAAGGGTCAGACGAAGAGTCAGACGAAAGATCAGAAGAAAGAACAGAAGGTTCTCTTAAGAGAGAAGAAAGTGAACCCATCCCTGCTTTAGATACGTTGGATAAATGGGGTACCAGGGGAGATCCTCCTCTGGCAGCCACAGAGCAGAGAGCTAGCATGAGGGAGCAGGGAAGGTTCGGTAGTGTAGTGCGTAGTTCCACAGAGCAGAGAGCTAGCATGAGGGAGCAGGGAAGGTTCGGTTGTGTAGTGCGTAGTTCCACAGAGCAGAGCAGCTTTAGACCACAGAGGATGCAGGACCTGAGCGGCATGCCAGGCCCCAGTTATAGAGCAAAAAGCAGGTTAGACCAAACACGAAGCACGAGCTGCTATGACACACCCTTGCCACAAAGGCAGCTGTACAGCCAACCATGGGACACTGGTGAGCGTTACCGCCCTGAGCCGCGGCCATGGCCTAAAGGCTACGGAGCAACAGGCTCACCAGTGTACCATGAGCGGTCTCACCTGCCTCCAAGGAGGTCAGAGCAGAGCTTTCCACCCTACCGCGACCGTAGCTGGCTAGAGCTCTCAGATGAGGATTCAGATGGTCCAGCCCCAGTCCCAGAACAGGGATTACGGATGCGACAACTCGAATCCCTCGCCCACGACATAGAGCGTTTTGACCCCAGCAACACTGAATCCACCATCGAAGACTACCTTAGAGAGGTAGAACGTTGTCTTTTAGACTTACCCCATCCCTCCGCCCGGGAAAAGTTAAAGCTAATATGGAAGACGACCTCAAGGAGCGTGCATGTGTTCATAGAAAGCCTTAGGCCCGCGATCCGAGACACTTATTCCTCTCTTTGTCAAGCACTGAGAGAGGAATACTCAGTACACACTGATCCAGGCTCCGCGATGTTCAGTGCTTTCGGCATACAACAGAAAAGAAATGAATCGCCGAGAGATTATTACCGTCGGTTGCGAGCCGCATATTTTCAGGGGCGCAGCGCCCCTGGGCTGGAGGAAGACCACTCGCTGAAATATCTTTTCCTCCACAATCTTCATGACAGCATAAGATATGATGTCACCATGTACTGCCGAACCAAAACCCTCACCATGCAAGAAATAAGGAAATATGCACAGATTGCATGGGAAACGCGCGTCCGCACCAGCAAGGGTACAGATAGCGAACACAGGGTCCTACAGGTTCAGGCAGAATCAGGGAGAAAGTTAGAGTTGGAGGGACAAGAGGTTCCTCCTTCCAAAGCCAGACTTAAGAAGGGATCACGCAACCGTGATCCCGGCCCACAAGAAAGGAGAGCTTTCCAGGATTGGAGGAGTTCACAGAATAGAGAGGACAGTGGGTTCCAAACGAGGTACAGATCAGAGATGAGCCGATATGACAGACAGCCTGACCAGAGGAAGCTTAAGAAGGAGTATGAAGGAAGAGATCAGGATGAGAAGCTAGAGCAGTCAGCCATGAAGGAGATGGAAGCTAACCTCCGTAGGTTGTTAACAGAAATGGTTCGTCAGATCAACAACCCCTCTCAAGACCCAGTTGGACATGAAAATCCTCCAGGAAAACCTGACCCGAAGCCTCCATCAGCATGACTAGGCGGGGACTTACCTTCCACAGCTTCCTTATTACACTTAGTGGAAAAGGAAGGTCCAGGTGGTGAGCCCCCAGAATCCCCTCAGATCTCCTCAGGAAGAACCTTTATTTTGGTCCACCTCTTTTCAGAGAAGACCAATCCCCACTCAGAAAAACATCCCTACCAGGAAGTCAGTAACATTTGTCAGGATGTAAGATCAGGAAATGGATCTTACTTAGACTGTAGAACCGGTTCTGGCCTGTTCAGGTCAGCTGCTGCCCATGGCTCACCTGCAGAGGTCCAGGGAGGCTGCAAAGCAACCCGACACGCTCCCCAGCAGGTGACCCATCAATCGTCTCCATCATTTGACAACAAACAGGGGTGTTCCTCAGAACATTCCACCTGTTGTCAGCTCCAATCATCAGCCCTTTTGGAACTAACTCCTCCTAAGCAAAGGGGGGTTACATCCATTTGGCCCAATTTACAGATGAACTGGATCGGACCAGTTCTCATCCCGATAGAACGTACTCAACATCTTGCATTTGTAGCATTCTTCTCCATAGAGCAGGTAGACAGAATGAAATGCAACCCAGAATCCACTTCCGCCCGTGGAATGGAGTGCACCTCCATTCTTAAGAACACATGTGCATAGTACCAGTCAGATTGAGTGTATGTTAACACACAGGAAAACATGCACTGATCTCATAAGGTTTCATTTCCACATTTCAAAATTTCACAGCTTTTGAACTAGCCTCCTTCTTAAGGGAAGGACTACAAGGTCATAATATCCATAAACCATTTGTGAGCATAATGCACTGGACAGATCCAACAGAAGTGGTAAAACTTGACATGATATCCTCTGAAGTTGTCAGAAATGTATGCAGATTAGACGGCTCATCTGGAACCAGCTTGCTAAAAGGAGTGATCACACGCATCTGATTCCCTTTCTAGTTTTGGTAAAGATTTAAAGTTGAACGGTCTCTAATGTCTGCAACACCTGCAAATTCACCTGGCTTATGACTTAGTCGTTCCAGTTTTTGTAAACTCTGATAGCTTAGAAATTGGATTCATGCTAAATCTCCTTATCATTCAGAGAGCTAATGCATATAGGCTTATTCCGCGTTAAACATGAGTTTTGAAAGATAAACCCATGTCCACCTAAACCTCCTCAATATTAGCCTATATTGACATCGATCACAAGCTCAATCTAATGCATAGAAATGACCGCACAGATGCTATGCAATGTCCATTCCATGGTTCTTATTCCCAGGATCATCACAACGGCGATGGCACACACAGCGTGCTAGGGAATAAGAACTAGAAACTAGACACCTTCACCCTTTTCCCCTGGATTCATAGCGCCACAGATTCAGAACCCCTGAAAGAAAGAGCTATGAATCATAGTTAGCATTTTTCACCTATCTCTGTCCTCTTTGCATGCTTCTTTCCTTTCTTCTCTTGTTTAAGCATAAACGCTGAACCAAGAATGCTAGAAGTGTGGTAAATGTACAACAAATGTCTGTGTTTCAATGTTTGGTAACATTGCAATGAGGTTAGTTAGCTAGCTAGCAATACACTCGCCGAGCACCTGCCTCCTCTCCCTGAGCCAGCACCCACCTCTAACGAACGGCCAACTGCACATTGGACACCTAAACGCAACCTTGTTGGCAATATGGATTAATGAACTTGGTTAGCTTTAAAGACTGAACCGGATATCCACTCTTCAAAGCTAAAAGGGGGGAATATGTTGAGGTATATTACCAACATGGAGCTAAATCAGAGAGGCCCATTTCACGTGAAATATCAGAAGAAAGCTGACTGGAAGTAGCTTTCGTTTTCCTGCATCGAAAGTCACGGATCGCAGTGTTCCATCGTGCATAGCAACCGCGCTGACTGGGAGATAGAAAGCCTTTGAAGCTGACCGCGGAGTTTCGTTCTCCCCTTCCTTGGACGAATTGGCTGAGAGGACGCTCTCTTGCCGATCACCTCCTAAGATCACCTCCTGAAATCCCTCCTTTCCAACTCGTGAGCAGATCAACCCCTCTGCTGCGGCCCGAGCTGACTGAACTTTCCCGAGGGGCGGACCGGTGGCAGAGAACCTCTGCCCGACAGAAACCAAGCTGCGGTTGCCGTGGAAACGCCAACCTCCCTCGGACGACGCATCTCACAGTAAAATCAATTTACTTTCTTTTGATGCATCAGAATTGCTGTGCTCAGGCGAGAGAAAGGCAGTTTAGGGTTTTTAATTAATGCTGATGTTCTTTTTTTTATCTGTGCTGATTAAGGGTTTGTTTATTTGGTTAAAATAAGTGTGTGCTTTTTCTTTCTTTCTTGGCTTTCCTGTCGTCTCCGTTGTTTCTGCTTTGAGATAGAGATAAAGTTATCACATTCAGCCACGTGAGGTCCCGTGGTCGCCGCCATCTTGATCACAGGTCGCCCCCCCCCCATTTCTCTTTGTTCCCCTCACCGCGTGGAGAACAAAGGGGGGTGGTCCCCATTTAGCCACAACCATTCACACACATCACTACATTGCCAGGCAAAAAGGGGTTTTTGCTGAACGCTGCTATTGTTAATACATGTTCAATAATTTACCAATACTAAGCTGGATGTATTAATGTTCATGATCGATTGCACTGTTATCATTACACCTGCTGCTTGTTAATGCATTTAATCATTTGCTGATTTTAAGTTGGATGTATTAGTTTACACTGATCAATTGCACTATACCTGCTGCTAGCGGACATTAATGAATGTATTAATATCTGGCATATTTTGGACAATTTCAGACGCCAGTAATAGTTATTTCGTTGTTTCTATCTCGTTTAATTCTTTATTTTCGATTTTTCTTTTATTTCTCTTTTGAACTAGTCATTTAATCTACCTCGTGTTTATTTTTCTAGTAGTGTGTAGTGTTTGCATAGATGTTAGATTTCTGTAATCCTGAATTATTAGAATAAAGACATCATTGGTTAATCTGTAGTGGTTTTGGTCGTTCATATAACGGAGGGTTAATCACTCAGAGTAAACTCGATTCCTTTTGGTAATAGTGCGAATAAACAGAGATAGAAGGTTCTTTATTGATAATTTAATAGCTTTGCTGATAACTTAACCGGGGCCACTAGACTGGTGGATACCTGGATTTTAACAGCCGGTCCCGGAACCCTCCAGTTTTGGATCAACAACCGGTAAGTAGATAACTCAGGGCTATAATTATCCACCTAAGAACACTAAATTGATTTTGGCCTTCGATGTTGAATAGGATAATAATTAACTATAACTCCAGTTCTAGTTAACCATCTATTCATTATCTGCAGGACATTATTTTTGTGGTCTCTAAGGTCTCCTGACACACATAGTTTCCGACAGGGGTCCCCAGTTTGTGTCCTAGTTCTGGAGAGAGTTCTGCTCTTTGTTGGGGATCTCTGTCAGTCTATTGTCAGTTTTCACCCGCAAAAAGACAGTCAGACAGAGAGGGACAACCAGGAAATTGAGATTAGGATACACATTCTGTATGAGTCTGATCCCACTAAGTGGGCCAGCCAACTTCCCTGGGTTGAATATGCCAGTAATTCTGCCCCCTCTAGTACCACTGGTCTCTCTCTGTTTATGTTGCATTTGTTTTTTAACCACTGGTATTCACCATTCAGGAATAGGTTTCAAAGGTTCTGTAGGCCTATTTATCTGCTCTCACGTGCCAGAGGGGCTGGAGAAGGGTTAGAAAGGCCATTTTTTAGCCAAGCCAAAGCTGCAAACCGTCTGAGAGTTCCAGCACCCGTATATAGAGAAGGCTACAAAGTGTGGTTATCTACTAAAGACATGCCCTTTAAGGGTAGATCAATTTATCGGGCATTTTCCTATCATGAAGATGGTGAACCCGGTGGCCTTCTGCCCTCAGCTCCCTCGTGCAATGAGAATACACCCTACAGTATGTTTCATGTGTCCCAGGTCAAGCATGTTGTAAGTTTAAAGGAACCCGTCCTTATGGATCCAGCAGAGCCAACAAGTGATAAAGGAAGTGATTTCCTAAGACTTTAATAACCCACCCACAATCAGTCAACCTTGGAAGTGGGTAAGTGCTGCTAACGAACTAAAGAATGGGCTACAGATGTATCCAGAACTCAAAACCTTCTTTGTTCAGGCTGCTTACTTTGCCTTATCTGAGTGGAACATACAGAAAAGCCTTCTCTCAACTTCTAAACAAATTTCTTTCCACCTCCATCAGCTCCCTTCCAGCCAACCTTACCCGAGCCAGAGCCTCTAAGCGGGCCAGTTCCCAAGCCAGAGCCCGTTAGTGGACAAGTTCCTGTCCAGAGCCCTTTAGCAGGCCAGTCACTGTGTCAGAGCCCTTTGGAGGGCAAGTCCCTGAGCCAGAACTCTTTAGCTTGACCAGTCCCCCCTTCCCCATAGTCAGCTCCTCAATGAGGTCCTCTTAGTGTTCTAGCTCCTCAGTCAGCTCCTCACAGTGTCCTATTTCAGTTCCTCCTTTTGGCCTAACCTCTCAGTCAAACCTTCATAGTTCTCCCTCACCATAGTCAGACCCTCTTAGTTCTCGCTCAACACAGTAAGACCCTCTTAGTTCTCCCTCACCATAGTCTTGGTGAAACATCTCCAGAGACTATCTGTGCCGTCAAGAGACTTTGGAGCATGCTCTTTTCCGTCTAGAGACCCCTGAGCACACTCAAAACATCTAGAGACCCCTGAGCACACTCTGTGCCATCCAGAGACCCCTGAGCATGCTCTGAGCTGTCCAGAGACCCCTGAGTACACTCTACACCACCCAGAGACCCCCGAGCCTCATGTTGGATTATGCTGTCAATGCATGAAAAGTGGGATTTTCGCCAATATACGTGCACTGTAGATTGTCGTGGGAACTTCGTGTTAGCGCAGTATACGCAATTTGCAGGCTTCTCGACGAAAACTTCCCCGTGAAATTGTCAGGAAATTGACGTGGAATTTCTAGGCAGTAAAAGCCTCCATGCCTCCCCCCATGGAATTCTAGGGAGGCTGCACATGTAAAATGAACATGCTGTGAGCTATACAATGGGAAATCAGGGTTGCAGGGGGTTTTACCTGCAACCCTGCAAGAAAATCTCTCGATACAAAGAGACTGTGTATAGCCTCTTACATTTTAGCTTTTTCTGAATTGATTTTATTTAATTAAAGTATAGAGACCAAAACAGATCTTTTAGCTGACAGAGCAAATACATTTAGAGCAGTAATTATTTTTTTTTAATTTGCATTTAAGATAAAAAATAAAATGTTGTCTGTCAATATGCTCAATTCACAATTACTTAAGTGAAAGTTTCAAGAAAATGATTCTGAGATGATTCACTTTATAACATGGCGCACATCCTTGCTGGAAGTAGCCATCAGAAGATTGGTACACTGTGGTCAGCAAGGACATAGGTCAGCATGCTAAATTGGCTTAAGTGGCCCAAAGTGTGGCAATAAATATCCCCCAAATAGATGGTAGAAATAGATCAGGCCTGTATAGCCTAATTATAGACTCTTACATTTTAGCTTGAATTGATTTATTTAATTAAAAGTAGGCTAGATTACTGTGTATGCAAATGTTATGTAAAAAAATACACAAAATAATTAGTTTTTAAGATTTCCACTTTTTTTGTTATTGAATATATAAGAAAACAATAACAATCTCAAATAACAAGTCAATAAAACAAATATTTCAATACAAGAAGAAATATCACACCCCTGCTTTTGAAAAATAAAAAATTAAATGCACAGGCTGGAACAAAGTATAAAATAAAAATAAAATAAATAAAAAAAAATAAAATAATAATAGTAGTTAAAGTAAATTAATCAGTGGGGACTACCAACTGAAATTCTTCAATTAACTCAAACAATTTAATTGCATTTAAATTCTGCATCTTTCTCAGACATCTTTTGAAAAGGGAAAGTTCATTTTGAGAGCAGAGATTGAGAGGGAGCATTTTGCATAGCTTTATTTATGGATATAATACTTTGTTACAATTATTAGAATATTGATTAAAAATTCCAAATTTTTTTTTTCTTTAATGGATAAACCTAATTGAATGTTTTGCCAGGAAATAAAAATCTAAATTTATTGTTTTAGTTTTGGGAATATATACAAACTATGCTCTAATTTCTAGATACCCATCTGTTTTACTATAATTTAATTTGACAAACCGGTCTTCTACATTCTTTTTTTCTGTTTGCGCGATTGCAATAGCGGTCTTGATCTGACGGACCGAGGGGGAGCAAAAATAGCTCAGCTCGTGATTTTGACGGTGAAGGACGGAGAAGACGACGCGGGCGTGACGAAATGGAGGATGTGGAAACAGCTCTCATTGATTTACATGACAGACAAGTAATACAGATAGTAGGATGGACATTTTATTAGAAATAAATCATACACTGTTCAGAATACGAAACATGGGGCTGATAGTTACATTTGTGTGGGTTCCAGCACATATTGGGGTGGAAGGAAACGAGAGGGCAGATAAAATGGCAAAAAGGGCAATTAAACATTCTATTAGTTTTATAGTTAAAATAAGTAAATCAGAAGGAAAGAGTATTATTAAAGAGAAACTTATGGAAATTTGGCAAAAAAAGGTGGGATGAAGATAAAACAGGAAGATGGTTTTATAAAATTCAGAAGATGGTAGGAGAAAGAAGAAATGGAAGAAGAAATAGAAAGGATGAAAGAGTGATAACAAGGTTAAGATTTGGTCATACAGGACTTAATCATACACTTTTTAAAAATACAAAAACATAAAACGGGTAAATGTGATTTTGTGATAAATATGAAACCATAGAACATGTTATATTAGAATGTCATAAATATGAAAAAGAGAGAAGATATATGAGAAGAGAGTTTGAAGACATTAAGGAGAAGGTTAATTTGTTAGATATACTGAGGAAAAATTTAGGGAGTAAACACATTGCTAAATTATTCCTGATTTCTAAAGAAAACCTAAATTATTCCATAGAATTTAATTATAGTAAGTGTGTTTGTGAGTGAAGGAATGATATACAAAAGCTGTGTAACAAGTACCCGTGACGGAGCGGGCGAGCCGCTGACGGAGTATGTGGAATCTGGGGGTAAAGGAGGACAAATACACGCCCGCTGCGTGCAGCCGACGCCGACAGTGCAATGAAAAATCCGGACTGTCCGCCCTAAAGCCGACATCTGGCCACCCCCTATCTGCAGTTAGCAAACTTTACGGACTCGAGGAAGAGAAGACGGGTGCACAACGCCAATGCTTAGCGTAAATATATGATTACTGGTAGCTATGTTAAAGTAGCCTAGCTTAGCTAGGCAAGCTAAAGACAGCCTAGCCTAGCTAGGTAAGCTAAAAAAAGCAGCCTAGCCTAAAGCTTTACTAAAGTGTATTTTTGTGATTCACAGGAAGCATTATGCCGCCTTTTAACAACTCGAGACCAATTGCAGGCTTATGAACCGCAGGGGTAAGGTTTAAAGAATATGCTTTCATTCTGCAGTAAAAGGACATGGATACGGATGGATACCGACCATAGCTGTAATTTTTTTTCACAGATCACAGTCGCCTCACAATAACAGACCCATTTGCTCGGATTTGCAACGATGTTGATAAAGACCTACATTGTGTGTAAGTGACTTGTTTTTAATGTTTTCCCTTCATTGTTACTGGGACTGGACTAATTTTTTTTTATTTTTTTTTATTCATACCACCATTTAATTGTTTTCCCCAGCCGCCTGTAAGACGTATTATGAGACGGCATGTAAGGAGCTTCAGATACACGCCAAGCCAGCCAGCACGCCGCGCGCGGGAGGCCGCTAGGCTATCTGCCTCGAGTCGGGCCAGACCTAAAAGAGGGTAAGACTTTATTTGGTGACTATTTTTCGGGTGCATTGATAGATGTGTTGTGTCCATATGCAGTGCGCTGATTCATGTTTTTTTTTCAGCTGCTGAAGGCGAGGCAGAGTGTGCTGGCAGATGAGGAAGTGGAACCCCTGTAAGTCCGCCACCGTTTCACCTCATGTCCGAATTTAAGAAGATGGCGCCGCCGGGCGGTTTCTCTTCTGGATGGATTGTACGGTCGCCGCCATTTCAGAAATGGATCTCACTGAACTCTGTGTTAAGCTGTGAACCCGGGTTAGAAGCGCATGTCGAAGTACAAGGCCACTTCATTGTGCATGCCTGCACATCGTATCTCTGCCTCCTCGAGGAATAAGCTGTTTGCTACTCCAACCCCGGTGAAGCAAAACGGACCGCTCTCACACGGAGTTAAATTTTAGATAATGCATGTGTTTGGATAATGTGCTGTTGTATATAGTTGTGTGGTGGTTTTAATAAAGCTCTTTGCATAAACAACAGCTTCCTGGCAAAATCTTCATTTCCTTCTGTATAAATTCATCTCATGTCCCTTTGATGGTAAAGCATAATAATTGTGTATAGTGTAGGATACAACATAAAATACACACAGCATATACAGAATGAATAAAATATATGAATGAATAAAATATCATATGAATATATATGAATAAATATCATATATATATATATATATATATGAATAAATATATATATGTAAATATATATATATGCCAACCAATCACGAGCGACTTTACTTGTTTAAAAAGAAGTGGTTCCGTCCAATACTCAGTAAGAAAATTAAAGCCTGGCGTGGCCACGTGTGGTTTTGCTGCCAATCACGAGCGATTTCATTTGTTTGAGAATAGTGGTTTCAGCCAATACTGAGAAGGTTATTCAAGCCAGACCTGGCCAGC
This sequence comes from Cyprinodon brontotheroides, assembly GCA_018398635.1. Classification (NCBI taxonomy): domain Eukaryota; kingdom Metazoa; phylum Chordata; class Actinopteri; order Cyprinodontiformes; family Cyprinodontidae; genus Cyprinodon; species Cyprinodon brontotheroides. The sequence continues at coordinate 28,802,457 of JAGKQL010000007.1, read as the reverse complement.
CGCGCGGGTTTGCTGTATTCATATGCTAATTAGGGCCATTAGTACAGCTGATCGCTCTCCACATACGTCAGAGTCCGTTTCCGACAATTTGTGGCACGACAAACGCGGACAAGCACGGGTTGCAAATTGTCGGAAACTGACGAAAATCAGGGAGATCTGCGGGAGTTTACGGGGGTTTACGGGGACGAAAATCTCACTTTTCATGCAGTGTGTGAAACAGAGCTCTGTGAAGGTTTTCGCTTACAGCCGTCCTCAAGAGACCCTCCTTTGCTGGCATCCTCATGGCCTTGTTTGGTGGACAATGATTTTTGTTTAGTTCCTGCCCTTATTCCTGGATCCCTGTGGGCCCTGGGTGGGTTGTTTGGTGTTATTTCCACTTCAGGTTTGTACTCTGAGGGTGTTTGACATCCACCCTTGATTGATGGATTGATTGATTGATTGATTGATTGATTGATTGATTGATTGATTGATTGATATAGATGGATATTTTTATTTTTATATAGTTATTGCACTGGATTTCAAATATAGAGAAACATTTTTGCATTGTACAGGGTATCAAATAGTAATTGCACATTATACATTGCACAAGTTATTGCCATGCTGCATTGTGGAGTCTGGTTGCAGCAGGGAATGACCTGCAGCAGCGCTCCTTTTTACAGTGTGTAAAAAGCTTTCACTAAAGGAGCTGCTCAGTTCCTCTACAGTCTGGTGCAGAGGGAGGAAGGTGTCGTCCATGATGGATTTGAGCTTGGACAGCATCTTCCTCTCAGCCACTTCCTCCACTGAGTGAAGAGTGGAGCCTAGGACAGAAGCAGCCCTTCTCACTAGTTTGTTCAGTCTCTTTCTGTCCTGGTCTGTGCTGCCAGGGGCCCAGCAGGCAACAGCGTTGAGGAGGGCTGATGCCACCACAGTCATAGAAGATTTTAAAGAGCCTTGATAACTGGCAAAGGCTATGATTATTATTATTTTTTATTTCTTTTTTGCAACAAAATAAAGGTATGAGAGGTGTAAAAGTAGAAAGCCTTTTTCCGGACTTAAAATGTTTTTTTGTTTTTTTCAGCAGTATTATATTAGAAACAAAGAAGAATCTGACAAATTGAGCAGCAGATTTATAGATTAAAGAAAATAATGAGTAAAGTTAGACAGCAATTTTGAATAAATGACGTACAATAGCTTTTTAATATTATTTATAGTGTTTTGGGTTGTTGTTTTTAACCTCTCACCTATTATGGGTACTTTCAAAAAAGGCATCCCTAAGTACTAATGGGGTCAGAGAGGGGGTAAAAGGGGCATTGATTTATGAGACAATAAGCCTTAAATGAAATTATGTAATTTATTTACAAGAAACTCACAGTGATTCATCTAATGTGTGGGGAGTGGGGGACAGTCAAAGTGTTAAAGTGAGAATGATTTGTCCCCTTGGAAGTAAAGGCTGTAGCGCCCCGGGGGCCTCCTCACACGGTTCTTTTCCTGGGAGCAAGTTAGTTACTAC
>JAGKQL010000007.1:28702846-28795965 GCA_018398635.1 Cyprinodon brontotheroides | reverse complement strand
ATTAGATGACCTCCGTACACACCGTGATATCCACAATGTGAAGGAAGGCCTTCTGCTCTGTCTAATCTGACTAACAAATTAACAGTGCACATGATGTATAAATAATAAAACCTAACAAGCCAAAGCACCTCCTATAATACAGGGATGGGATTTCTTTTTTCAAAAGCCTTCCCCCCAAGCTCTGTAGAAATACAATATGTAGTACCTGTTGTGTCCACAGGATTGTGTGCTGAGCTGTGTCAGGGTTTTTTTTCACCTTTTCCTCCTCAGACTTCAGCCCAGGCAAGCCTCCAGCTGTTTCATATTGGAACCAATCAGGGAGCAGCGGTATTTAGAGGAGTGGATTCCCTGGGACAGACGCCAGTCAGTTAAGATTCCACATAGTGGTAGCCACCTGCTAGCTCCATCCAACTACACATTGTCCTTAAGACTCAGCAACTTACCTTCTTGTCCTCCTTTTTCTCCTAGAAGCTTTTGCTGTCTCAGCCCGGTTCTCACTCAGTCCTCCTGGATCCATCCTCGAGCAGCTCAACTGCCTGTACACCCTCAGGAGCTCTCAAGCCTGAACTCCATCTCAGCCAAACTCAATCTCTGTGGGCTCACCAACCTCCTCCCCGTCCGCTCCTCTCTCCAAGGAACGGTAAGAAGCATCTTCCCTTTAAAAACTCCCATGGACACAATTTCCACCGTGGATTTTTATCATTGTAGAAGTGCAATTCCAGTCTAAGCTTCAGTTCCCCGAACCACCACGCTGGACCTAACATATCTCTCTGTGAAATCTTTAAATAAACATATTAAACCGCTTCCTGACTCGTATTTTGTCTGCACCAGAGTATACTCAAGAAGCATGTCAGTACCAAGAAGGTGTATTGTTGTCAAAGCCAGTTTTTATTATTTTACTGTAGTTTCCATTAATATTTATGCGCTTAACGACAATAAGGGAAAAGGCTTTTTTTGTTTTTCATAATTGGGGAAATGTTGGGAGATTGCTCGTCTGAGGGGTGTGTTTCTATAGGTAGGGATTGCTCAACAGAGCGGTTATTGAGCCCCTTCCAAAGAAAGGCAATCTGCAGGATGTAAAGAACTGGAACCCTGTGTCTCTCCTCTGAACAGATTACCAGATACTGTGATTGCACAGTGCATGTGAGGACGGAAATCCCAGTGGAGGACTCTATAAGCCTCCAATAAGAAAACGGACTGGTAATCTACAATGGAGAATCCTTCATGGAGCCATTGTAACAAACTCTTTTTTTATCAGTCATTTTTCCTTGGGGTTTTAAATAAGAGTCCTTTTTGCAGTCTATCAGAGAATTGGTTTCACGTTTTTTTGGACTGTGCATGGTTGACTACTCTTGTTAACCTTATAATGAATGTTTTTAGTCTCTTTGGGGTATTTTTCACCAATTATGTTTTTATTAATGCTCTACATTACTCCAAAGCAACAAAGTTAAAATCTCAAAATTTAGATTTTTTTTCCCAAAGCAAAAAGAGCTATCTATTTATCCAGAAGAAGAGACATAGGGCGGATTTATCAAAGATCAATTTTGCGTGCAGTAATTTGCTGCATAAAACTGGAACTTTTCTTGTGAGAGGCTGGACCATGGTTTCGCGGTGATTTAACAAGAAGCGATTAGCGTAACTGGTGGCAGGTGCAAAACTGTTAGACGCCCTATTTAAATGATAGTTTTCTTGGTTTTGTGGTTTTGCGGCATAATAGCGGGATTTGGAAAGCGCCAAAATTGACCCCATGGAAATGGAGGTGTTGGTGGATAAGAAGCCAACAAACATTTAAAGTGAGCTACAGCAAAGAAATGTGCCTGTCACACAGAGGAGCGCTATATGTGAACAAATCTGTAATAAAGTAAGCGCTCTGTGGGTGAAACCTTGCGAACAGTGGATGAAGTAAAAAGAGATACCAGGATATTAGAAGGCGAACCAAAGAAAAACTGGCATATAACAAAAAATCTATGCGAACAAAAGAGGAGGGGCACAGTAGATAAGATGCCTCTGAGCCAGCATTGAGGAACAAGTACGGCTGACGCTCTGTGAGGAAGGAGCAAATCACTGGAATTGCAGCTTTAAAATGGCAATGCTGGATAAACGATATGTTTTGATGATAGTTTTCCTCCATCATTCCAAAAATATTCAACATAGATTGAAAAATCAATGCGCCTTCGCGTCTTCACTTTGTTTCATTTAGGTGTTCCCCTTCTTGCCACAATGAACCCTGCCATGCGTGCGCAATTGTGCATGAATACCATTTGGTACCTTCTTTTTGAAACGGTGTTAAATATAGTCAGATATCGCTAGCGCCCGTACGGTCAGGTTTAATAAAACACTAAACCGAGTACTTAAATTAATATATTTACATGTTCTCCCCAAGCACGCGCGCATCTCTTTTGCGCGTAAACGCATATATTGTATATATTCATTTGCAGAAAAAGTACTAAATGGAGTTAAGAGAGGCTTATTTGGCACATTTTGGAGCCAAAAATCCTTTTATGCACTTTGTTGATAGATGCAGTTTGTATGCGCTTTTAGCGTGCGCGTGGGAAATAGCTCACGCGTTTTTTACACCATAAAACCTTTGATAGATCCGACCCATAGTGCAAAATGGACCTTAACTCAATGCTGTGTCTTTGTAGAAGTGCTCTATCTCACTTTCACAGAGCCACCAGAAATCTAAATGCTTTTTTGCAATTCTGGGGTTTTTAAAAAAGCTTTAAGCACTATTTCTGATCAGGGCAAACTAAAGTACAACAAATACCTTATGTAAAAATGTATATAGTTTAGGTCTGATCTTGTTTTTATCAGTGTAAAGTTATTGTACAAATAAAAGTCTATCTATCTTTATTTTGGGAAGCAAGCTTTCTTGCAAGCAAAGAGGGAATGAAACAAGGTCCCTCTCTGCTTGCCAGAACTGTTTGGGTTGAAACTTATTTCTTTCCCTGGTACTCTTTTTAAAGGCTTGAACAGACCTTCACGGACTCAATACCACTACCTACACATACTGCACTATCTTCACTACTTCATCTACTATAGACCCTCTCCAAAAATCGACTCTGAGCAATTATTCTGCCTTTAAATGTATAAAAACTCCGCACACTTCAGAATCAACAGCAGATCAGAGTCACCCTCGGACCCAGCACAACCAGGGTGCAACGGTATCACCTTAACGATTTCCCATAAAGTAAACCACAAAAAGCATTTAAAAACGAGAATTTCTCAATTACCATTTTTAAAGTGTACATATTATTGTTCAGTTTAGAATACTTTTTAGTTAAATGTTGTCAAAAACCCTTTGGTAATTTATCAGCCTATAGACTTTAACTATGATATGGCATTACTTCATACCCTACTTTTACTTTGACAAAGTAAAATTAGATCACACTTGTTACATTATTTAATTCATCTGGGTTGTTTATGTTCTTAAAAAGTAATATGACTAATATGTTGTCAATCTCATGACATTTAAATTAATCAAGTAGATCAGTTTAATCTCTGATATTATTTGAACTCAACTTTTAAATGTTACATATCTAGTGTTTTGTTTCCTCAGCTGTTGTTTGTTTAAAGTCAATTCTAACTCTTTTGACTGTTATGATTCATCCAACCCTGTTAGAGACAAACTTTTTACTTACTACACCATTATACTGTTTTTGTTTAAAACAACACAAATTAGTCTTTTCAGCTAGTATAATAAGTTCCCATGTTCTAATTGACAGTCAAAACTTTATAACTTAGAATCAGATCAAATAACTAATGATAAGTTCATTTACACAAGCAAAAGGTTAAAAAAAAAAGGCAACTGGAAGAATTTGAGTATCTTTAAGAGCTTTACAGGAATCAATTTGTCCCATCATAGGGTTGAATCCAAAACAATAATCCTCAAAAGCACAATTTTTTGTGGCATACTTTCTAGCCGCCTGCGAACCAAAGCGCACCGATTCCGGAAAAGGACCCCTCAAAAAAGCTCTGGACAATCAGCAAAATACTTTTTAATTATCGAGTCTTTGTGCAGTAAACAAAGGTGTACAAAGGAAGAGAAAATACAGATGGAAGACAATTAAAAGAAAATTATGCCTATTGTAGACAGGGGGAAAAATAGAAAACATATTCTGCATTCTCTACTCAGTCATAGATTAAAAGAAAGAATTTTAACAAGTGTGTTAAATCAAATTCTGGATTCATTCTGACATTGGATCAATGATTTTTAACAAAACATGAATATACATAAAAACTTATCTGTCGTTTCATTAAACAATAACAACAAAATACCTTAAAATTTAATGCAACTTCAGGTTAATATAGTCCCCTTTTAGGATTTTCCCAGAAATAATCATTTTAAAGGCTGATCTGAACCAGCTATAAAAGAAACCATAGATAAAAGGATTCAGAGTAGAGTTTGCGAGTCCAAGCCAAGCCACTGTTTCAATCAGATGAACGGGTGCTGAATCATTTCCAACAGTTTTAAAAGTTAGGAAAAGAAAGAAAGGAGCCCAGCAAAACACAAAAACTCCTAAAACAATAGCCAGAGTTTTGGTGGCTTTTCTCTCCATCTTACTGACAGTTGCTCCAGGCCTCATCTTTGCTTGGATGCTTCGTACCTGTCTCTGTGCAACAACAAATATCTTCAGGTAGATGCAAAGCATTATGAGAATAGGAAGGAAAAATGATAACAAAGGCCCAACAATATTTGTCATGACAACATCAATAAAACACATGTCCTGACATTCATCATTGGTTAATCTACTGTTTACCAGAGCGATGGCAATAAACACAGAAACACCCCAACTCAAAGCAATCATGATGAAGACAACACGACCATTGATTTTAGATTTATATGTTAGAGGCTGACACACTGCGTGATATCTGTCCACAGAAATGCAGCATAGGTGCAGGATAGAGCATTGGCTGAATAATATATCAAAGCTGTCCCTTATCTTACAAAATAAACTGACATAATACCTGTACATACACGCACTGAGAGACAAAAACATTCTGAGAGGGAAAGCAAACATGCCAACCAACAGGTCAGCCACAGCCAGGGACAGAATGAGAGTGTTTGTAGGAGTGTGCATCTGTTTAAAGTAAATGACAGACAGTATTACAAGGAAGTTTCCACACACCGTGACAAGAGACAAGAGAGTTAGGAAACCATATAATATTACACATACAGCTGGATAAGAGGTGCTTACTTCATAATCCAAATGTTTCATCTCAAAACAGCCATTGAATTCAGTCAAAGTGTCATTTATGTTGATACTAAGGTCTGCTATCATGATGAGCAATTCACATGAAAGGACACACTGCTAAGTGTTTCTAATATATAGAATATATCAGAGATTCCTTAGATTTAATTAGTTTTATTTTTTTTGCTGAGGAACCCTTGTTTCCAAAGGTGAGTGCTCTGGGCTACATCAGCCCTGTGCATATTGTTTTATGTCCTCATCAAACCCTTAAGGGATTTACAAACTCTATCCAATAGAAAGTAGGGAAGTTTATTCTAACTTACAGGATGGATACTGTGATACTACAACCCCCAGTTAATGTCATCAAGGAACAACTTCGGCCAAATTAGGGATTTCTTAGAGAATGAAATTTGTGCTGATGACTAGTTTGATTGATCATTTCATTCATCAGTGCCAAGATCATAACACAACCATGCCAACCCCTGGGCTCTAACAGCCCAAATAAGGAACAAATGAAAACAAAACGACGGCATGAAAATGACGATAACAGAACAGAAGACAGGAGTCCAAAAAAGTGAAAACAGCTAACCACGGCCAGTGGGGTTCAAGCTGTGGGTCCCCGCCTGCACTAACTGACTGTCATCCACCACGGTTCTTGTTATTCTGGAGCCCGGACCAGAATGATATGGAAATCCATCTGGAGCTGTGGCTATACTAAACTATGCAACTAGCCAGGGTTGGTTGTTCTATTTCATAAAAAAAATAGGCAATGCTTTGAATGAGCTTAATTGCCATTTGGCACTTTATTAAAGCTATAGAACAGAGAAAATAAGCCATTGCAACTTTGGTCTTTAACTGATCATGCGAGAGCAGGATTGATGATAAAAGAATCTGCCACAATGTGATCCGAACATAGTTTGCTTTATCGGCTTGGATGTCACAGATAGCCTGGTTAATTTTTGTCTAATCTTTTTACTTCCCAGATCCAAATTTGATGCAAAACCAGGTCCTTTGATAATTAAATATTCCTTTTGCTGATCCAAAGCCATTCCTACAACTGGCAGCAGTACAATAGATCATTGTAATGATTTTTTAACAATCCTTTCAGAGTGCTTAACCATGCATGAAGAAGTGGTTGTTTACTCTAGGACGTTTGACTACAATGACATGTGTTTTCATCTTGTGACTGCTCTCGCCGGACTTGTGGATCTCGCCGGACTTGTGTATCTACAGATGCCCAGCATACTGTTCTTTTTCTCGGAAAGGAAAGCCCGACACTGCTCACCCTTAAACGGTTTAGGGGGAGATAGACGAAGTCCTTCACAAACTCATCTGACAACAGTTGATGTAGACACGGCAGCTATCATAGGCAGAAGTGTGGGAGCAGAGGTAGCCTGATTACACAAGTTATCTAGAATTTCCTGTCTGCCTGACTTGAGCCGAGAAATACTTTTTTTGACCTCAGAACGCCACTGTCTGTTTGCTGATGAGTCCAAGTTATAGCCAGATTATTCTGTCAAGGCTCAGAACAAGGCCTGGTGTCTATCTCTAACAATTTATGGGCGAAAGGCAGGGTACACTCTGGATTGGTTGCCAGTCTGCCGCAGGGGCACACAAAGACCAAGAAATCACACACACTCACATTTAAGGACAATTTATAGATAGATGCCACTTAAAAATGTTTTTAGTCATCTAAGTTAATTTATTAGTCATGTTTTTGGACTGTGGGAGGAAGCCAGAGTACCCCGAAGAAAAGCTATGTGTGCAAGTAGAGAACATACATACTCCATGCCTGAAGAACCTAAGACAGGAATTAAAACCAAGGAACGTTTTGCTGCGTCATCATGCATTCCCATGATTTAGACATGGAAGTGAAAATTAAAATGTAGAACTTAAATTCCTTTATGGTCCAAACCTAATAAAGCCTTGAACTGCCATCCCAGAGGCAATTGTATGTTTTAGGGGGCTTGAACGAACCTGATAGGGTCTCTCAAGGCAAATAGGCTCTGGGTTACAGGTCAGACTGTTAGAAATCCAATTTGTGTGGGTTGTGTTTTTGTGTTGTTTTCTCCCTCCTCCACAAGGTGGCGCCCTATTCTCGTTGGTTCTCCCACACACCTGCGGCTGGTTGGCTCATCACTGAGGACTATTTGAGCCATGGACTGTCACTACCTCTGCGCCAAAGTGTTTGCCAGTTTTGGGTACTCTAGCCAAGCTGAATTTTGCTGAGTCTGAGTCTTTGGTTTTTTGCTGAGCCTCACCTTGTTTTTGTCTTTGCCTTTTCGGCAGGAAGCCTTCCTGCAAGCTGGATGTTTGACCTTCTCCCCCTGGAAGGATTGTATGAGTCTCACACTGAGCAGGGGATTAACTTCCACAAGTTCCGTTCAAGTCCTCCTGGATTCCCAAGTGACAGTCCGCTCAATAGCTTCTCAGGGTCAAACCAAGTCCTATACCTGTCCGCCCTCCAACGAGTCTCTACCTCTGGATAAACCCACACCGACTGGATTCTGGGAAGAAAGTTTTCTCCACTAACGTGAGTCCCGTTTTCTCTGTCTCTCCAAGTCATCGTTCAAAGTTCCCACGGATCCTGAACTAACCACTGATACTTCCCTTCCTTCTTCCAGTTCCGGTTCACCAGTACACTGTGTTTCCTGAATCCAACCCTCGCTGGTTTTATCAATAATCCTGTTCAAACTTTTACCCTGGTTCTCTGAGTGGTTTATTGCATGTGGGTCAGATCTCTTCATGACACAGACATAGAGCAGACAAAGAAATCAAGGTGCATGACGTATGTCAGCCGGTGCAGCAGATCAAGGATCCCACCCTGGAATCAGGCCTGAGGTTGAAGTTCTCAGCATGTGGAGCACTTCCTCATTGGGCCCTCGACTTGCAGGGGGAACCATGAGGAGCTACAGCAGATAGTATTGGGCAGCAATCAGAGGCAAAGGCCTTCCACACAAGCTCGAGCACGAGCTTGTGTGGAAGATGAAACAGTAAGTTAAATGACACAATTGAAGGAGTAACAGAAAAAAAAAAAACATTTAGGAAGCCATTGTTTTTGCACAATAGCTTTTGATATCAGTTAAAATAAAAGCATTGGGACTGTGTTAGAATTATAGAAAATGTGTTTACAATTAAGTCTCAAGGTGAATGGGGTTCAATTAAAGGTGTGAAGATCAGGTGCAATGGTTCCTGAATCCCTAAGCTACCCTTTTTCTCACAACACTCACACCCTACATCATTAGACATCATCATGTCTGACTTTCAACCAAGGTCCCTGATGTTTTAAAGAAACAAAACAAACTTTAATGTGACTTAACAATGACAGCAAGTTTGCAGTGTATCCATAGAGCTATAGTTAATGAAAACATTACAATCATCTCTCAATCCAAGAGTTTCAATTCCCAAACTGTTTTTTTTTTTTTGTATTGCCATTACTTTCAGTGTAATTATACAGTGATGACCTGTTTACCAATAAACCATTTTAAAAGTTTAACTGTATGGTAACACCTATAAACAACTAATTTTATTGTAGATCATGCATATTTTAATTAGGTAGATTTTTTTTTATTAAAAGGCTTACAAAAACAGCAATCAAATTAAATGCCTGGATTGTCGGTGTATCATAAGCATCACTAAAACAAACTAATGTGTTTTAGGAGAATCTGTTTTGATTTTTCTAAATTAATGTGTTGTAAATTAGCATTATACAGATTAGTTACAGCTGTGAGAACCAAGTAAGGAAAGAGTAAAAAAGGGTATCTGAATTGATCTGATTAAAAGTTAGAACAAGATAAATTAAGGAGAATCTCAGCTAAGCTTACACAGCAGCCTGATGTGACCCAAATCCGATTTTTTTGCCCATATGCAACCTGTACCTGATAATTAGTTAAATTATTGTAACTGATCATTTGCTTACTTACCAGGTGTTATCACCGGCTTGGCTTTGTGATTGGACATTTTGGATCGGCTTTAAAATCCAAGTTGTCTCCATTATTAGTAAATGTCAATAACTTGGTTTGTTATTAATCATTAACCAATTGGTCATTTCTGTATAAATATTCACAGACAACTACACTTGAAATAATGTTTATTTTATTCAACCTAAGAATCCAGGTAATGGTATTACTATGATAATAGCAAACAGATGCGTGACAGTGGTCTTTGGCAAAAGTCAGATAACTTAAGTTCCACTTACTAAAATAATGAGCAAATACCAATAAACACTATGCATTTGATGTGACAGCATTGATTGTATGCTAGGCAAGTTACCCATTTAAATGATAAAATGACCTTAGCATGTCCCTTTCCAATGGTAGTTTTAAATGTGCCTCGGCTTCAAGATGTGATATCAGACGGATTGACTGCTTCAAAAAACATCTCTAATCTGATGCTCTGACATGGGAGTTGTAGTTCTGATCTGAAAACTTGTTGTGAAAAAGGTAGCAAGAAGAAAATTAAGGTATGATGAGGATGGAAATAATGCATGTTTGTGACAGTCTCCGTTACTGGTCTGATCCACCATGCATCACACCTGCTCCACTGCAATCAGCCCTTAATGATTCCACCTGTTTTCACCTCATATAAACCCTCTGCAGATCAGCTGCCAGTACTAGATTGTCTATAGCCACTCGCACAAGCATTCCAGCATTTCCTATCCTGATTGCCTGTCTGTTACCTGACCCAATTCTTTCCTTGGACCTGCCTACCAGCCTGACCCAGTGAAGCCTTCTCGTGAAACTAACTCTACCTGCTTGTGAGTACCGGATTTCCCCACTAACCCTTGTAAAGTCTCTGAGCCTGCCTGTTAACAGATCTGGACCGGACTTGTACCTGTTCTCTCTGATAACCCTACCTGTACTGCCGCTGGATATCTGTCTCTCTGTGTTTGGACCCAGACCTCTCTGGAAAACGTCCCTGGATAACCCTAAACAGAGTGCCTGCCTGCCTGTTGGCCGCACCAACAGTAACCCCCTAAAGCCCTGGACCAAGTCGGATCCCATAACCGGACCGGCTCTGCAACATAAGGCCGGTTCCCCAGACTCGGAAGCCCCGCAATCAGGTTAGTGATACAGCTCCTCTCACTCTAGTCCGTTACCATCAGCTGATCACTAACCTGTTGTCTCTGCCACAGGAGGTTTCCTGCTTTATAGCGAGCAGCGCACCCCCGAACCCCTGCTTTTGAGTTATTTTTAAATAAAGCTTGTTTCAAACGTCACTGACCTGTGCTGGTTTGAATTCTGGGTCCAGTCCCTGCTCGTTATAATGTTCAGATATTTTGGTGCCGTTTTATGATTCATTTAATTCTTTTAATCATCATAGAATACAGGTTGCTCAATCTAGTTGATATCCTATGACTGGCTGATTTATTCTCAACTTGGATCATTATGTTTTTTGTAACAGCTGATCAAAGACCTCATAAAATGTCATCACACACAGCAACAGTTTCAACCACACCTCCTCAGTAATAGTTTGTTTTGCTTAAACCCTAACCGTAATTTTTATGGCAACATTTCTAAAACTAATAATACTTTAAGGAACAACACTCACTGACTTTGCAAACTAAAAGCTTAAACACTGCTTTCCAGTTTGCAATTTTTTCACACACTTTTTAAAACTGTAGGTACAATCCACTGTACAGCACTGTTTTTGTGAAACTGTAAACACAACTCATAGCTTTACACTCAATTTCCAAATGATCAACTCACTTCTAACAAAACTATACACACATACGTATGGCTATTCTTTACACTATTTTGTCGACTGTCTGGTGCACTGTCAGATGTTAAAGCTGCTTTAAATAATTAGGCACCTAGGCACCATAAATAAGCCACAGTTGAGCTGTCTGTGCGGGGTACAATGGAGGGAGCAGGAAGAGTAAGAATTACCCCGAAATCCCACATACTCCGTCTGCGCTCACGCTCCGCTCCGCCCCGCTGCGCTCCAGACGCCGCCTGCTCAAAGCAAAACCTACAGCCTCCGCTGTACTCGGCTCTGAGTTCCTTGGAGATGGTAGAGAGCATCGCCAGATGAACCAGGGTTTCCATGAGGATCATTAAAAATAAATTACAATTCATAATTCTTTTTTTTTTAATCAAGGCCTTAATTAGCACTAAAATTAATTAAATATGTTTTATCGTTGCATTTATGATTCTTTAATAAAAATGCTTCTAAAAACAATTTACGTCATATTATCTAAAAAATATCCATAAATATATATAAATATCTAAAAAAAAAAACTAACACCGTTTATTTAAATGATTGGATCCAAACTATTGGTTATTCACCAACCAGGAAGCAGATTTCTCATCTCCATCAAAATATTTATTTTATACCCGAGGGACTTTAACTTTAATCAAATCCATTCAAAAGAAACTTCTTATTACAGGAATGAAAAGAGATGCTGAGTTTGGAAGTAGTGAACAAGTTCATTTAAAAAAGCAGTTTTGAATTATCCTTATCTCTGTTACAAAAAATCTACAAATATATATATATATATTTGGGCAGAAAACTGAACATGGTGGATGATGGTGGGATTTTTTTAATATGCCATATTAAAATTAAGCGCTCACAGGGTTCATACAGGAGCAATGAGTGACTCTAATTTAATGCTATTTTAATGCTATTATAAATGATTGTAATGCCATCAACCAGAACCATGTACACCTACACAAGTTAATAGTGTACATGAAATATGAAGGAGCTGTAAGCCCATTACTGTATGTAGACGTAAACACACAATATATATATGTTATTAGTATATAATATATAATATATAATATATAATGCATAATGGTAGGCTATATATATTCTAGCTTTTTCTCCCATTTCGAAGCAGCTTTCCTTCCTAACATATCGTTTTATAAACAGTGGAGGCGAGAAAGCCGTCACCAATTGTTGCTACTATTTTTAATTTGACGAACCGGAATTTGTCGGGGTTCTTTTCCTCTTTGGTGCGATTGCACTGCGAATTCTTGACTACGGACCGAGCTGGAGCAAAATAGCTCGGGTTCTAATTTGTCGGTGACGGACGGAGAAGACGCGACGCGGGACGGAGACGCGCGGAGGTCGTGTGATGTGGAACAGCTCATGAAGCTGGGCGGAGCGCGAGCGAGCTGACGGAGTATGGAATCAGTTAGAGGAGGCAAGGAAGTGGAGGCATCTCATACGCCATCATGGAGAACAACAATGTTAGTTTCCATAGGGCTGCTTTGGTCTGCAACTGGTTTACAGAATACCCACTCTTCCGCTGCACTCAAGAAAAGCTCATTATTTGGCCAAAAAATAATGTTTTATTAAATGGTTTGCTTAATTGTGGAACCAATAACCTTTAGTTAAATGATTCTTTACCTTCCTTGAAATAGCTAGCAGCGAATAGACATCAGGAGTTTCACTAAATGACTCTTGGTCACTGCAGTAAAAGGGGAATGTAATGAAAGGCATCTGAGGGAACACCACCCACATAGAAACACTAATGTTATATCATTGTTTAAACCCTTAGTGCTCCAACATAGCTGATTTTATTGAAGCTGATTACAGCACTGTTGCTCAACTTCAGGGGAAACACTCTAAGCGAATCACACACACCTCCTGTGGGCTGCCATGTGACTTCCCTGTGGAGGCCTTGGCTGAAACGGGGGGCTGTTATTCACCAAAGCTGTGTGTTCTCCTCTCGTCATCCTGTCAAGATTAAATATGGACACTGGTTCCCAATGTCAAAAAACCATGATCATGGCATACAGTATGGCACAACACCCTTATTAGTTAATCAACTCAAAATCACACAAAGGCTCCCTAAGATTCTAAATATTCCACCAGACTTCTGGGTAGGTGTCCAGAAGACAATGAAATTAAATCCTCCATAACAGTTATAAACAGCAAGAGGTCACTGGAGAAGCATCCGATACAGAGTGCTGTATCCCAGCATATTCATAGAGAAAAATGTGGTAGAAAAGGAGCAATATCAAAAGGTATAATGCAGCCTTTTGTGGATATTCAAGCAACATTTCTTCAAGAGTTTGGGTGAGTTTAACAAGCACTGGACTGAGACTGAAGTCAGTCCATCAAGAATTAGTACAAAACCATCACAATAGCTACAAAGCTCTATTCTTTAATAAATTAGGATGTTTTTGTCTTTTGTACAAGATGTCTAAAACTTCATAAACAGCTTTTTCTAAGATTAATGCCACTATTTCTTTAGTGTTGGGCTAGTTTTACTAGTTTTGTGGTTGAAACATTTGTTTTCATGCTGGTAATCCAGCTACAACAGAAGCTCTTCTTCCCAGAGAGGCCTGATTTACACAATTAAAACAGTTAATATGCAATATAGAGTTAGTGAATATGAAAAACAGAGAAAAAAAAGCAGAAAATTTAACTATCAATGTATTAAGTTTAATAAACTTGGCCATGTTGAAACAACCACATTTTTTTAATATAAATTCCTCTTATTCCTTTATACAAATTCATTTTGATTTGCAAACACTTCAGTTTAAAATAACTAAAGACCACAAACAACAAAGTTATGACTTAAAGTTATGCCTTTAAGTTAATATTACATTTGTACAGTATACCTGACAAAGTCTTGATAAATATTTATTGTTCTCCTCAATTTCTTTTTCAACAAATAAAGTTAGCTTATTATTTAAATTGTCTTTTTGAGGAGGTAGTGGGTGCCGGGGCTCGACCTACAAAAATGTATAACCACAGCCCAACCCAACAAAAGCACTGGTTTGGTGAAATATGTTGTGCTGACAGGATATTTAAAGGCTAAAATGCTGTATCTCTCTTGCTCTTAAGTTTAATTTAATCATTTTGCAAGCAAAATATATATTGATCCCGTTAAAATGAAAGGTTAAATAAAAAAAGTATATAAATATTTGTATAGAGTTTTCTTTATAGTCTGTTGTTTTACAATGATACACTCCTAGTGCAAGGTGGGGGACACCTTAGTCAATCTGTCGCAGGGCAGAAACAAGACCTAAAGAAACTGTCTCATTATTTTCATCTTTACAAACTAAGATGCATTCAAAGTCCAATGTATAGACATCAACAGAATATGCCTTCTAAATATGATGCAAATAATGAGAACAAAGTAACGTTGTTTGTTCAGCTACTTCACCATGGCAACCAGGCAAGAATATATTTTGAATAATTTTACCAAAGCAAATTCACTACATTAAACATTAAAATAATATAAAACACATACACAATAATTAAAAGAAACTTTTTAAACTACATCAGTAAAATATGATAACCATGGCTCTATGTAAACCATCAATGTGGTGAAATGGACATCTGGAGGGTGTACTGACGCATATTTAAAGCTCAAAGGCTGTAGTTCTCCAGCTCTGAAGTCAGAAACTCATTTCCTTTCTAAAACAATAAAATGTCAGTCTTACTGCAAGCAACAGTAGATATTAAGAACCAACTCAAAACGTTCATTTTGCCCTTCTAGTTTCAGGATTTTATTTATTTGTTGGACTGCTGCTTTTTTCTCTGGTTACTCATTCATTCTATGATGACATTCATTTTCCTGTTTATCTCCATTTGCTGCAGCAGACAAGTGCAGGTGAAGCAGGAAATAAATATTTGCTTATGTAAAAACTGGATTCTCAAACACTTCCAAACATACAGTAGCAGGTTTCACTTGCATTTCAGGACTGACCAAAAAGTTATGTCATTTTTATTTTCCACATCTTCATTATTCAAACATGTTATATTACTAGTAAGCATATAAGGTGACATTTCATAAGTTGTTGAATGTATTGTTGTAGGCCTATAAGAGCCTGCACTTATGCTAGATGGTTCTGGTATTGCCCTACATCTACCAGCTGGAGAAAAGCCATGTATGCAAATGAAATATCCACAGGAAGCTCCAACGCAACAGTATACTTCAACTCTTTCATAATTCCCAGGTATTCTGGCACCACCCTTCTCCAGGACAAATATGCCTTGTCCAATATAGCTCAGTGTTTGAAAAAATGTTTGGTCATTAGCTAGGATTCTGCCTTTGATGGATATGAGGGCATGGTGAAAACGTTGCTTTACTGCTGCAAAAGGCAATTATTTAGGCTCTTTTCTGCACCGGAACAGTGATACTAAGTAAAGGTAGGACATTGCTTGTCTTTTTGATATTGTTTTTGTTCCCTTTCTTCATAGATGCAACTTATAAAGGATGGAAAGTAAAAAACAAAAAACAAAAAGAAAAATAGGTTAGATAACAGGGATCTCTACTTATTTTAATCAGAAGTAGCACTGTAATTCATACAACAAAGAGAAAAAAAGACAAAAACAGATGTAGTACACTTCGGAAAAACACACAAATATTTAACATCAACATAATAACCAATGTGAACAAGATCACTATTAGGAAATTACTAGCTGTAATTTAGGTTCGATTGGTCTTAAATTTCAGATAACGTTTTACAGAAAGTTGTATTTCACTGTCCAGTTCACAGGTTCCATAATTTACAGATCCTGTTAATTAAACATTAAAGTTTACGCTGTAAACTTTAATGTTTACATAAGATGTACAGTGAAAAGGAAGCTGCTCATTAGGTCAGCAGTTTTTTGTTTTTTTTCTAATCTTGTAATGGAGCAGTAAACACTAAGCAACATGGAATGGAATTTAAAACAAATGCAACATGGATGGTTGAATAATACTGTTACATATAACATGTCAGTATTTTACCAGTATATTTTGCATAAAATCACACAGCTGTCAGTAACAGCCCAAGAAATCCACTTCTAAAAGACATTGCTGGAATAATTCAGAATATGGCATCGACATTTGCATTTGTTGTAAAAACAGCACCCTGTTATAATTCTACAATTCAACAAATGAGGAAGTAATAAAAAGGGTTTGGTTATGAAAAACTAACTGAAGCAATGACAGTCAGCAGCAAAGGAAAAAGGAACATATATATTAATAGACGTACATCAGAGTAAACTTCCTACAGTATACCTAGTTTGTGTGAACAAACAAGGAATTTGACAGAAATCTTTATATTGGCCACATTGTAATCAGCAGTGCAAACCATAAAATGTAAAAAGGCTCTGCAGGGATAAATTGAGGTCAAGGATTCAATGTCTAGTTTTTTGTTTTGTTTTGTTTTGTTTTTTGGTCAGATTCAAAATGTGGACCAAGATGTTTGTACCTCTGATTGGAGCTGTGTGCATATTTCAGGTAAATATAATTTTTTTTATGTGTGTTTTCTGTTGTATAACATTACAACTAAACAACACTTAACAAGTAACCACACCACTTACAGTACAAATATTGCATATTACATCAAGACTAATATGGTGGTTTTATTGTTCTGCAGGTGATTTCAAATGGTGAGACTAAGGAAATTAAAATTTACACAGATAATTTGACAAATGAATTAATAATCAATCAAAAAGGAAAATATTGTATCGAATGTAACGCCCCACTGTCTTATGTGTTTGTGGAAATATCTGGACATCCTTGCCACATAGCGCAAAGCACCACTAGCAGCACAGAACTATTCCGCACGTTTGACAGCAACATCAATTCCACAAACATCTGTGAATGTGAACAGCATACAGGTATATACATTTTTACATTTAAGACTCTAAATTTGTCATTTAAATTGAATTTTTGTGTCCTAGGAAATTTTAAGAGACAAACCGTATAAAAGAAGAAAACTGCAGATCTCTTCTAACTGCGTCATTATATTTATCTGCTGTGTAATTGTGTGCAACTCTCTAAATGTTATGTGATATAGTCCACAACTACAACAGTAACCATGGTGATAACAAACTGGTTTGCACACAAACATCTGTGGAGGGTCCAGGTGGATCCTAAGGGGAGGGGCATATATTCCTCAGCCAATAAAACCCTAAAGTAGACTGACATGAAATAAGGTCTTAGTGTCTACTTGTGGGTTTCATAAAATAACATAACAGTTTTGGGAAAGAATAAATAGCAGACAACCATTGAATAAAGGATCTGCAAACTCATTTTATGTATGCATTGATTAATAAAAAAAGGTTTTATATTCAATGTCCAGACTCATACATGTGTGTTCTATGTTTGTCGAAATAGCGGAGGAAACCAACAAAAAGCAAGGGAGTGAACCACTATATGTAAATTTTAACAGCAGCATCAATTCCATAACCTATACATGTGAACAGGCTAAAGGTATGTATATATATTCTTTTATTTCATACTGTCTCTATCAATATTTCACATTATTTCCATATATTTCTGGTGTCCTTACAAATCCTGAGAGATAAACTGTCCAAAAGGAAAAATCTGTAGATCTCTCCTAACTGCATCATTATATTTGTATGTCTGACTGGCTGTCTGCATTACAGTCCACACCCCCAGGCCCCTAAAGGCTCACATTCATACAGTTCCCAGTCAACACTACTGTTGACTGGGTTGGTACAGTTATAATAAGATCTTATCTAGTTCCCTATTTATAGGAATGGCTGAAACCATTATTAACAGGCATTGGAAAGGAAAAATTACAGGTTATAATCAAGTAGTTGTTCAAACTTCTATAGCTTGTTACTTCTGGCGAGATTCGCATGAAGGGCCTTAAACTTTAACAAATTTTCTGCCATGGCGCCTAACAAATAGCCTGGGTGTGCCAGTCCAACTTAGTCCGCATACAAGGTTTGAGTTAGGGGAAGTTCGGTCCTAGCTCTGCTCCATAGTAGCGGCAGTATTAAAAACCCACTTTGTCAGGCGATCCAATGCAATTGGTCAGGGCGGGCGGGCTTTTGCTCACGATGATGGAAAGATGAACAAGAGTAACGTAATCAACCACGTGACCAAAGCGCTTGGGTGACAACAATAATAGCTGCAGCTGGAGAGTTTGGGTGAGTAGATTCTGCTATTGGATCTGTTCTATGAAGATATATCGACAGCAAATTAATTTTAAAAGAGGAACAGAAAGCAGCGATCAAAGGCTCATCTTCTTATTCTGAAGTGAAACTGCACGCTTTGATTTTTAGTGTGGACAACAACTATGCCTCCCTTAACATGCGTCGCGCACTCCGTTGCTTACAATTAAGTATTGGTTGATTTTGTAGGTCTATCCAGTGAGTGCAGAGGCATTTTCCTGGTTTGTTCGAAACAGCCCCATAATCACAGCTCTATGGAGCAGTATCAGACTCATATTCTGATGACTAGAATTGAGGTCGGACTACGTCAGGCTACCTAACAAAAGGCATTAAGACCCCATTTGAATGTGGTATAAATGATTTAACAATACAAAAACAGTTACACAAATTGAACCAATGTCATTTAAAAACTGGCAAGCATTCAAATAAGATGAATGTACAAAAATGGCGTCATCTCCTGACGTAAAAACGTTCCTCTTGGTGTGTAAAGTTTGTGAGGAGTGCGGGTTTATGCCTCAACATAAATTTGTGCCGATTGTAAGAGAATTTTATATGGTCATGTCATAAAATATTTCAGTGAAATAATTTTTTTTAGTCTAATCTTCTTAGAGATTTAGAGAAAGTTTTCAATTTTTCCTTTTAGCTTAATATTTTTTTTCCCTCTATAGATTATATTTGTGTGGTCGAAGGCCAGAAGGTGGAGATACCCTGTGATGATAACATGGAGGGACAAAAAACAGCAGTTTGTATGGCAAATGGTGAATATGGAAATGAAGAAGACAACTGTGTCCTTACAGTTGTTCTTGACCTCCTCAATAAATCTATGGTAAATCATTCATGTTAACATTCATGACACCAAAACTCATAGACAGAATGCAGCATTCATGTTTTCAACTATATTGAAATAATACATTATACTACCTCACAGATTGAAGTATTTCAGAAACTTTTGGTGTGATAAGACCAAGCTTGCATACGCATAAAAAGGGCCCTGAAACTTGTGTATGTCGACTTCCACGGGAACAAAGTGGGCATAAAAATGTGAAATCCTTTACCAACCATGATCATTCAGTACCCATTTTTGAAGAAAGGGGAAATTAGTGACACAGGTTAGGACTGAGATAGCCAAATGAAGAGATTCTGCATCAAAATATGTCTCAGACATTTAATCTCACTTTATATGGAACTGTTTGCTTATGTTATTCAGCAGACACTTCTATCCAAAGCGACTTACCTGTACAAGGTAGGCTTTAACGCGAAGTGTCTTGCCTAAGGACCCACACTAGCAGCTCATTCCCTCCAGCAGGGTGGAAGAAATTAGATCTACCTTATCAGATCAGAACCCACAGCTATGCTGTCCCATCACACACAAAAAATAGCTTAAATTCAAAATAAAAGTAATATGAAGCTCACTAGAGTGAAACACACTGCCTTGGCAACTTTTGCAATTTTGTGTGCTAAAAGTACTAAAAAGAAAAGGCGACGACGTATATGGACAAAGACATGGCTGAGCGTGGTCTGTCAATTTTACGTAAAGAACTGCATTTCACGCGCACCCCCACCATGCTTCTGTGTTTTCATCTGAGAGGAAGAAGCAGAAGATTCCTTGTTTGCCCACTGAGAGATTTGCCCATGACAGCCGACTGAATTTCACAAATGTTTGATTTTCAAATATATATTATCAAACCATAAACCTATAAGATTTCTGGCTGAGCAGTCAGACAAAGTTGTAATAAAAAACTTTTAAAAAGGCTTTTAAATAGAATTTTTTTTCAATAAGAAAAATAAGTTATGTACTAAAACTGAGTAGCCTTAGTGCACTTTCATATAACAAGATAATAAAAATAGCAATTCTTTTTGAAACAACCTGAGGCATAATCTGTTATGAATATAAAGGCGTTAGCTGAGTTTTAGCATATTGTGGCAGACCTAACATAATTAAAGAAAGGGTGGATGGATATACTCAGACATTGAGGGTGATTGGGGGTTTTTATCTCAAAGGCACAACTCTAAGAGAAAAATTAAAGCTAGATGATATTTCCAGTAACATTTCTAGTTCAGAATGTATATAATGCAATGAAATAAGACATTATGAAGTTCAAAACCTTGAAGTGTAATCTGAATGCAAATCATCACATTAGTTGTTTTTTCTGCAAATGCAACAGGAACTAAATATCTCAACACTGCCAAATTTCTTGGAGGAACTCAGAAATGTGACCGTTGGCACGACTGAAAAAGTTACTAAAACACCAGCATCTATAAGTTCCATTGTTACAATCCTTAACAATGTAGCTGATACATCCTCAGAGTTGTCTTTGCCAATTAGTCGAAAATCAACAGAGGTAGGGTAACTTGTATGTTATTTCCATTTTTGAAGGTATAAATATTTACATCTAATATGTATGTTTTTGTTTGTTTGTTTTTTGATACAGCACATTCTAGTAACTGCTGGTCTTCTCACCTCTGATGAAGCAAAGAATTCGTGGGATATCCTAAATGACAAACCAAACTCAGGGACAGAGAACAACAGCAAAAAAGAAAGCCCTAGCTCCTCCTTCTTAAAACTATTTGAGACAGTATCCTCCCTTCTTGTCAATGAATCTTTAACAATCGAGACTCCTTTTATTCTGTTAAAGAAAACGGAGTTGACAGACCCTTTCTATGATCGCCTTAATTCATCAGTGACAATAAGCATACCAGAGACTGATAAAAAAGATAATTTTATCACCACAATCTTATTTGCTTCCATGGATAATGTGCTCCCACCAAGGGATAAAGAAAACTCTGGTTTCATGGTTATCAATGGAAAGGTTGTGCTTGTTGAGACAAGAGCCAAAATCAAAAATATATCCATAATCTCAGAAATTCTAAATGATACTTTAAAAAATCCACAATGTGTTTTCTGGGATTTCGACCTCTTTGATGGTCTTGGAGGATGGAGCAACCAGGGTTGTTCTGTGCAATCCCAAAACAACGAAACCATTAGCTGCATCTGCAACCACCTCACCTGCTTCTCCATCCTCATGTCCTCTGATAGTTTTAAAGACTCTGAATTGGAGGACATAACATTCATTGGGGTTGGCATATCCATAGGTTCTTTGGTTATATGTCTTATTACTGAAGCTCTGATATGGAAAAAAATAAGTACCAACACAACCGCATTTCTACGCCATGTTTTTATCATTAACATTGCAGTTTCTCTCCTGATAGCAAACATTTGGTTCATTGTAGGAGGATCTTTATCAGGTGCAGAGAAGAAAAACCCTCCTGCATGTGCAGCAGCTACCTTCTTTATCCATTTTTTCTACCTTGCCATGTTCTTCTGGATGTTAGCCACAGGTCTACTGTTGCTCTACCGTACTGTCCTGGTCTTTGAGGGGGGGTTTTCAAAAACGTCTATGCTTGTTAGTGGGTTTGTCTTGGGATATGGTGCACCCTTAATCATTTCAGTAACAACCATGGCTGTGACTTTGCCCTCATATAACTACATAAGAGCAAATCATGCCTGTTGGCTCAACTGGGATGATTCCAAAGCCCTGCTGGCATTTCTGGTTCCTGCACTTGTCATCGTTTTCATAAATTTTATAATCTTGCTTGTAGTGATATTCAAAATGTTAAACAGAAGAGTGAAGAGGAATACAGCACAAGCACAGGAGCAGCATGTTCTGGTGGTGATTGCCAGGAGTTTGGCTGTGCTCACACCATTTTTTGGACTGACCTGGAGTTTGGGTATCGGAACCATAATTGCTCCAACAAACAAGGGGATTCATTTTGCTTTTTCATTACTCAACTCACTACAGGTAAAAACAATGTCATGTTCTTGTATCCCTTACTTTTCAATGTAAGGTTGGAAAAAGCTTATTTTTTTCTCCAAATCCTTGTGTGTTCATATAGGGTTGCTTCATTTGGGTGTTTGGAACACTGTTGGACAAGAGGGTGCGTATGTCTCTGGTGGCCTTATTCTAAAATCATTTAGAATTAAATATTTCTAGATATGAAACTAATAAGTTTTACAATATTTGGTATACAAAAATAAATAAAAATGCTCTTACTTCCTAAATATTTTGCAAAGCAATACACTAAATTAACTATTTATTTCAGGTACGGTCAGAAGCCATAAAATCCCTGACCACCCAAGAAAAAACCTCAATTGGTTAAAGACACCCCTGTGCCTGAGGAGTTCCTATGGAGAGGAGGACAATCCACACAATAAAACCTATCCCTTATTCCCTTTTTATTTTTTGGATGTTTTCTGCAATGTATCGAATTCCATTTGTTTTCCTACAGGATTGTGCTGAAGCACTAAAACCTTCGGTTGTAATATACAGCAAATGCCTTTTTAGTTTTTAAATTGCCATCTCTACTCCTAATACAGTTTCTATTACTCTATTCCTAACAAACACAAACGTAGTTTTAATGTGCCTTTGGATCTGCTCCAGATAAACTACACATCTTAGTGTTTGTTTTTAGCTTAGCTGGAAAATATCAATTAGTTTCATCAGGTCCGAGGTCATAAATTCCTACTAGAGTCTTTAGTCGGGGAAAGCTTCTGATTTCAACAGAAAGATGTTTGTTTGGTTTTACCTCCTTGCAAGTTACAGCTAGAAGGGCTAGGTAAAAAAGGCCAGCACATTTAATACAAGAAGCAGGTGGGCTAATGGACTTTTAATGATAAATCTAACCTGTAATGTTGAGGCACGGCTATCCCAACGACTGGATGGTAGAAGGAAGTTATGTATTGATTCAAAAAGTGAAACTGATGTTGCTCATTTAAACTATTTCATCTACCTGCCTTGTCTTTTATTGTTAAATGAATGTGTTGTAATAATAGAATAATGCGTGTACAGTTTTTTTGAATACCTGTAAAATAAATATGAAGTTGGAAGAACTGAAATAAAGAGGAAAAAATTTAAAACTTTTGTTTACTGCCTTTAAAACCCTAGACAGAATTATTGGTAGCAGGTTGTCTTAATCTACAACTCTAAAAAAATAAAATAAATTACACACATACTAAGCTTCTTCTTACTCATTGTTTTACCCAAACAATGAACAACAATCTTGTTTTAAAAGCCACTTTTATGTTTTCATGTCAGCCTTCCGACATCAACACCACAGAGACTGTCCTTGTCAAGGTGTTTAGTGTCATCTATTTAAATGCAGACCGTAGAAGAACCACACTGCTGTTTTTCACGGACCTCAGTGCAGCATTCAACATTTATGATGACTCAATTTTATTAGAGAATCTTAAATATGGTCAGCCTGTGAAATAAAATAATGAGGAGTTTGAGCCTGTAAGAGGGTGTGTGTGGATGTCCCTGCATGCAAGGCTCCAAAGGAAGAGATAAAAGATAAGTGCTTAAGGCTCCCTCAGCTTCCCCCATGGCATGAACAGGAGGACAGCTGTTGTGAGATGCTACATCTGGCGAGTGAAAGTTATATCAACCTAACAGGAAATATGCTTGGTGGGGTGGGGTGCGAGTGTGTGTTGGGAGATGTAAAAATGTAAGCTAAGCTTGCCCCAGTCAGAGCTTTTTCTCTCCGCCTGCAGACGTAAAAATATACTTGAGCCTTCCTTGCAAGAATTACCTCTGTCTTAGTTTTCTACAACTCCTCAAGCCTTTCTAGTACAGCACTAGATTGGTTTAAATTATTCTAAAATGACATTTGCGTCACTAGGCAACTACATGTTCCTCCTAACTCAGATTTTATTGAACAAAATGATAAGTTACCATAGCAATGAAGACAACACACAGCTATACATTACAATTCCATCAAGAGACTATGAACGCATTCAAGCACTGGTTAAATGCATTAAGGAATCAGCGCATTGATGTGACATCATTTTCTTCAGCTGAATCAAAACAAAACTGAGATAATAATTTTGGACCAAAGGAAGAGTGTTTGAAAGTTACCACACAGCCACATCTAGAACAGCATGATATTCTGACTATGTAAGTATTGAGGTCAGCTTTCCTGCATTTCTGTTTGTTTGTTTTGTTAAACATAATCATAAAAAGGAATTAAATTAAAAATATTCTTGTGTTAGGTCGTTAACTTTAAACATGTTCACCCTAACTTGTTGAAGTTAAAGCTGAAAATATCTGCAATGTCATGAGACCCATATGATGAGAGGAGAAGGTGGTCAGAAGCCCCTCAATGCTACTGACAAGTCTAGCTTAATCAATGAAGGTCAAGAATCAATGAACTAAAGGTTATTGGTTTCTGTTTAAGCAAATGAATACATTTCATACATACACCAAATTAAGTCCATATCTTTGAAATGTAAGACCTTGGTTGGAATCTTGGTTGTGTCAAAAAGGGCATCTGACAGAAGCTTTAATGTCCTGCTGTGGTGACCCCTGAATAAAAGTGTGCAGGAAACGACTCAGTCACCAGTTCACATTTTCAATTTAATTCAAAGTTATCAAGTTACTTTTAGCTAAGATGACAAAATGACAAACTTGAAATAAAGAAAGCAAATTAGTTTCATGATGCACTTGTCTTTTAACATAAGCTGTAAAGCAAAGTGTATATATAGATGTATATATATGTATATTTATATTTGTAGAAGGATAATTTGCATCCTCTCAATGGAATTGCAATGAGACCAGATCATATCGCTACTGGATTTTTGAAAATGAAAACATACACAAATGAGTTTTGAATGGCTCTCTGAAAGTCCAGTATCTTCTTCCAGTAAATCCCGTCTCCATTTTTTTCTTCACTATGGTTATTTATAACTCCATCCAAGTCTGCAAATCCACTTGCCTTTAGCCACAAACCTTTAGAGCTGATAGATCAAAATGTCTTATTAAGCTAATTAATTTATTACTAACATAATTTTTATACTGTAATTGATATTTTTTACAGCTTGAAACTTCTCAATATAGGCGTTTGGGTGTGACCTCTAGTGAACACACTCAACTGTATGTTTTTATGTTTTTTTATCAGGCTCCATATTTCTTTCACTAATTGAAAGAAGTTATTAGGCACAGTTTAAACCCAGTCACTGGTGGTTTTTATTCTAACCTTCAATTTCCCACATCAATATTGCTCCAATAAACTTTAAAGCTAACAGTACAAATCACACAGTGTTTCATACTGGTCTAATGATTAAAGGATAACATGATAAACTAATGTACAACTGATAAAAACATTATTATCCCATGAAATTTTTTTACTTGGTGATTGATGAAATGTTAAATGTTTAACAAGCTTTGGCGACCTAAAAATATGGCAGTATTGAGGTGTCCTTCTGTCTCGCAGTGGTTAGCGCACACGACCCAGGCCTTAAGGGCTGGTTATAGTCATACTTTATGCTGAATATTGAAGCCCGGTCTGTGCTACGTTTATTCCACACCACAACGCAAAACGGGAAAATCATGAACTATCTGTGAAGCTAAATACATGCGAGGCGGTGAGGAAACGGGGGCAAGTTTGTGTGAAAATGGAGGGACATGAGGGTGAAAAATAGTGGGGGTCCAGGTGGAAAAATGTTCCCAGAGTTCTCGCGCACCTTGCTCTTCTAGCTGGTCCAAATTCACAAGTCGTTTTCCACAATGGCAGTCTTACAAACAAAATAAGTCGGCAAGGTACCAAACAGGAAATATGCATAGCGTAGAGCAGATGTAGATTTGACCAATCAGAATTTGGGAGAGGTGCACCAGAGTGTCTGCGGAGGGGGTAGGGAAGTCTCTGCGTTCACCACAACACCTATGCAGACTTCCTAGTTTTGAAGTATAAATCAGCCTTTAGTCCTTAACTCGGCTGAGCTGAGTTTGAATCCAACCTGTGGTCCTTTGCCGCATGTCTTTCCCCCTCTCTCATACCTCTTTTCCTCTCATCCAGCTGTCCAAACAAACGACCCACTAGTGGCGTAAAAACTTTAAAAAAAAAATGGAAGTATTTGAAATTTGGGATGGTTAAACCCAAGGCAAAATGTAACATTCAAAGTTTCAACAAGTCAAAGTAATTTTCAAATCATTGTTTAACCTTGAGCCTATAGTTATCTATGCCTGTATAGTTGCACAGGACATGCGATGGTGTTTATCTGCTTTGTAGTTTTGTATGCAGGTGCAATACTAAAATTGTGTGCAATTTTACTGTTTATTCACTAAGCAGTTATTCATTTATATTTGTCTTTTAATATATTTTAGCTACAGTACCTCCCTCAGTCTTGGAGTGCTGTTAGATCAAAATAGAAATGAAAGAACTTCTATGCTTATGTAAAACCAAGTTTATCCCAACAACAGCCGCATATTGTTCCCTGCCCTTTTTAGTAACATCAGATGATGATTCAGTTCATCACATTCTTCCTAGGATCTTTCCTTACATCATCCATACACTCTCATAATGTTTCAAAAAGTTAATTCATGTTGCAATAATCAGTAAGTCATGTTAGACATATTATGGTTACAGTAATTTTGAGCAGCTTTGCCAATGTTTTACTATGACAAAACTTGTATTCGTAATGAATAATTGTATTTTACTAATTATATATCTCCATACA
Source organism: Cyprinodon brontotheroides (assembly GCA_018398635.1). Taxonomy (NCBI): domain Eukaryota; kingdom Metazoa; phylum Chordata; class Actinopteri; order Cyprinodontiformes; family Cyprinodontidae; genus Cyprinodon; species Cyprinodon brontotheroides. The sequence continues at coordinate 28,769,391 of JAGKQL010000007.1, read as the reverse complement.
CATTTGTTTCTTGATCTGCTCTCTTGTTTGATTGTTAATTGTAACTGAGGTATGATTAATAGTTTTATTTTATACCAAACAGGGCAGCAGCAAATGTAATAGTGTAAAAGCCTTGTGTAACCGTCCCCCTCCTTTTGCCTTGACACACCCTGCTCAGCTAAATAACTGTTTTGTATCCTCTTCCACATTTACTGCCATTCTACTGTTGAAGACCTACTTGAAATGCTGTGGTACTAAGAGTACATTTTTCATAGAGGGAGGTTTAATTATATTATTTAATATTGATGAGTGGGATCTAAAACAAAAAGAAAAAGGTAGGAGGGTTTTTTTTCTTTTTGGGTGTTTTTTATGTTTCTAAATCTTGTACTGTCAATGTAAGCTTGTATTGTCCAATTAAAAGACTTAAGCACATCTGCTTTCAGATAAAAGACAACTAATTTCATCTATGCATTGGTTGTTATTTGTCACTTCTATCTTTGAATTGTATGAAACAGGGTCATTTGTAACAGATAGAAGTGATTTATCAAGTTTACTTTCAACTACTTTGAAATGACCACTCTATTTGGGCCATGCTTGGTTGTAGGGTAAATCTAGATCTTTTAATGGGAAAGTTTACTGACAAATGTGTTCAAATTTGTTCCCCCAAAAAAGTTGATTATAGTATTTAGTATATAGTTTATTTTCATTATGAACTGCTTGGGCAAATTGACTGTGAGGCTAAGGATTTGCCAAATCTCCCCCTCTCAGATCTCAAGGCATATGAAGGCTCAATCTGAATACATCAAACTGTAGTCTAAAAGAACCTTCAAAAAAAGTTGAAAGACTAAATGGTGATAAGTTCAAATGACCACAGAATGCCCCAGATCTACCACTGCTACATTAACCAAGAAAAGGCAGCGAAACCTGACCTGAAAGAGTTTGGAAGGAGAAAATCCTGCAGGGAAAGGATAATAAAAACCTGACAACTTTGTTGTCAGGTCCACTTTTATGTGGACCTGACAACAAAGTAAGGAAAAGTAAAAAAAAGAAAAAAAAGAAGAAAAGAAAAATGGCAAATTAGTAAATTAGTTAAGTAAGTATCATCGCCTTGCCCGAACCATACTAAAATTAGAGTATGTATGGAATCATGTATTTTATTGTAACATCTCAGAAAGAAATATCCTGTATCTAAACAAAAGGAGACTATTTTACTCAGAAAGAAAAGATCAGGCCAAAAGTTTGCAAAATCATCCTTCCATGTGAACCAGGCACAGCTAGTTTTGGCCAGCATCTACTAAAGGTTCCCTTAGTTCTGTGCTTGATCCTTACCAGAACATGTGTATCTTTTGGACACTAAACCCATCTCTTTTTTGAACAGTGTGATGGCTGTTTATTCGCTGTTTATATTGGGCAACAATTTATTGGACAAGGAAACATGCAAACATTCTACTCATCTAGATCAGGGGTCCTCAATGTTTTCCAGGCCAAGGACCCCCAAACTAATAGCGAGATGGAGTAGGGACCCATTAATTATATATATTGTATGAAATTATGGTATATCAAACTGCTCCTATAGTCACGCTATTACAGATGGAGTCATGTAATGAAAGTAATTTCACACTGGGATTATTAAAGTATTCCTGATTCCTGGTTGATGGGACAGGTGTTGTGAACGAAACGGTGCCCAGCATGAAAGAGCTCCTGTGTGTTGCTGACTGTGTGCACTAATGACTAAAAGACATCTTCTGCCTCCATTTATCTGTTCCCTACAGTGTGTTGCATTCATGTTAATGTTTATTTAAAGATATTTCAATCAGTGGAAAAAGGTTGCAGGGTGGAATATTAAAAAAAAAGCCTAATGGACCAAAACTTTCACAACCCCCATGCAGTACCTCTGTGGTGCCCCTAGGGGTTGCGGACCCCCTGTTGAAGACCTCCGATCTAGATTCTTTCATGAAGAATGAACTGGACTTTTCCAGCAACATAAATATGATATTTCTGATATCTGTTAATTAATTTAGTCTTTTTTTTCCCCCAGGATACATTAAGATTAAGCACATAAAGAGGTTCCTTATTAAGATCCTTTGCTGTGCCTCTGTTTTTTCTTTTTTTAATATTGCAATTGCATTTTGATATTAACATTAGAACATTACAAACAACTCAAAATAATTTGTGCTTATCCCAAAATAGGTGCACTTCTGAATGTAAAAAGAAGTGATCAAATATTTTCTAAAAAGACATCTTTCTCATTACATATACACTGGCATTTCTAAATTAAATTCAGTAGAAGATTTTTATTTGTTTGCTGAGAATAAAAAGTCCATGCATTTTAAAACTCTGCTGAAATGGAAAGTACTTATGGAGATCAACCTGTGCTACCTTGTTTTTCCAAAGAAAAAGTGTTGTTCAGAGATGTTTTGCCTGTGAGGCAGAGGAACATGGAAGCCAAAAACAAAGTTGGATTTAATGTAAGGCTTTGGGTTTACGAGCTGTCAGGCAGAAGCAAATCCAGCAGCTAAAGTATGGGACATTGACATTTTTACGAGCAGGCTAGCATAATACCATATTGCATCAAATGTCTTTCGGGTTTATATGTGTGACAAACTAGATTCTAGGTTTTACTGATTTTTTTTTTTTTTTTTTGTCATTCGTTTGTTGATTGTTTAAATGATGTTGCCATAGTCCCCAAAGCTATGATTAAATTGAACCCTGCTATGTAAATGAGTATTTTCTGGTCTATAAATACCCAATCATTTGCATGCTGGAAATAAACAGTAAATGTTATATGGATGTGGAACTTAACGTTGAAACGTTCTGTGAACTAAGCCACTTAGGTTTTGTTTTAAAATTGTACTTTATTACCAAGTTATGTTGCTTTTATCAGAGTATACATTTTTTTTTATTCCAGAATGTGGGTATCTAATTTCCCTGAACCCCTCACTTATGTGTCAAATTCTATTTTTCCATGTTCCAGTATATCGTCTACAGTTGTAATAAACTTTCTAGTAAACTATATACAAATCAACAATCCTTTTTAATTAAGCGCAATTAAAAATACAAAAAGAATACCTTGAGTGAGAGAAGAAAGGCTAGATATTAAATTTGTGCATAAAAAAAGTTATCATTCACTAGGTTTGTTAGACACATTGGGATTTTAAAACAAACATGGCATGTCGGTTGATGAGGATCTTAAAGAATGATCGGCACTTTTTCACAGAGAATTAAATATTTATAGGGAGAGGATTCTCCAACTCAGTTGACAGGGCATGGGATTACTTGTTTTTGGTTTGTTTAATATGAGTGAGATGCAGACCATTTTTTTTCATCAACTTATATTTACAGTACGTCAGTGGTGGTGTCAAAAGTAAAACACATTTGTTACTTAAGTAGAAGTATAGATACTGCAGTTTAAAAAACACTCTGGTAAAGTTGAAGTATCAACAACTTGACCTCTTCACTCAAGTAAAAGTGAAAAAGTATGTGCTCCAAAAAACTACTCTAAAGTATAAAAAGTAACAGCCAGATGCCACTATATGAATTGAAAGCTCAATTTTTTCGACTATTTCTAAAAATTCTTTGAGATAGGTCCAAGGATGAGGGAGGTCTTGTTGGTCTCCATCTCCAGATACGCTCTCCCCTGTGTCAGACCTTTCAGACATTTCAACATCTTTTGCTGAATCCGACTTTGTAGCATGGCATAGACAATTCACGTCTGCAGTTTGAAGAACACCTGCATGCTTCTGATGAGTTCCTTTAGCGTCAGCACAAATTTGCCAAATAGATAACCTATAAGTGTTTGCGTTATAGAACTCATCCAATTACACTAGTTTTCACTAGATGTGGATGGCACCAATTATCTGCATTGGATGGTGCATAAAATAAATATTTATAAACATAAAACTAAAGCCAAGAGTAAGTAAGGTTTATTTTACAAATGTAAAGAATAGAAACTACAGATACTTGTGTGAAAATGTAATGAGTAGAAGTCAGAAGTAGGAAGAAAAAATAAGTAATAAATTAAAGTATCGATACCTAAAAAGTATTTGTACTTCGTCACTTGACACCTCTGCAGTACATGATGAACGAATGAAATTATTTTTAGATTAAACATAAATAGATTCATTATTTCTACGGGGGAAAAGATGGTAATGATTCACTCAATGATAACAGCCTACTGAGCATACTGGAACAACCTGAAGCCATTCTATGGGACTGATAGCCATACGTTTGATAGCCATACGTTTGTTTTTTTTAACTTTCTAAAATTCAGCTTCTGCTATAAAATTGTAATTAAGAAAATACATTATTACAATTAGGTCTAGTAGTGGGATTTTGATCAGGAAAAATCTTATTTTAGGGATCTACAAATGGAACAACAGAGGAGAGCACTTTAATAAATGTAGAAATGGTCTGCCGTACTTCACTTCTTATAAATTTACGCATTACTCGAGCAACAATCATCTCCTTCGCCATCTTCCTCTCCTTTGCAGCTGTAGCTTAGTTGCCCTGTCTTTTAAACACATTCTCCATTTTTTTTTATTTCTTTATTAAAATCTCCAGTTCCAGTGAGATGAAATAGGCACTTTCTGTTGTCTGTCGTCATGGTGACTCGTTAAATCGGTGCTCCACTAATATCGGCTTTTCATACTTGTTGCGCACATGCTAAACTCTGAGTGGTTCTGATGAGGTGCCCCCAGGGACATAAATCAGAATAACTTCCATATACACATATTAAATTAAACTCTTTCATATAATATACTGAAAAACGTGCATAAACACTAGTGAAAACCATACATATTAGTATGTATGGAAGCTTTGAGAGTCTTTAGAAAGGGCTTTATTTAAACATTTTTATTCCTAAATTAGATAGAAAATTATGTGTTGTTTAGTTTGAATGTTTGAATTTTTAGGGGGTTAGGTTTTATATAGGTAGTGTAATCTGTATTTTTCCCCCTTCTAGGTTAACAATGCAGACTGTGGTGTGTTTATTCCTGATTGGAGCCCTGTACATGAATCAGGTAAGCCTCTGTCTTCCATATGTGACACTATTCATAGTGTAACTGAAAGAGACATGTTTAATGACATTACATTTAAAAATCCTAAATGTATCTCTTCTGCCATCAATACTAAACGAGGCATTTGCTTTATTTTACTCTTGCAGGATATCAGCGTTGGTAAGATTGAAGTGTAAATAACATATGGCAAGCTTAACATAAGTCAAAGCCTTTTTTTTCTCTTCTTTCACACTTATTCATGTTTATTATAAAATAAACCACTGTCATTATTTAATTCACAACTCATAAAATGTGCCTTTTATATGTTTGGAAATATTCAAGGTTATGGACACATAGTGAACAGAAATGAAACAAATAATGAAACACAGGAAACCAACAATGTCACCTGGAATAATGCCAGTAAAAGCTTCATACTGGATGTTATGGATTTTTCCAATATCACAATCTATACATGTGAAATGTTTGCAGGTATGTTTTCTGAAAAAGTTGTCTCTCTAGCAATTTCTGTATTAACTTATCTCACCTTGTATGTTACTGTAAAAAACACAAAAAATGACAAGAACCACAATATAAATACAAAGCATTAAGAACCTGGGAAATCACATTTGAAAATCTAAAATTATCCATGATAGCTTCCATTTACATATAACCTGTACATGATTTTATGTATATGAAAATGTGATGGGTTACAAACATATATAAATCATTTCCAACCTTAAAGGAATAAAGTAAAGATTATGAAATATCAAGAATGTTTAGTGGGTTTTACTCTATGTGAATAACTGGTCATAAGTCTGCCAGTAGTAGATGGGTTTGCATCGAAATTTGACAACTTATTTTTTTATCTATAGTAGATAGATTTATATATATATTTTAAAGACAAGGTATGTCTACAATTTATTCCTCTTATGTTTGTGTTAAATAACAATGAGAAACTTGCAAAAACAACATGATTTATGTATTTTTACAGGAAAGGGTAGTTTTACCACTACTACCAGCACAATGACAGTCGGAATCTCTAAAGGTTAGTTAAAAAATGTTTACTCCTTTCTCCACTCCTATAATCACATGTTTGTGGTTTTTGCAGGCAGCAAAACATATCAAGTTGCCTTATATCAAATCAAAAAGATTAACTAAATCAGTTTTCTTTAATATTTTTGGAAGTTTGGACAAAGTTTTCTCGGTCTGAAAATTACCTAACAGCATTCTTAGGGTTGTAAGTTCTAATAATGACATATTCGTATTTTTGTCTACTTCTCATTAGCAAACTGCTCCAGTTGTCTCACCTTTGAAGGATGCCTCGATTCAGTTCCCTCCAAAGATGCTCAATATGATTTAGCTCATTGAAGGCCTCTTCAAAATAGTCTAGTGTTTTCCTCTTAGTCATTCTAGGCTGTTTTTAGCTGTGTGTTTTGGGCCATTGTCCTGTTGCATGACCTGAGACTGAGGCCCAACTTTCTGACACCGAGGAGAATGTTTCTTTCTAGAATTCAATGATAGTCAGGCAATTTCATTGTACCTTGCCGACCTTGGTGAAAATATCCTTATAGAATATTACCCCAGAAGCTTTACGGTTTTTCAATATGGTCTCCCAAATTTAAGTGTGGATATTTTTCCAGATTTATTTTTAACAATGGTGTCCTCTTTGATTGTCTCCCATTAAGGCCACTTTGGTTAACACAATGATCGATGGTGTGATCTGACACTGATAATCCTTAGGCTTGAAGTTCAACTCCAATCTCTTTAGATTTTTCTGGGCTCTTTTTGTTAACATTTGTGTGATCTGTCTCTTTGATTTGACATCAATTTCTCTCCCACAGCCATGTCCAGTGAGGTTGGATACAGTCCCATGGATATTAAAGTTGAATAATATGAGCCACTGTTGTAACTGGAACACTGAATTGCTCAGAGATGGTCTTATAGCCTTTACCTTTAACATACTTATTTATAGTTTTCTTGCTAATCTCTTAAAAAAAAATCTTCCCCTCCTTTGTTCCATGTTGAGTGTGGTATACACCATACCATCAGTCAGTGATTACTTGTAGCCCTATGTAATAGGTCCGCTGACTATTTGCAAAATTGCAGACACCTGCTATTCTAATTACTGTACACACTTTGATGATTAAACATGTGGGGTTTTTTTGTAATATACTATACGGGTACAATCAGTTTTGTTTAAGCCTGTTTATTTTTTTTCTAAATCCTTCTGTTAAAGCAGAGTTGAAAGGAAAAAGGATAAATCTTTGTGCAGCCCATCAAAAAAAAAAGACAAAACAAAGTCATAATTCTTTTAACATTTTTTTTTTTATTTTGGTTAATATAAAGAGATATAAAAGTCCAATATTTTTTTACAGCAGTGACCACAACGCCAGATGTGAAAGTTTGTAAGGAGGATGAATCTTTTGGACATGGACAACCAGACTGTGTCTCACCTTTTTTAAAGGGGTTGCTTGATGAATCAATGGTAATGTTGCCCTTTTGAATTTTCTCAAACACAACAACTTTAATAAACATGGTTCAATACTCTATATTGTAAAGTATTATCCTACTTTTTTAATCCAACTTTCTTAGAAAATAGATGAATTATATGAAACTTGTTCTTCAAGAGAATAGATATTGATATGTGATATTTATGAACATTTTGTATTTGATATGTATTTGATGTAAAAATGTGAATGTATATTTCAGGGTATAACCTTTAAACTGGATGTGAAGAGCACAATCATATAATGTACTGTATAATCCATCAGTTGCAATTGCTAGTGCAGTATTCTTTAAAGATTAAAATGTTGAGCTGTATTGTTCCAACAGCTGTGTTTTTTACAGTATCTTTATACACCTTGGTGCTTTAAAAACCAAAAAGATAACCTGATGCTGTAAATATGACAGAATTAGCTCAAAGCAAGACCAAGTTGCCCGTCTTTAAGGCATTTCTTAACCCCTTAACACACACAATTTTATATCTTGTGCACAAACATATTGCATACCAAAAATACCATTTGCCAATGAAATTATATTTTAAGTCCTGCATGCTTGTGATATATCTCATTTGAAAGGTAAGACCTTCTAGTTTCTGTAAATATGTGCACAGTCTGTAGGTTTTATACAACCAGAGCTGTGTAACATCAAATATTTCCAAAAAATACTTTTTTTCCTCTCAAATGAAAAAAATGCAATTTTTATTATGTTATATCTTTTGTATAATTTATAGTTAACCTCTCCCACTTAATATGCTTATTCTTCATCTTGTGGACAACAACAGTGTAAAATCTCAGATCTCTAGCCATAAGCATTGTGTAACTGTGACCCTTTTTGTATGTAAAGAGGTCCATTAAGTACAATTGCAGTGCAAAAAATTGAAATCTAAATAAGTAATTTTTTTCTTGAATTGAGGAGGTAAGTGCGACACTTTGCCAATGGAACAAAATAATTTACATTTAAAATAAGAAAAAAACAATTGCATTGTCTTATTTTAAATGCATTATCATCTTATCTTATTTTAAGAGTAAAAATACAAATTCCATTGGGAGATCATTTTATTTACTTACTCAAATTAATGCTAAATACACTTAATTTGAGCAATTGTTGCTAATTTCTAGATTGTTTTTGCAGTGTGTGCCAAATCTGAACTAAATTTAAAAACAAAACGATATTGGGCGGCGGACGTTAAATAGTTAAAAGAGATATAGGTAGAACCTTCTCTAATTGTGATTGGTAGTGTAAACCAAATAAGCAGCCGTGAAAAGAAAGCAGATTTTGTGCAAATGTGGACTTCCGAAACTGCAGTTTGCAGGCTCCTCTTAGTGTGGATCTTTTAAGTAAAATCCTAAATTTGGATATAGTAAATGTAGGTTATTCCAAAACATTAACTCCCTTTCTGTTTTAACTTTTTAATCAGTTTAAAAACTGACACATATATCTAACCCCAAATGGCTTCCATAGAGCATGTCGATAATGTCCCTTAAAACAACCTTAAGCGTTCTTTTTTTAAAATATGCTACTCACCCGTTAATGCGTCAGCGCTGTTCAATGGCACGTTCCAAAAAAAGTTTGATGAAGTAAAAGCACGTCCATAGTGTTTTATTTAGCATTTTGTAAATCCCATTGATATTCTGTAGGAATAGTCAATATTCCGCTGCCACCGGAAAGGGAAATGGGGCCTATTTAACACAGTTGTAGTCTTTTCGCTTCACTCTGTGTACTCCGGCGTCGAGGTGCTAACGTCTCTGTTAAACACTTTAAAAAACTCTGAAAATGGAATAGAAAGGTGGATTCTTGATTCGCACCTCGACGTCAGATTACACAGAGTGAAGCGAAAAGACTACAACTGTGTAAACAGGCCCCATTTCGTTTCGATTGGGGAATATTGATTATTCCTACAGAACTCAATGGGTTACAAAATGCTAAAATAAAAACACTACAGGAGCGTTTTTTTCTCACGAAACTTTTTTTTGGACCGTCATTGAACGGCGCCGGCGGACGTTAAATAGTTAAAAGAGATATAGGTAGAACCTTCTCTAACTTGTGATTGGTAGTGTAAACCAAATAAGCAGCCGTGAAAAGAAAGCAGATTTTGTGCAAATGTGGACTTCCGAAACTGCAGTTTGCAGGCTCCTCTTAGTGTGGATCTTTTAAGTAAAATCCTAAATTTGGATATAGTAAATGTAGGTTATTCCAAAACATTAACTCCCTTTCTGTTTTAACTTTTTAATCAGTTTAAAAACTGACACATATATCTAACCCCAAATCTCTCCTTTTTTTACCCAAGAAATACATCTAGAAATATTAACTCAAATAAACAATATTTGCGAACAATACAGTAAGTCAGAATGAACAAGTTACTAAAGCTCTGTTTTTTCCCCCCATTTTGACAGAATTTAGACAAAGAATCACTGAACACATTCTTAGAGAATTTCAAACAGCAGAGTATTAACAATGAGAGAATTGCTTCTCCAAGTGATGTCAGTACCACTGTAAATGTCCTCAGCAATGTTGTCTCCAAGTTTTCCTTTTTTTCTGTGCCCTTGGATGAAAATTCAACGAAGGTAGGAAAACTGAAATGGTTTGTTATATTTTCTTTTTAAGACATGTTTGAGGTCTAAAACATAATATTTTTTATCAAACAGAACATTTTGGAGATTGCTGGCCCTCTCACCTCTAATGACTCAAAGGCCTTATGGGAATACTTGAACCAAAGAAAAAACTACAGCTCTTCCTTCTTGAACCTATTTGAGACAACATCCACTCTTCTTGTCAACGAACCCCTTACCATTGAGACCCCTTTTTTTCTGTTAAAGAGAGCTAAAGTCATAGACCCTTTTCATGATTCTTTATTGGAAGTGAGCATACAAAAGGCTAATGGGGAAAGGAAATTCATCACCTTAATCATTTTTGATTCCATGGATAATGTGCTCCCTGCAAAACAGAAAGTCAACTCCCCACCCATGGTTATCAATGGAAAGGTTGTACTTGTTCAGAAAGATCCCAGCATCGAAAACGTGTCGATGAAATTTCATATCCTAAATAAAAAGCTGAAAGATCCACAATGTGTTTTCTGGGATTTCGACCTCTTTGATGGTGTCGGAGGATGGAGCAACCAGGGTTGTTCTGTGCAATCCCAAAACAACGAAACCATCAGCTGCATCTGCAACCACACAACCTCCTTCTCAATCCTGATGTCCTCTGATGATTTTAAAGACTCTGAAATGGAGGACATAACATTCATTGGGGTTGGCATATCCATAGGTTCTTTGGTTATATGTCTTCTAACTGAAGCTCTCGTATGGAAAAAAATAAGTACCAACACAACCGCATTTCTTCGTCACGTTTTCATCGTTAACATCGCAGTTTCTCTCCTGATAGCAAACATTTGGTTCATCATAGGAGCGTCTTTTACAGACCCAGAGAATAAAAACCCTCCTGCATGTGCAGCAGCTACCTTCTTTATCCATTTTTTCTACCTTGCTATGTTCTTCTGGATGTTAGCCACAGGTCTGCTGTTGCTCTATCGTACTGTCCTGGTCTTTGAGGGGGGTTTTTCTAAAACTTCTATGCTGGTTATGGGTTTCATTTTGGGATATGGTGCACCCTTAATCATTGCAGTAACAACCATGGCTGTAACTGCCCCCTTAAATAAATACATAAGAGGAAATCATGTCTGTTGGCTGAACTGGGATGATTCAAAAGCCCTGTTGGCGTTTCTGGTCCCTGCACTTCTTATCGTAGCCATAAACTTTGTCATCCTGCTTGTAGTGATATTCAAAATGTTAAGAAGAAGATCAGAGAAGAATGCAGGGCAAGCAGGAGAGCAGCATGTTCTGGTGGTGATTGCCAGGAGTTTGGCTGTGCTCACACCATTTTTTGGACTGACCTGGAGTTTGGGAATCGGGACCATAATTGCACCGACAAACAGGGAGATTCATTTTGCTTTTGCACTGTGCAACTCACTACAGGTAGCAGTTTGTCTGTAATGATTTATTGCCCCATACTTTTAAATGGGTTAATAAAAAAAACTGTTTTTCTTTTTTTTCTTTTTACCTGATGCCACTTCTCTAGGGTTGCTTCATCTGGGTGTTTGGAACACTGCTGGACAAAAAGGTGTGCATTTCAGAGTAATCTGAAAACATTAAGTTAACTATAATATATTATAGCAAGATTGACAGATTTAAAATGTACAAATATTGCTTTTTTCATTTTTTAAATTATTGCAATTTATTCCTGAACTCTTTGTAGTTTTATTTTTTTGATCTTTCATTATGTGTGTTTATTTTTATTATTCTTTTTCTTCAGGTGCGGTCAGAAACGATAAATTCTCTGAGCTCCCAGGAAAAGTTTATAGCTGGTTGGTGATTCACAATGCTGCAAGTTTCCGCTTGGGATACAAAAGCCTCTGAGTGAGAAGACTACTTACCCCATTCTCAGCAAACTTTACCACTCGTTTTCCCGACATACTATTTGATAATGTTGTCTTCTGAGAATATGTTAATTGTACCTTATCCAAATTTTATTCTAGATATTTAGAGTCGCCTTACCTTTAGTCTGGTAACTGTAACTTACATGTAGATTTTAAGGTGTTTTTCTAACTTTTTCTTCTCATGTTATCAAACTATTGTTATGAAATCAAACGTGAAAATTTGAAAGACTAATTTTATTTAAGCCTTTCGCTGACACTTCACATGAAATACACAAGCAATATTCTGGAGCGGAGGCACAGGGTTAGTGCTCTATCTGCTGTGCTTAGACTCCCCAGATGCATGCTCTAAAAAAACTTCTTATACATGTCAAAATAAAGACGAGAGAGTCAACTGATCCCTGAGACTATTCTATTCAGTGCTAACTGGAGCCTTCTGCAACCTGTATTCACCAACAGTGGAAGAGAAATTTCCAAGGAGAGGTCAATATGAGAGTGCCATGTAACAAGACACCAGACATATATTCCCTTTCTGCCTTAAAGACTCTCTGATTCTTTTCTTCAATGTGTAATTTATGTATCATATCTTTCCTTACATCTTAGACATGTGTATTTATTGGATAAATATGTTTTTATGTGTGTGTGTGTATACACACACATATGTATATATGTTTGTGTATATATATATAATATATATATATATATATATATATATATATATATATATTATAGTACATACCTGCTTATAGCTTATAAGCTCATAGATACTTATAGATGAGCTTTTAGGCTCATGGGTGCTTTTTACATATCACATCTTTTACTGTCATAGTTTTAATTGTATAGTTTTATTGCCAATTGTTGTAAACAGTTTGCATTTGTTTTAAAATAAAAAATTTTTTTAACACATTTTCATTTTTACTTACTGCAAAACTTTGTTTTGATACATTTAATACATATATTTCATACATAAATACATTTTTGGTTTTGGACAAGTTACATAAAAAGGGCATATATTGAGGTTTTAAGGTAAATTAGTGTTTACTTCCTTTTGGACTCACCTTGTAGGTCCCTGTATGGAGAAAAAAAGCTGCCATTTGTAAAGAAATGACTACCAACAGATAATGCGGGTGAAGTTTCTGGCCTATAGACACAAGGACAGAGGCAAACAGAGCTGGAATTCAAACTAATAACCCCCCGGTTGCAGGGCAAACTATAACATCTTACGCCATTGTCACCCTATGTGAGAAAAAGAACAGCTTGAAGCCTGCATTCACACAAAAAGAAAAACTGAAAAAGAGCAGCTCTCAGCATAGCTGCTGCCACAACATCGGTTTTGTCAGAATCCATAATTTCATCTTTGAAAGAAAAAAAAGCAAATGTAAAGCTTAAGTTGTAATTAATTATAATGCTTGTTGCTAATACAGTTGTTACCATGATGGGCTAAATGTGAGCTTTGGCAGGAGGGCATTAAGTGTTGCTTCATCAAACCAGCTCAAAAGGTTCTGCAAAATTGTTCATTTAGCCAAACAGATTTGATGGGATCAGTCCCAGATTAAAAAGGTATACTGTAGATCTAAACCTGAATGGTACATATTACCAACTGGCTTGCCAGGTCAGCTGTACAGTCATTGCCTAAAAAGTAAAAGTTTAAAAAGTAAAAGAGTTTTATGCAAATTCCCGTCTTCCATTTCGACAGCAAGGAATGGCATTAGGTGAAATAGAGCAGAGTCCTGCATGGGTATGATTTTTCAAAACTGTATCCACCTGCGCCTGTAGAGTTCAGAACCGAGACCCAGTCTGTTACCCGCAATAATCCCCATTTAAAACCCGGGACTGCATGCACCGGTAGAGTTCAGAACCAAGACCAGAACCATTACACGCAATTATCCCAATTTAAAAACCAGTGGGATCACCGTAATTATATAGTGCAACCCAACCTGTGATCACAAAGTGTACACACAGCCGTTTTAGTGCTTCAACATAACATGCTTTATCTTTCCAGTTGCAGCAGAATACTGTCTTAATAACAGAGGCAGTAATGAACATTGCCTCATCCTCACATCCAGTGCGTGCTGCGCCCACAGATTAACTGCTGAAAACAAGTCAAAGCAGGGCCTTTTCTTTTGCCCCCAAGCACAAATACACACTCATAACTGACATGAATATATATATATATATCAAAACATGCTTCTATTGAAAAAAAAACTGTCTGAGTTCACATTAAATTTAACACGGACAGTATAAGAACAAGACTGAATTTAGTGTGCAAAATTCACAAGACCTTTTCGGCTCCTAAAAACAGAGCTCAAATTAACTCATCAAAAATACACAAATAAAATAACTGTTGTGTTTACTCAATGATATTTAAACTTTGTTCCTAAGGTGGCAGTTCTCCTTTTCTTAATCATAAACCCAGCAGGTAAAAATTCTCTTTCGCTAGCTAAACTTAATGCAGGAATGGCAAGCACATTATGCGCTATCAATACTAGGTTTGGGAACACTTTTTGAGTGATCCTTTCACCACAGTAAAACCTCCTAAAAGCGTAGATCTTTTAGGTAATGTGAATTCAGTTTATGCTGCTACTTCATCCAGAGGCTGATATTCATCACTGGAGTCTTCAGCATCAGCTAAATCATCCACTATTATAGCAGTCTTTTTCAGCAACTGAGGCATAGATCTCATGTTTATCCTCAAGTTCTTGAAAATAGAAAAGCTCAGAATCAAGATTAGTATTAGTTATAAGGCACACTCCCATGTCCAATGTCAGGTCTTTTTAAACAGTGACAAATTTAATGCTGCTGATTATGGGCCTGAGTCAAGCTCCTTCGTTGATTGAGCGAAGAGCTTCTCCTGGGTACAGCAGGTAGTATTATCACCTGTCGATGGCTTTGTCCTTTTCTAACTGCTGCTGAAGGCAGCTGATGACCTTCTTCTTGTAGCTGCTGGTGGGATCTTTCTTCAGTAGCTGTGTCACTGAGCAGGGCTTTAACTTTGGCATGGTATTCGGCTGTGTTAAGTACAACCGTACATCTTCCTTGGACGCTGGTAGTATGATGATGTCCTTGTCTCTTTGGAGGAAACTATGAATCTAGTTTGTGGGTTACAAGCAAGAAAATCACAAAGTTGGACATCAGACCTCTGCGTGTCTTGGTTCCAGCTCACCAGTGACAACATTTAATTACTGCCAAGAAATTCATGGGCCTTGTTGGTTCTAAGCTCCTTCCTGTAAGTATCATTTTTGGGAGGCATCTACATCTGGGGAATGACTCCGCCTGAGTGCAGCACAGTAGTATTCCCACCTCGTTGACAGTGTTTTCCTCCTTGTTCTTACTACTGCCTCTCAGCTGAAGACCAACCCTGAACATGCCTTCAGATTCAAGGAACAGGAGGAATTAATCACATCTGTAAAGAGTCAAGTTGCAAAACTTACAGCTGAGGTCAACCAGAAAAATTTACATAAATTTTTTTTCCATGAAACTTAAGCCTCCAGGAAAACGGATGCATCAATGCAATTGTAGTCGCCCAAACTGAGAGAGAGACCTAGGCAAAGAGGGCTCCCAGGAAACAGAGATGGTAATGCAGGCAGAGGCCCCCCACCATAAAAAAAAAAACAGAAGAAATAATACAAAAGAAATATGTAATGCAAACCCAAGCCTCTGTAGGCATACCGAACAACATCAAAATGTAGGTCACAATCCAAACCAAGAAGTCAACATGCATAAAGGACAGTCTGAATGTAGTTCTGCAGGCAACTACAAGATTTCCTCTCTACAAAGGCCAGTAGGCAAACACAGGCCTCAGGGATATCATATGTACTAAACAAAGCTTAGCTCCAAACAAAGCTTAAGCAAAACATAGCTCCAAGTGTGTTCTCATCTAAAGTAAATAAGTTCAGCAAAACAAAAATTATTTAAATAAAATAAGGAAACAACAAAAAGACCACTGTCAGGATTAGAGGGTACCCAAATGCAGAGCTGAAGAACCATAGATCATTTCTTGTAGAATTTGATGAAATATGTAAAATACAGAAGTCATAATCCAAAACAGATTAAACTCAGGAACCAACAACTTAGGAATGATGGAATGAGCAGAAGCCAGCAAAAAGTAGCTGAAGAGCAGGAGTATATATGCCAAACAGAACATTGAATGGTGTGATCAACTGATTTGGAGCAGGTGTGGAAAGAAGGAGCTATAAGGGAGCTAGGGGAAAGGAGGCATCAGAGAGTAAACAACAACTACATGATGCTTAAACACAACCACAGAACAACCAGGATGAAAGTACATGGAAATTAAAAGACTGAGCTAGAAAGCATAGAAAGACAGAGATTAAAGTGTAAATGAAAAGTCAAAAAGAAAACTGAAAGAAAACAAAAAAACAGAGATCAAACAGAGGAAAAAAAGAAACATCCCCTCCTTGAACTGTCAACTCAATACTGTAGGGTGTTTCAGTGCTTGGGTGATCCCAGAGGCTATGTTATGAATGGCATAGATTCTCCTGATAGGGTCTCTTAAACAGGGTGACAGGCCAGATAAGGTGCGCTTCAAAGGCTTTCATTACGACCAGAGAAATGGGACAAGTGATATCGCCGGGCACAGGGGAGCTGAGACCTCACCCTGGAGCCAGGCCTGGTAGGAGGGTTATTCATCGTCGGGCCCAGATGAGTAGAGCCGCAATTGGAGACTGAGGTGACCTGATCCATGAACACCAAAACTGCCTCTGGGGACTTAGAGTGTCATTTTTCTAAACTTGACAAGCATATTTAGTGATATTGGCCAGAGATAGTCGGGCATACTTCTACACACAGCTAGGCTCTGGCTTCCAGCTCCTTAAGACCAGACTCTCTTTTACTTTGGAGTTTTCCACAGGGAGAGGTGGTTGACCTGTCCAGCCCAACTCACCCGTCTCGTATTGTAGCTCACCCTGGTGAATATCAAATGCAGCACTGAGATCTAACAGGACAAGTACAGAGACAAGTCCACCATCTGATGCTATGAGAACAGTATTAGTAACTTTCCTCAGCACTATGATGAGCTCTGAAGCATAACAGAAACTCTCCCAACTGGTCATTCTGTACATATTTTAACACACTTCATAATAAACAATTTTTTCTTAAACTTTCAGATAGAAAAAAAAATGTTTAGAAACATATTGATAATTTACTATGTCATGTTAATTAATAGAGGGTTTCTTAAAAACTTCTGCCTTTTAAGGTAGCTGTAACCCTAACCTATATGTCTGTGGGGGGAATAGATCAATAATATCCAAAATAGAAGTGGAATTCCTCTTTTGTCCTTTATTTTTGCTGATGTTAACTAGCACAGGAGAGGACTCATGTGATTTTTTTTTTCGTCCATCCATCCTGAATACTAACCCATATTACATACTGTAGTTGTTTTAAGTTGGCATTGAATTAATTTCTGCCATTTTTACTCCAATCACAAAATGCCATTGTATTTTTGTTTGACATATGTCTCCTCTGGCCAGCAGATGGTGATGTCTGCACACAAAACCTAACTACCTACATTAGCTGATTATGCTCTTATGTGGAATGATAATGCCTTCTGACTACATGGATTTCCACTACATGGCACTACTACTTTCTCCCACTCATACTACCAAAAAAAAAAAAAAACACAGCCAGACAAATCCAATCATCTGGTCTGTAAAATGCCTGCAGACACATGAAATCCAACATTTTGTAACTGGAAAACCTGTAAAATAGATTATACTTACATAAAAAGGCCTTTTGATAGCTTAATTTAGTATATTTCTGATGAGAAGCTTCATATTGTGCTTGTGAATATTTAATATGCCTATATATTTTTGCACAGCTTTTTTAAGGATATGTTCGATTGCCAGTCATAAAACAGCTGCTTTTAGGTGACTATTAAACATTTCGGTGCATAGTGCAATTGCAGTGTCCTCAAATATGCCGTGTCCTCAAATATCCGATTCCTCAGTCATGTGATTTGTTTTACATTTATGAGAATGACAGTGTTTTTGGGTGTCTGGCTGGGTTATTCACAAAGCAGTGCAATTTCCCTTTTTTTCATCCTTGATGTACACTTTTTGTTTTATTTGTGTACATGATTGCAAAGCAGACTGCACTCTGAATACATGCAGATGCTTACCAGGTCCAGCAGATGTGAGTAGTTTTCTCCTATTTAGAGTAATTTATTGCAATAAACTCAGCATACTGTATATCAACATCTCATATCTTGCCTATAATAAACCCATGTATTAAATCCTGCTATGTCAGTTTATTTTTTCATTAAGTGTTGACATGATTTACGAAGAAACAGTCATAAAAATACTAAAATACAATAAAAACTATTCCTATGCATAGCATTTTTTTTATTATTGTTTTAGTTTTCCGATCTTTGGTCAATATGGGTATTACAGAATTCAACAGATTCCTATCAGTGATCAAAAAAACTAACCTCTAACTGGTTGATATATGCTGACATTCCTGGCTAATTAAAAGCTAACAGCTGTTAAATTTGAAAATCAAAGGGTTACCCCTGTGAAGAACTGTTTGGTGAGATATAGGAGATGATTTATTGTTCCTTTCTCCTTATAAGTTGCCAGATCAAACTGAAATTCCACTATGGCCACATCTAAGATGGCCATAGTGGAATTTCGGGTGTTCACAAATTAATTTCAGAATATCAACAATCTGTGAGTTAAGAAACACGTCATATGACCACGTCATCATAAAAAATAAAAACATTTAAAAAACATCTATTAAGAGTAAGACAGCCACTTGCCTTCCTAGCATAACAAATACTCTCAGCTATATGACCACTGGTTTACTGGTTATGCCTAATTGTTCAACCACAGCTATCAAGATGGAGGGGGACCAACTAGAAACCACTAGCTGTTAATGGGAGGATAATACTCTAATTTCATTTACAGTTTACTGGCGATCTTATTTGGAGTGGGCAGTAAGTGTTCTCTCTTTTCACTGACTTAATCAATCTGATAATTTTTTTTCTTTGCTCCTTTGTAATGCCTCAGAAATTAGACCCAGAATTCAGGCAAGACGGACAGTGGATTACTCAAAACTTAATTCAAACAACGGCGGAACAATGCTGCAGGGGCAGTGGCTGCAGTGGCTTCAGCGACTAGGGTATCTATCGGAGGGAAATACAAGTTAGTGACTGCAATAATCTGACAGAGGATGATTATGAACACAAGAGTCACTAACCTAGTTTGACAGTTTAGTCCGTGCCGAGAGAACAAGGATGATTCCAACTGGTCGACTGAACATATGCAGTGGACGATGCCAGAGAGTTCCAGACACGGCAAGCTAGAAGGCTGCAGAGCAGACAGGATATCAGATCCAAGCTGACGAAGGACGACAGGGTAATCCACACAGGGAAGTCAAGAGGCAGATCCAGGTTCAGTCAACAGAAGAATCCGACAGGAAACTGAAGACAGGCAGGCAAACAGAAAACTATAGTAATGCTAGGGAACTCCGAACACCAAAGGGCTTGGAAACTGCCAGCTTAAATTGGTAACTGAAACAGGTGGATCTGATGAGTGATGACGAACAGGGCAGAGTTGGACAGGTGAATGAAATGAGCAATCAAGTCAGCCATTAGAACCAAAATCATGACGCATCTCCAGGTGAGTTGCGTAACTCTTTCTACACTGCAAAAGCGATCTAGAAATAATATTTCTCAAATTAAGTGTATCTACCCTTAATTTGAGTAGGTAACTAAGATGATCTGCCAATGGAAGGATTCTTTTTACTCTTACAATAAGATAATTAATTAATATGCACTTGAAATAAGAGGCTGCAATAGGTTTTGTTATTGTTTGTAAATTGTCTTGTTCCACTTGCAAAGTGTCCCACTTACATCCTAAATTCAAGAACAAATGCACCTATTGTTAGAAAAAATTATTTGTTTAGATTTATATTTTTTCCGACTGGCGATCTGTTCAGGGTGTATAATTGCACCGCATAAATTCTTATAATATTTTTACTAGTTCATTAATTCGATGCTCATCCGTTTTATATGATTTTCCACTTACTCCAACAACTTAGCTTTGTTGTGAGACCTGGGTACATTAAAAAAAAACATTAAAGTATACTTTCAGCTGATTTTTAGACAGTCTGTGTTTTTACACGTTCCTGTTTTCCCCTATATTTTAAAAGCCTTATGTTATGTTATGTTATGTTATGTTATGTGATGTTGCAGAATGCTGTATATTCTTAAATGGTTTTTCATGGCGGGGTTTTTCTGGATCAAAAAGCTCCAATATTGTTTCAGATGTGTGTGCAATTTTCAGAGATACATTTCTGTCATCATTACAGAGAGCATGTCTAGATTGTTTAAACATTTTTGGTGATTGTATAGTACAGAATTCTCCACAAAGTCCATGCAAAATGGCTCCTCTCTTTATTTACTTTGCTAATCAAATGAGGCTGTGTTACACCGATATGTACTTCTTTCTGCGTCACTGAGACGATTTGAAAAGCACAGTCAAATTGAAGTCCAGCTCTTAAGAGTCTCAAACTTTCCTGCTGCTCATTTAAAGCTGCTTTTTAATTTTTATTTTTTTTTTACATTTTATCCAGGAGAGATATGTCCTCCCACACAAAACAACCACATTTTAATTAAAGCCTTTTAATGTTATTGGATCAAACTTATTTATATTGGTTAAATATCACTATTTTAATTACTTCTGAAAATGAATTTGGCAGAATCTGCTAAAATCACATAAATAGATTAAAACTAACAGCAGTAATAGGATTAAACACCTGAAAATTATTGAGAGAAGACATACATCAGTCTCTAAGGCCGGTATTTTGTTTGCTGAGAATAGCACTTGTTTTTCAAAGTTTACTTGCACACAAGCACAGAAAAACTTTGCATCCTCTAATTTAAACACATTTTGGGAAACTGTGACTTAGTGGGAAAAGTACTCTTCTCTCGGTCTTTTAAAGGTTGAAGGCTTGATTTCAGCTTGCTCTTGTAACATGTTAATGTGCTCTTGGAAATGCATAACTTCAAGCAGTCTATGAATCTGTTCAGCAGTGAAGAAAAAGGCATGTTTGTGAGCTTAACTGGGTAAATGGAGCTTTAATGTAAAGTGCCCAGTTGAAATGACTAGAAACAAAGTAAATAAAACAACATAAATCAATCCATTCACAATTGTATGTATCTTTTACAGAAAACTATAAATTAAAACAATCTCCTGACATGATAAAATACAATAACATACACCCTATATCTATAAGGGGAATTCAAAATTAAAAAAAAGACTTAAAGTGATAGGGAAGTCCTAATTTAAATTTCAAATTATTCTGGCTTTAACATGTATATAAATGTACTCTTTATCAGATTATATAGTCCCAAAAGTTAGAAAATTTCAATAAAAGAAAAGAATCCTGCCTTAGAAATTCTGTGGGGGGTTTTTTCATCAATTTATCTTATATTACAGGCCAGTTACGTTTATGCGTCCGAAGCTTGGAACAGCTAAATTAAGCCCCAATCATATATACCAAAAGGTCATCTACTCATTAATCATAAATTTTTTGGAATTAATACACACAACGGTTGAAATAAGATATAAAAATAATTTCCTTTCCCATTGAGTTATGTCAGTGTTCATGGGGATGGGCTGATCTGTGTGTCTTGACGAGCGTAGAGCTAACAGAACTGGCGGCGTTGTGAGGCAAGAGGCTCAAACATGTACAGCTGTAAGCCTTCTACACCAAACCAAGTTTCTGCAGCCCTGGCATCCTCTTCGGTTCTGGGTATGCATTGTAAGTTTGAGCTAGACCCGAGAGTCTTTTAAAGTCTGTTCTCAGATATAATAGGGATGATGTGCTTAGCTTTTTAGTGTTAGTGAGGACGCAGGTATCAGTAAGCTGTAGTTTAATATTTGTAATGTTTGTAATATTTTAAGAATACCATAACTTGAAAATTTGTAGTAAAAGATCAAGTCTTTGACTTAGTTTTTCAAGGTCCAGCTGAGACATTAGTCCTTTAATCCTGTACACATTCTTAAGGTGACAAAAGGCCGACTTTGTTAGTGTGTTGTTGAACCTCTGAAGATTCAGGTCTGAGTCCATCACTGTACCCAGATTTAGAGCCTGATTGGTTGTTTCTACCTGTAATAAACAAAGTTTTGCACTAAGATTTAAAAACTCTTCCTTAGGTCCAAAAATGTATTTAGACTACCAAACGAGTTTTCTGTTTTAAGATATTTTTCACTTTTATATTTATCTTTAATACTTTTATTTGTGGTATTTTGAGGCTAACAGTGTGAAGTGCTCTACAAGTAATATCAAGTATTATCATTGCAACTTCCTGTAAAACAATCATTCTCCTCATTCTAATGGGGGAAAGCCGATCCAGTTTCCGTGTCTTAACATTTGTACAGCAGTCTTTGTAGATCTCTCACAACACGCCCACTTATTGCATGCTCAAATTTAGGGCCCCTTATTTGGAAACTATGAAATAGGTTATAGAATGTGTTTATCGTTCCTGCCCCCTAGTGCCCTTTCCTTTCCCCTTAGCTCCTTCTAGTTATTTTTCTCTACACCTGCTCCCTATCAAGGAGAAGAATTTAACTTTATTGTCAGAAGTACAAAGCAATGAAATTCAGTCTCTGCATTTCATAGGGGAGCAGTGTGGGGTTAAGGGTCTTGCTCAGGGACCCAGAATAACAGTCTCTGGGAATGATTGGGGCTTGAACTCAGAACCTCTGGGACCCAAGCACACTGCTCTAACCACTAGACCACCACTCAACCAATTAAACTAATTAGTCCTCCCATTGTTCTTTTCTCCTATATATATACACCTCCTGTTCAGTTACTCTTTGCTGGATTCTAGCACTGATCTCTATTTATTCACTGGATTGCTGATAGCCAGAAAAAAGTGAAGTCACCTCCTACCATCTTGGTAATTCTCACTTTCATGGAGAGGTGCTATTGAAATGCCTACGTGAAAAAAAAATAGTTTTCTGGCTCTGGAAAGTTTCACAGTTAATTTAACAGTCACTGGATGTATTAACCAAGAAAAAACATATATACGCCAACAATCTGTGAGTTAAGAAAAACAAATCCATTAAAAACTGATGGCTTATGACCACGTCATCCTAAATAAAAAAACATCTAATAAGAGTAGGACACCCAGTCACCTTCCTAGCATTACAAGTACTCTCAGCTATACAACCACTGGTTTACTGGTGATACCTAACTGTTAAACCACAGTCATCAAGATGGACAACCTATTCTCTTTATGAGTGTGTGTGAAATCGTACAAAAAGTTATGCACCGTAATTTCATACGTTTTGGACGTTTTTTTCGTCGTATGCGCATGCGCATCTTATGCACCATTCACGAATATAGAATATAGGTTACAATTAGCCCTAACCCTGACCCTAACCCTAACCCTAAGATATAAAACAGCAAGCAACATAGTTAGAGACATGAATAAGTGATGATTGCACTATTTTTCCCATTTTTACGTCCGTCCGCGGATCTGCTTTTTTTTCTGTCTACCAGCACATGCGCACTGATGTGGTTTTTTGAGGAAAAACGTCCAAAAATGTACGAAATAGTGTGCATAACTTTTCGTACGATTTCACACGCACTCATAATGAGAATATGTTGAGATGGAGGGGGATCAAGTAGAAACCACTAGCTGCTTCAAGGGAGGATAATGAGGATCAATTTCATTTAGTTTACTACTACGTACCTACCAAGGGGCAATCAGAAATCCAGTGAATAAACAGAGATCAGTGGATTCTAGTCATACCTTTGGATTATTCCTCCCCAGTGTCTCCTAGGTCTTTGGTTCCAGAGTTTCTGTCCATCGGTTATGAACCATAGATTGTATTCGTAGAATGTATTCCTAATACCTTTTTAAAAAAAAAAGGCTTTGTCTAACTGACCATTTCAAACAAAATGTCATTCACTAGAATAAACATTCTGGATGTCTACAAATGTGCAGTACTAATTAGTATTAGTTGGTATGGCAGTTTTCAATATGTAATTCCTAATGAAACTTTAAAAAAAATTCTTTGTCTAAATGACCATTTCAAACAAAATGTCATTCCTAGAATAAACATTCTGGATGTCTATAAATTAATTTCAGATCTCCATATTATTTTGGCCGATGAAGAAGACATTTTCCAGATATCACTTGAAAATAAAGTCAAGATCTACAAGTGTTGAAGAAAAGTAAGTTTACTCTTTTCTAATTTGTGTATACATATATATATATATATATATATATATATATATATATATATATATATATATATATATATATATATATATATATATATATATAAACTTTCTAAAATTCAGTCTCTGCTACAAAAATGTACCTAAAAACTTAACTTTTAGTGATCTAAAAATGAAACAACAAAGAGGAGTGCTTTTATTAAATGTAAATACGGCCTGCCATAGCCCACTTCATATAAACTTATGCATTAATTCGAGCAACAATCTTCTCCTTTATAATCTTCCTCTCTTTTGCAGCTGTAGCACTGTTTCTCTGTGCATAAACACCTTCTCACTTTTTTTATTTTATTTCTGCTTTAAAATGTCTAGTTCCAGTGGGGTGAAATAGGCACTTCCTGATGCCTGTTGTCAAGGTGACACACTGAATCTGTGCGCCACTGATAATGGCTTTTCATACTAACCTACACACATATTAAACTCTGTGTGGACCTACTTAGAGTTGATTAAACTAATTCATAGCAGCTGTTGTAAAATCAAAAAGTCAGAGTTTCCGACATTAGGAAAGGGACCCCTGCTGGTCTACCTATTAGCTGTCTTATCCAAGCGGGAGCTGCTCCTGTTCTTCACTACTGAGCTGTCTTAGTGGATGTCTGCTTGACTGGACCTGCTGCGACTGATGTAGTCACAACTCTTCTAATCGTCTTAACATTGTACTTTATTGATACAACCTATCCAGTTTTACTATACCAACCCTGGTGTGGTAAAATCAATCAAGAATTAGGACAAAATTTCCATTTGCATCTTATTTGCAGCTGCAAATGTGGAGAACACACTTCCTTTATTTATATAATAAAATGAGAAATGGATTAGTTTAATACTGTCAGTGTTTGTCTAACTGGTTTCCTTCCTTTTAACTTCAGCCTTCCTCCAGAACCATAATGGAAATTTCCCTGCCACTCTAATTTCCATTCAAGAGATACTGGTGAGGTGATCTAAACAAATACAAAGAATCAGAAACTATATCATTGTTGCCACAAATATGGTTCTACTTTTCAGTTGATTCCTGCATTGAGTTTTAGCCTAGTACATGTCAACAGTATTTACATCGGCTCAATGTTATCATAGCTCTCTTTTTTATTTTGCTGAAGGAGTTATCTATGTGTAACGCCATTATATGTCTCCTTCATAGCTATGGCACACCTACTTAAGAGAGAAGTCAAAGTCCAAAATAAACGGTGGCTTTATCTTTGCTATCATGCAAATATGCAATATACGGTGCTCATTTGCCAACACAAAGTAAAGCAGTGAAATATATTTAAAAAAACTAAAGTCTATTAAATAGTGTAAGGGTTGGCTTAAGAGAGTGAGAACTTGATGCTCAGTACATTGCCAAATAGATATCATTGTGTTGTAATATTGCAGTGCCTTGTTGAGGAGCAGTGGCGTGCTTTAACTCAGAACATTAAAATGAGAAGGTAAATCTTGAGAAAATGCAAAGACATCATTTGCACAAGGTTGTGTGTGTGTGTGTGTGTGTGTGTGTGTGTGCGTCTAAGTTTTCTTATTCCAAGAAAATGGGATCAGCATGGACTCTTTTAAACACCGTCAATAGTTTTCTGTACTGTATTGCTATGATTGCACTCTTACTAATATTTGCTGTAACAACTTTGAAAGATTTTTTTTCAACGTTGCCTTCTGAAGTTTAAAAAAATTAATTTAAATCCTTTACTTTGACAAACTGGTGTACTTGTTGATGTCACTTTTTAAACAGATGATTTTCCATCTGGAATATCTTTCCAGTGAACACACGCATTAAATGGTTATAGTGTTAGGACAACAGATAAACAAAGACATTCAGTCATCATCATTTTCAAACAGCAATCTACCTATGAAACTAATTATAAAGATTATTAAATTATTAACAAAAATAAAACAACTCCAGGTTATAAATATTTCAGTGAAAGACTCATAACTAAGCTAGTGAAACTCAACTTAAATTACAACTCTCTATGTACACCTAGAAGGAAAAGGAACCAATGAAATTACAGGTCAGCATAGATTTTATATTTCAGAATCAAAGTTTTCTATAAAAGAAGTTGAAAAGTGGTAAAATAATCTCTAAAACTAATTGTAATCAGTTTGAATGTGTTCAATATGATTATTAATAGAAATCAAATATGCAGGTAAATCATTATTTTGGTGAAATATCTTAAAGAATGACTTTCCTGATCAGAATCCAGTGCCTGTTCAGATATTTGATTCTCAATGTCATGTGATTAATCCTGAGGGGATAACTAAGGGGGTTAGGAACCCTGAAAACAGCAGAGGGAAACTATGAGCATGTGGACGCAAACAACAGATAGACAATAATGTGTCAGAGTAAACAGTAGCAAACAAGCTGGAAGCCTATTTGGCTTCAAGCTTAACAAAGTACCATGAATCACATTAAACAGCACCATTAATCTTTATAAGAATACCAGCGTGATCTAACAATTATGAAGCAAATTAAAAAATAAATGTATAAGGTGAGTAAAAACTGATAACAGACTCATCAGAACTTATTTTAAAGGACCACTGGATCATATTCCAGCATTTATTGTAATGAGTCGATTGGAAAAAAAGTGAAAATATGTTAGTGTTTTAAGAGAACCCTGTTTACCCTGTTCATGTTTCTCCCGATATTACATTTGGCGCATTGGCTGGGTGAGATTGGACTCTGGCAGTGACAACCAGGGGCGTTGCACGTAGGGTGAAAGGCCCTGTGTTGGCTTTAAAAGAGTGAGGCACTGCTCTTTGATGTAAATGTGTAATTGCGCATGAATAAAGGTTGATCTTAGAAAAGAATTACTATAATTGTTGGATGAGACAAAAAATGTTGTAAACAACACATTTATCTACTGTTTATCCTTGGGGCTTCTCCTCGTGCTATTGGCTACTGAGCTTCCTCAGCGGATGCCTGTCTGGCCTGCTGCGACCAAGGCTACCAGCCCCTTTGTTGGTTTTGGGTGCTGAGATTTTTTAAATCAGCACTCTTCTCGTCATCTTAACACTTTATTTTATTGATATAAGCTATCCAGGTTAACACAAAATGCAACATTTCTGCTTGTAGGAAAAATTATGGCTTTGTGGAAGTATTGTCTTTTAGTATCACAACAATTAACCCTTGAGAAGAACTTACTGACACTGTTGGATGACATGAAGAAGCTATAAAAATTGGAAACAACTTTTTTTCTACTTCTTCTTGTATTGTAGTGATCTTTTAATATATGTACAATGGTCCAGCGGGGAAAATCCAGATGGAGAATAAACTACTTGCTACATGCATCAGGCAGTTCTAAGTCATACTGGTTGAAGCTGCTACTCTATTGATACCCAATGCCACTGGTGTGGTTGAGCCTCCTGAGGCCTCCAACTGATTGGTAAGTTAGTGATAATAATTTGGATACTTAGCCCCACTCCATTCACACATTCTATCAAAGGATGACAAGAATATAGTTATTGTTCAATGGAGGCCATAAGAAATCTTCTTAGCAGTTTCTCAAAAGACATGTGTAGGACCAGAAGAAAAGGAAGGTGTTTCTGTTTAGAAAATCTAAAACTAAGGCTGTTTCTAATTTCAAGAACTTGAGTACGGACTCATGTCCTTGCCAAGTAGGTTCTTGAGAATAACACAGAAAAGTATGGACTTGTATAGACATGGGGAGAACAGGAGCATAAATATGGGTCAATTGGAACAGAAGCATACTTATGACATCACCACACGCTCGGCTCGCCTGCATTTCACCTCTTGTTATTAATCGTCACCAGATAACTTTTTTTTATTTATTTGGGGAATAATAGTTAACACAGTCAGATAAACACAAATCAAATGAACATTTTGCCAAATAAAACAAAAAACTTGCCATCATAGCCAGCGGTCGCTATGCAGAGAGAGGGCTGCTGCAGACGGGCTAAGATAAGATCTGGTTGCCGTTACCCTCGGAGGTCCGCTGGTTGCCGCGGTCCTCTCAACTTCGGAAATAATGTTTTTAATTATGCATTAAAACGGCAAATGGGCCAATAAAACATACTTTTTAGAGTACAGAAGCGCATGAGAACGCACATGCACACATATTGCAAAAAAGGCCTACATTTTATTTTATAACCTATGTGTATATAGTATTTGTGGAGGAAAAAGAATCCATGGTGAAACCCAGTAAAGACAGAACCATGCAGGTTTCCTTTCGCACTCACATATAGCCTTGTCTGGGTTAAACTGATGATATATGGAGCTAAACAGAGAGAATTTTTGACTGGGGTGTAAGCTCTCCTGTTAGCAGAGCAAACCAGAACATCACACAGAAATCAAATCAAGTTAATCTGCTAGAATGGCTCAGTCAAAGTTTAGACCTTCATCAAACTGAAAAATCTGTGGGAAGGCTTGAAAATTTATCTGACTGATTTAAGCTAAATCAGCCCTTCAATACGAGTATTAGGGCCAGGCTAGAGATTTTTGTTTTTCTTCTATTTCAAGAATAAAGTCATAACATTATGAGAATAAAGTCGAAAAATTACAAGAATAAAGTTGTAAGATTACGAGAATAAAGTCGTAATTTACGAGACTAAAGTCGTACAATTACGAGAATAAAGTTTTAAGATTATGAGAAAAAAGTCACAATGAGAATAGTCATAAAATTACAAGAATAAAGTCATAATATCAAGAGAATAAAGTCCTGAAATTATGAGAAAAAAGTTGTATTTTATGACAACTTCTACAAGAAACACTTTCTTCACTAAAATGAGAAATGTGGAGCATTATGTGAAATAAGGAAATCTTTGAGCGAACCAGCATCAAATTGGGCACCATGTCCTGCAAGTGGACTCAGGTTGCTGTTTGGTGGAGCAGGTCGGAGCTCAAAGCTTTGTTTCCAAAACGGGTCTTTGTATGCTGATTTCATTCTCGTAATATTACAACTTTATTCATGTAATGTTACGACTTTATTCTCGTGATGTTATAACTTTATTCACGAAATAGAAGAAAAAAATCTCTAGCCTGGCCCCTAATACTCTGTTGTAAAAACCTAAAAACAACAACCTGAATTTATGATAGAAATATGTAAAATAGGCATTGCATTGGAACGGACAGAAATGCCATGCATGCAACTCTTCAACCTTTTTTTAGTATATTTTTTTTACCCCTTCCCATCAGTATATTGCTTTCCTTCTGTCACATAAAACACCAATTATATGCAATAAACTACATGCTTTTTACATGGCAGAATACAAAGCCTTTAAAGAACTTTTTTTGTTTTTTGATAATAAGGTTTAAGGAGTCATCTTACATAACACCCTCAAACGAACTCTAAGATGTCTTTATAAGACGAGTAGCTTCTCTATGACCTCCTGAAGGAGGGGACTTGATTTGCTAGACAAATATTCATGGAAAATCTGAAGGCTCTGGGCCTAGCCTAGCCAGTCCAGCATGCATGGAGACGTACCATCAATGCAAATAAGCTTCCAACAGAAAACTGTGACACATGAGCATCCTGCAACTCCCCAAAACTCCCAAAAGAAAAAAAAAAAACAGTAGCACCTCCCTGCTCAGCATAAGCCAGTGCTGCAGACGAATGTGAACACTTATTTCTGATTGCTGATCGGCTGTTGGTAGATATGGAACTACATTCTTACTTGGTTAGCTAGTTGCAGCAAAGCAAATACTTTAAGAACTTTTTTTTCTGAGTGCTGGTCAGAGCAAACAGAGGTAAGAGCTGTTTTTAAAGGATTCATTACTTTATTTTGGATATCTTAACATTGTTTAACATCTCTGTAAGGATTTTAATCTGTTAAAATGAG
The DNA here is from genome assembly GCA_018398635.1 of Cyprinodon brontotheroides. NCBI lineage: Eukaryota > Metazoa > Chordata > Actinopteri > Cyprinodontiformes > Cyprinodontidae > Cyprinodon > Cyprinodon brontotheroides. Next base: position 28,739,448 of record JAGKQL010000007.1, on the reverse strand, counting down.
CTCAGTTTTATATTTGTAAATTTTACTTTTCACTGGATGAAGTTACACAAATAAAGGCAGCCTATGTTGAAGTTGTTTTTACAATTGTATTGATGGAAAAGCATATTATATTTCCAGTGTCTCTTTAAACCTCAAAGCTATTACTTTTATTTAAATAATATAGAGGTGGACATCTACTTCAAATAAAATAGATGCACTCTGCAGGATTTTATTGAGAAATCTGCTATAGTGACTTAGTGGATAGGTTTATAGAACAACCTTCTTTATCCCAGCAGTGTACATTTATTTAATAAATATTTATCTTGTTTTTTTGTTTGTTTGTTTGAATAGAAGTACTGATGTTACACAAAAACTATAACCAGTAGAATCAGTCCTGTTTCATAAATCAGCTGTGGAACAATGACCAATAGCAGGGACTGTCATCATCCAACAGTAAAATATTGTGGCTAAAGAATGAGCTATTTACAGGCTTCTTCATGTAGGGTTTTTTTTTTTACAGCTGCCTCTGTGGGCAGGAGTTAGCAGTTCCCTGTACCAGAAGCAGTAAAAAAACACCGACTTGTTTACATTCATAGACAAGATGCAAAGTAATGCAAACGTGTTTGCCTAGGAAAATACAAGCCAAGCAGCTTCAGCAGAAAAATAAATGAGAGGGTTTATGAAATGAATAAAAAAAGTACAGTCTATAAAACAGGTAAATACAGACCAGGAAATATAGTAGAAGCTTAAATAAACCAGTATAATGGCATTGTTCTGAAGAGGATAACCGTTTGGGGTTATTCAGTTTGACTTACTAAGCCGTAATAGTGAATGCTGATTTGACCTTACCAGTGTAGCGCTAAATGGTTAAATCATGAGTTATAAAGTGAAATACCAGGTCACAAAAAGTCTTAGTCTTCTTTCCAACTTTTTTTTTTTATAATTCAAAATGCAACAGTAATATATTTATCTATCTATATATCTATGTATTTTTAAACAACATTAGCAAGCATATATATTTTTCCATTGATTTTAAATAGCAGCAGAAGAACGATTATTTCACATATTTAGGACTATTTTGACTACTGTTGTATAAACAAAAATATGTAAATATATGTATAATTGAATGTATGTATAAATAAGTTAAAACAATCCATTTTTTATGCCTCACCATACATATATGTATTACTAAGCATGTCAGTATTGGAGAATAAATACAACTTTCCTTTTGTTCTGTTGCTTGTTTGTTTTGGGGGAATTTTAAGGACATTTATATGCATATTATCCCTGGCAGGTTAAGGAGTAGAGAGAAATATATGATTTATTCACGTTAATACTTTTATACATTTAGTTCAATGCCTTTACAAAAGGGCAGCATTAACCTTTTTTTTTATTTCGCATTAACTTGTTAGTTTGGTTTTACTGGCTCTTCTGGCTGTGGTTGTGAAGTAAAAGTATTATTTATTAGACCGGTTCAAGTCTGAATTTAACTTTAAATGGAAAGTTCCCACATGCATTAATGACTCAATACCCGTTACAGCCAATTCCTACTATTACTAAAACTAAAGATCTTATTCAAAGTTATTTTTTTAAACGAATTATTATCATATTTAAGGTGAATTTGGTTGTTATATTTGTGATCCCCCACCAAATGAGTTTGACAGAACATATAGAGATCTCATTTAACAAATATTCTTCTATGTCGTCTGTATTATCCTACCAGAGGGACAATGTGGACCAAACAGTTTCTGTTCGTGGTGGTAATCCTGGGCATGTATCAGGTAGAGATATCCCTTCTCTACTTTAATATAACTGTACAGCCTGCATTATTTGCTCATAAGAAAATGTAAAGAACATATAAGAAAAACAAGATTTGATTCAATAAAATATTTGACGCTCTGAGACCCATTTTTGGCATTTCCTTGTTTTTGCCTTCGCAGGTTATTTCACAAGGTGAGATTGCTGACAGCACATTTTTCTGCTCTACTGTAACTCAGCACCTGTATCCTTTGGTTTAATCAATAACTGATTCCTTTCATCCACAGTCAGTCATTTTATTAAAGATGGCAAACAAAATTTTTGCTTTTGTTCTGTTTTTCCCTCTGAAATTGCCCCTGTGCTAAAGACATTTACGTCGCTGAAGTAATGGTGGAGAGCAACGTCACACTGAGCTCTGAAAACATCCTGGCAAGTTGGAGCAAAGACACAACTATTGAAACAGAAAATAAAGAGACGCTGACGATAAGCAGCAGCGAACTGGTTGCAGGTATTCTTTCTAAACAATACTTTCAGTCCGGAGTTGCTTTAGTATCACTAGTGTGGTCTCCAGACTTGCAGAACATAAATCAATTACATAAAAAAGTATTTTTTATCTGTTTCTACCTGTTGGAAAGTTATTTAGGTATGCGATAGCTTAATGCAGGAATGGCAAAAAAAAACATCCTTAAGATGTGGAGACCTTTATGTTTCTGGCTCCAACACAGCTGAATAGAACCTTAATTATGTCATAAGTACGTTACCATGTTTTACAGAGGTTGTAAAGTTTACCATTCATTTGATTCAGCAGTGTTTAAACAAGGATACATCTCTTAATGACTGGAGTTGGTCAATCTTATTAATCCTTTTTATGAAGAAAAAAAATGAATTTTCAGGAAAAGGTACCTAAGATTTTTGTGTTTTAAAGAGTTTGCTTTTTGATTCTGGGTGTGGAAGACATTTTAAAGTCCTTTATTACAAAAGAGAACGAGTTAAAGGTCACTCATCTTTTTTGACAAACAAGTGAAAAAAAAGGAATACCAAAAATATTTTTTTTATATAAAAAGCCTGTGAATTAAATAGATTTGAAAGAATGTGTGAATGGAGTGGGGCTAAATATCTAAATTATTAAAACTAACTTACCAATCAGATTCTGTCCCCCTTCTATAGTTGGATGCCTCAGGATCTAGGTATCTCTAGAGCCAGCAGCTCCAACCTGTATGACTTAGGACTGGAATTGCAGACAATGGATACATAAAAATTTATTCAAGTTCTGCTAATTGCCTCATTTTGGGCACCCTTTTTACTACATATTTTCTATAATGGGCAGAAGCATATGCTATTGCAAATATGCTAATACTTTTTACAGACATTCTCTGAAAATGCAAACATTCAGTGTAGCAGAACATTAGCAAGGAATGACTATCTATACTGCATTGGCATTTACTAAAAAACAAAAGCTACCTCATAATATAATGCAGACACTATTATGTTTCAAAGGGAAGGTGATCAGCATTATCTTTTAAACTCATAGTGTTTATTTGTAGACCAAAAAGCCTGGTTTTCCCAGCTTTGTTTTCAGCCAACTTTTATGCACTACATTCTGTTGGTGTATAACATTAAAAATTGGCTAAGGTTTGTGTAGTGTTACTAAAGATTAAAAAATTCAAACCCCTAGTTATTTTTATTGATGGCAGATTTAGGCCAAAACTAATTAAATTTTTGTTTGAAATCAAAAGCCATGTTGGATTGCATTTTTTACTAAGAAATCAATGGTAGCAATACAGGATTTGAGAAATAAAGCAAACATTTTTAGATTGATGTCACATTGTTCGTCAGCTGAAATTTAAATACCATGGTTTTGTTTTCTGTATTTCTGTCACCTCCTAGAATGCCTAGTCATTGGGGAGGACTACAGCTGTAACTGCTCTACAGGCTATGCTTGGAGTAACGAGGTCTGCTACAGCTATGATTGCTGCAGCGAAAGTACATGTCCACAAAATGTGTCTCAGGCAACATCCATATGTGTGCCCAAGACTAATGGTATACTAATGAGCACATCTATATTCATTTCTAAAATAAAAATCTGTTATTTAAAGGAGGAAAAAAAAAACACTAAAATACCGTACAATGTATAATTTAACATGTTCTAATTGTTATATAAGAATAAACTAATGGCAATGTTTGTAATTATCACAGTTCTCATCATCGTATCGGCACCCACTAGTATCACAGTCGCAGCTGTATGTTTCTCTCTTCTAAAAATAAAGCTGATATATCCGTTCCAATATTAGCTCATGTAATAATGAAATTCTTTCTTTTCAAAGATTAAGGAGAAACTGACGGAGATGAATGCCGTGAATGGTTCAATCGATAACAGGTAATGTACTTCCTGATTTTATCATTAAAGTTCATTAATTGAATAATCTATTGGCAAAACAGATGGTTGGCTGTAAAATTACACTCTAGGCATCAGATTTATCAGATTTAAGAGAGACAGAAAGGCTTACAGTGGTGAGGATAAATGCACAGCTAGAGGTCATGGTTCAGAAGCCTTCAAATTGAAGGGTTGTGTTTATGCAGCAGTTTTCCAGTTACAGCTTATGCCCAATACACATAGCATAGAAAGTGGAGTCTATGTGTCACTAGGTTCAGTTTTCAGATAGAGTGGAATGAAAATCTCTTGCAGTTAATGAAACATAACCAAACCTGGCTTAAGGACCAGGTTGTCTAACACTCAAAACAACCCAGATTTTTTTAAACTGACACTGAATTATAGAATTGAAAGTAAAAATTCACAAACTGCTAATATTTTAAAACAAACAAATAAATTTTTAAAACAATACAATTCAGTTAAATTTAGTTAAATTTACTTTCAAGCTTATGCCTTTAATTGGAAATTAAGTCAGGGTTTGACAAATTCATTTTCTAATGGCAAAATGTTCTACCCATACTTCACAGCATTATTGTATATATTACTTTAATTTTTCCTAAAAACATTCCTGTTTATTAACTGTTTTTTTTTTTTTATTCTGTTCCTTAAATTATCTAGAGTCCATCCCACAATTCCCGATTATAATGAATTTGAGGTGAAAGTCAATGTTGACGTGAACTCATCCAGGCTTCAAGAGCTTCTGGATAGTTTACTACCATCTAGTCCAATATTAGTTTCTACACAAGGTCAGTACATCTTTTGATACATTTTTTCATGTTTTTAAAACCTTGATTTTAAAAGAATTTCTGTATAGTGGCTAACTATGGTTTCATATGGAATTACTTATTACTTATTACTTAGCGGTGGAACTACTCAAACTAATTTTTTAACCAAATCCCTGAAAACATCCCAAAGAGTTCGGAGAATGGTTTCATTAATTGTATTACAAGAAATATTTTTAGGTGCTTGGACCCTGATTTCCCACAAAATTGTTGATCTTTGGAGGTTATTTTGGTAGGAAAAATCAAAATATATAATAAAAAAAAATGGGCTTAAGAAAAGTAAATAAGCATAAATACGGCTCTCAGTGATGCTCATGTTCATGTTAACATCTTGATCACTTCATGTTAAATGATATAGCTTGCATTGCTTGGATAAATTGTGATGTTTAAGAACATTATATCCATTTACAGCTGATTCTACCTGTTAATTGTGGTTTTTTTTTTCTCAAAAAGACTAAATGAAATCAATGCTTTCCAATCAATCGCTGATATTTTTGTCTTTCAGCATGGCTCAGGTTAAGCAGAAATAGCTGAAATATGTTTTCTCTATATTGAAATGCTTTAATTTAGCAATTGCTCTGTCTATATTTCCTTTCATAGGAATGGTAAACATTAAAGGACCTTCAGGTACAGTGAAATATGAGTCAGATCAAACTTTTGATTGCACTTTTGAGTACGAGTCGGACAGTGCTAGCTGGAACCAAACAAAAGGGACTCAGAACCTTGGCGTCAGAGAAGGACTTCTAACAGAAATAAAGAACTGTCCCACCACAGTGGATTACAAGTCCTGTTCTGAAATGACTCTAAAAAAAGTGACGGGTGCATGGGAAGGTATGTTTTTTTGTTGTTTTATTTTACCTTACAAGATAACTTTAAACCTTCCTTTTGTCCATGGGCATATAACAGCATATATAACAGCATATAACGGAAACCCATTCCTTATATATATTTGTATTTTTTTGGTCCTGATATGATGCCGGAAAGCTGGCTGTGCGGTATTGCATTATTCTACTTGGATGTAAAAAATTGCCATCATGACTTTGTCAAGCTGCTGCCTACCTTTGTGAAGCAAGAAAAAGACGAATACAAAGTGAATCCAGTAGAAATTTTCATTGCCTACTGTATCTGGAATGGGTAACAGTAGTTGAATAAACTTTTGGCCCTATTTGTTGGTACTCGCCGATACCGATACCACCATTTTGGTGCTGAATCGAGGCCCCGCCTGATACTGGTATTGGTATTTTCCAACAACAATGGCCGCTCGCATTGTGATGACCCCTCCTCCCACCTGCAGCTAGCTATCTGCCAAAGCGCGTAATTTCAACTCTTCCAACATGACTTTGTACAAGATTTCAGAGAGTTTTGAAGACATTTCTCACCATTCTTCCTCCCTCATTAAGAATCTGATGGATAACGTGATAATATATTCAGTAATGATATAATAAAATCTCCTGCAGAGCCTTTTTTTCACCTTCCATGTGCTGAATATCTCTTCCTTTCCTCTATGTTTCAAAACATTTTCTGGCAATTTTCACACCCTCCATATGGCATGCATCTTTTTTAAGCAATTTCCTGTTTTTAAATAATTTACTCCAGAGGATAAGATGAAACGGGCATGTTTTACCTTATCCATGTGAGTAAAGTACTAACATTATGCTGGAAAAATGTGAAATCTAGATAAATCATTTTTTTCTTAAAATAAGTGTATTTGTTCTTGAATTGAGGAGGTAAAAGAGACATATTGCCAATAGAACAAGACAATTTACACTTAAAATAAAAAAAAAACAATTGTATTGGCCTTATTTCAAGTGCATATTATCTAATTATCTTTTTCTAAGATCAAAAATACTTAATCCATTGGCAGATCATTTTATTTACCTTCTTAAATTAAGGGTAAACATCCTTAATTAAGGGTACACAGTACACCCTTAATTTAAGACATTTCTTCTTATTTCTAGATTGTTTTTGCAGTGTACATTTAAATATGAGACAGAAAAAGTATAGTTTATTTCAATTATCATTGACTTATAGTTTTTATTAAAAAATTTGTATTACAATTAATTTTATCAGAATTTTGCTTTAGACATATCTACAGTAAGCACATTTCTTTGGGAGTTCAAAAGAACAGAGTTAGAATTTCCTTTGTGTCCCAACAGGTACATATATGTGTATATTTACCATTGGGAAAATCAGACATACTGCCAGCACTGCCCTGAAAGTGGCTCTTCTGCCGGATGAAATCACCATGACATACAGTCCACTCATTGCAGACTGCTCAGAAAAACCAGAGACTCCTGCAAAAGTCACTGTAACAGCAACAATTCCAGAAACCGAAGGAAGATATAATTTGACATGGGAGGAAAATGGAGAACAAAAATCTGTAGAAAAAAGTAGAACAAATATTTTTTTAACTTTCTTAACAAAAAACAACTGAATTATGGGCTTAAAATCACATAACATGCTAATCTATCTTTACTTTACAGATTCTAGCAAATCCGAATTCATACACATCGCTTCTATCGATTGTAGGAAGGACAATAAAATCCATGTTGTGAATGTCACCTTTCAAAACTCAGAGGATCAAATCAAACATAAACACGTTAACATCTCAATATTGCAAGGTAAGGAATACGGTTTTCCATATTTCATTTGTTTGAAAATAATGCCTTATAGTAATATAACATTTAGAACTGTGTAGCTTTAAAATATTTCCTTTCCAGATATTTGTTTTTAAATATTCCTCCTATTTTCACATCTTCTTAATTGTTTTCCCTCCAGGCCAAAAATCATGCGACTTGGAAACTGAAGATGGAGTGGATTGGCCTAAAACTCCCCTTGAAACAACAGTGGAAAATCCAGAATGTCCTGCAGGCCGGATTGGATTTAGGAGCCGTACCTGTAATGCTAACGCAAAGTGGGAGGATGTTATATCCAAGTGTATCAGTGAGGAACTTGGAAAAGTTGCAAATGCAGCTGAAGTGAGTTCGGCTATAATGTTGCAGGACACAATTTAATGAAAGAGATTTTTCAGATGCTTTGCATGGATTTATGCTGTGTTAGCTGACGCATATAACAATTAAAATCCAATTATTTCCCGCTGTTGAGCACTACTGAGAATTATTTATAAAACAAGGGTACTTCATCTTAATGTTGGAGGATGTGTTTTGTTTTTGTTTTTTCATGCAGTTGCACTTTTTGCACATCTTTTGCTTCTTTATTACTATTTTTTTGTGCAGAACTTTCGGAATGGACTCGGAGCTACTCCAGAGGTGGCTAAATCCATATTTGAAGGGATTAAGAACACCTCTTCTTCAGCTAGCTCTGGTAGTTCTGTTGATGATTTAGCTGACATTGGTGCTTCCATCAACATCTTTGGGGTTATGAAAGATGCATCGAAAAACATTGAACTGGGAGAAGAAATGTTGAATGTAAGTAGATTTAGTTTTTGTGTTCCAATACACAATTTGGAACTTTTGAAACCCATGTATTTGGAAGTTAAAGGTCATCAGGCTTTGTTCGTTGATTAATACAATTAAATACTGTGGAACGAATTTAATCATTGTTGAAAGCATTCAACCAAAACTATATTTGTTCCTTAAATTGTATAAATATTTTAATAGAAATGACAAAATTAGTACTTATCCCGAAATGCATACATTAAAATGTTTGATTTATATCTGATATGTCTAAAATAGATGCAAACTGCATCACGATCACGACCACTGCAAAAACAATCTAGAAATAAGTCAACACTTCTTAAATTAAGTGTATTTACCCTCATTTTGTGCAGGTAAATAAGATGATCTGCCAATGAAATCTGTGTTTTCACTCTTAACATAAGATAATTAGATAATATGCACTTGAAATGAGACAATGTTATTGTTTTTTATTATTTTAAATGTAAACTGTCTTGTTCAATTGGCAAAGTTTCTCACTTTCCTACTCAATTCAAGAAAAAATACACTTATTTTAAGATAATGACTTACTTAGATTTATATTTATGACAGTGTGATAAAATCATCTTAGATATGTAAAGACTGTAGATATATCTTTCTGTCATATCTAATTGTCACTGAAATAAAGCACAGTTAATTTTTATGCTATAGTAAAATATAATAAATATAACTCAACATGTGATCATACTATTTCTTTTGTTGTTTTTCTCCGAACTACTTTCCAGGACGTGGTTGAAGCAGCAAGCAATATGGTGAATGCTTCCTGGGATAGCCTACCTGAAAAAAATATTCTTGAGATGTCCTCTCAGTACCTAACTAATGTGGAGGGTTTGGTCAAGGAAATCAAGGTCAACAACAGTGAGGGATTAAACAGTTCAAACCTGGAGCTCAGATTCTGCTCAAGTGATGACTGCAGCATATCTATTTTTGGCGTTGGTGTGAATATGAACAAGACCAATGGAACAGTGAAGACCATGGCGGTGAAGAATCTGATGAATAAATTGAAAAGCAAAAAATTACACGGGAAAAACCACAGCAGCCTTGTGCTTTCAGCCACCCTTGTGGGCAGCAATGATTCAGATATAAATATCCAAATATTCTTTCCTGATGAGCAACCATCTGCCACAGAACGGTTATGTGTTTTCTGGGACAATGATGCGAAAGACTGGTCTAGTGAAGGCTGTGTTGCAAACGTCACAGATGACAACCAAACACTTTGTATATGCAACCATCTCACTGCCTTCTCTGTCCTTATGGCCAAGAGCGCCAACGTGTCCTCTGAAAGTCTTGAAATGATCACATATATCGGCCTAGGTGTATCCATTTTTTCCCTGCTGATCTTCCTTTTTGTTGAGTCCCTGGTTTGGTCGGCCGTGACAAAGTCAAACCTGTCGCATTTCCGTCACACAGCAGTGGTCAATATTGCCGTCTTTCGCTTGCTTGCTGATTGCAGCTTCTTGGCTTCCATTGAGCCCGACAGCCTCTCTGAAGACATGTGCTTGGGATTAACCGTCTGCAAACACCTGTTTTATCTAGCCATGTTCTGCTGGATGCTGTGTCTGAGTGTCATGCTGGTCCACCAGCTCATCTTTGTTTTCAGTCCGGTCAGGAAAAGAGTCTTCATGTACCTCTCCAGCATTGTAGGCTATGTTCTTCCAATGGCACTTGTGGCATCAAGCTATGTGTATTACAGATACACTAAGCAAGATTACTTTGATAAAAAGAGCTGTTGGCTAAGGTATGATCGACTGTTGGAAGGCTCCATTCATGCATTTCTTCTTCCTGTAGGCACCATTGTTTTGTCAAATCTCTTCTCCATGGTGGTTGTCATTGTCACCTTGGTGAAGACTTCAGTTCCAGACAGCAGCAAAGCAGATGACAAGGACACAGCCAAGAGCATTCTTAAAGTGGTGGTCTTTCTAACTCCTGTCTTTGGGGTCACATGGATTTTTGGCTTTGTTTTCCTCATCCTGGAATATGACAGCCCCCTGCATACGCCTGTAAACTACATTTTCACCATCCTCAATTCTTTCCAGGTAATTTAGTCATAATTATCACATTAAGCTGCTGAGATCATAATGAGTTGGACTGTCAAAACGGCGCTGATCTGAGCTTATTCTCTATAGAGATACGAAAGTAATGGGTAATGGCTGTTTACTGCATGTGTATTTATTACAGATTTATGATGTGAAAGGGGCATCTTGGTCATAAGGATACCACCCGAAACCTAAAACCCAAATTGATTCCCAAAGACTAGCAATGCCAATTCAAAAGGAAATTTAAAGTCAACAGTAGACATACACCAGTTAAGATATGAACTATCTTTATTATCAATGAGGAGCATTTATTCCTTAAGTGCATATAAATGTACTCTGGTCTGGATTCCTAAAAAGTTTATATTTTGTCGATTAAATAAAAATACACCATAAATCAGAACTTGCAGCCAGTCCTTGCTATCTAAAACCATTTAAGACATATCTTGAAATATTAGCTCATCTCTAACAAAGGACTGTTTTAGTAAATCTATAAAGTGGCAGCCATGTTGGTGCTACCTGATGGTAAATAAATAAAACCAGCAAACACTGAGCTACTGAAATTATTTAGAGCCCAAATCCAACATCTTGAAAAAAGCTTTTGCATGAACTCAATATTCAGTGGCTCTCATAAATGCAAACTTCCCTGATGAGAATTCAGGTGTTTCAGTAAGTTGGATAAAAAGGACCTTGATTAATAATTCTTAAATATTTTGCATCCCAGCTGAAATAAAAGGCTTTGCATCCTTAAACCACTACATCCTTTGTTGTTATTATTTTCTTTATTTTATCATATATATAATTTTAGGCTTTATTAATAGCCATCGAAGATCAAAACAACCTTAAAACGATTTTTATCAGTCAGTAGAAAGATGAGCTGCAAAGCAACATGTAGCAACACCGAAAGTGATGCAACCGTGGGACAATAATCTGCTGTAATTTCCACATGTCTCGACTGACACGTAAAGTTATTGAACAGATTTTATTGCAATTACACCATGTCAGCCTTTTTAAAATCTACATAAACCTTATGATAAAATCTGTTTGGGTCTAGCAGGAACCAAAGTAGAACCACAAATTCAAAGGCGTAATATGGCACCAAATTGCTCTGTACACATCCAAAAAAAGGTAGATGAGATCATAAACAAAGTTTTGTTGTCAGCATAGGCCCAAAACCTTCTGTTCTAGATAGCTGAAGGATTTCCTCTTTTGATTTACATCTGAATTTACAATAAAATATCCAAAACTGACGTTTTGAAATGCATGACCAAAATATAATAGGAACTCTGTAGACTCACACACAGAGGGCTGTCAGTCAGATGTCTTCATAACCTGGTAGTTTTGGAGAACTTTTGCAAGTTAGATGGGACAAAGATTATAAAGTCAAGATGACACGTGATGAAAGCCCCTACCATTAAAGGGAAAGGCTTCATTTTAAAAGGTTATTTAACTTTGTCACAGATAAAGAATGTGCACCTGGAGTCAGCAAGGTTGTTGAACCTTTTTCGAATTGGTTTTTAGACAATATGAAAAACATTGAAGCTGGGTTTTAGAGTATCCGTAACAAAGCAGTGATTAAACCAACAAAATTTAGACCCTGGTTCTAGACGGAAAGTTTTGACATTTTAGGAAGGAAAATAAGGGAGAGAGCTAATTCTGTGATTACAAAAGGTCTATTAAGAGTGGAACATGTCATCATTGTCTGAAAATGGATGTCCATCAGTGGTCCCTAAGCTTAAATCTGTGACTAACACTAGATTGCCTTGGTGGAAAGCAACAATACTATAATAGGTCTTTTTTATTGCTTGTAATTTAAAGCCTCATGAACCTTTGTTTTCTCATGCAGGGCCTTTTCATTCTGCTAACAGGTCTGGCTGAGCAGAAGGTATTCTTGTCTTTTTAACACATACTACATACTACTACTGTATTTTGTGCATTTAGAGAATCCTTATAAAGCGTTAGAGGAGACAACAAATAAATTATGTGAAATAAAGTTTTACCATGTGGCCAGTATGGAAAGAGGTTGATTTTGTGTTTTTTTTTATCTCCAGGTCAGGCAGGAACTTGTTAAGATTGTAATGGTAAGTCCTTTAGCTTAGACACTGAACCATAAAATGAAAGAAACTCCCAGAAAAATAAATTTTCCTTTTGCATCCTTTTTTAGGCAAAAACTGGGCGGGACACTGATAGCATCAAGAAATTTACCAATAGTTCAGCTACAACCTACACAAAAGACAAGTGATGAAGGTGAGATTTCCAGGGACATACATGTTCTTCTGTTGACTAAGACATGTAAAGTGATGTTGCTAAATGTAAATGTTAAGGGAAAATGTTCCTTTACAGAAGAATTGGTGACAATGAGTCCAAAAGAGAGTAAATTAGGAAATCCCCTTCTTAGCTAGCTGTCATGGGTTCATTATGGAGACAAAACAACAATTTCCTTGTACTTTCTGTACAAGTTTCTGGGGACATTGCTTTGATCTTGGACTAAATTAAGCTGCTTAGACTAGCTTACCCCACATTATGGACCCAAAACAGCTTTACAGAATTTATTTTCACCATATCACCATATTGTAGGGACTCTGGGTCTGTTATTCACCAATCAGAACCTCATTTGTCCCAGGGGGGAGTATTGGCGAGGGGGTTGGGTCACAATACAATATCATCACAATATTGTAATATCAAGATATATTGTGGTATACTACCCAGCTAATATCAAAATGAAATGTAGATATAAAAAAAAAAGCAATTGCAGTATATTCATTACAAGATACTGATCATTCAGTTATTTTGGTAGCCATGTTGTTTGGGCTTTGTGGCGGTGAAGTAGTGCATTACCCCACCATTGATTTAAGGAAAAAATTCATTTTTTAAATCGATATTAGAAGCTAAATGATCGATATTATATTGGGATCCAAAAATCATGATATATCGTAAAATCGATTTTTTTTTTCCCCCATACCCATAATTTTGTCCTTTTATATCTATGATGAAAATATTAATATTATATTCTCATTGGGAATGACTTCGTTCAACCACATCAGTTGTTTTTTCTTCCTTTAAAAAATGTGTAAGGCTCAATGTTTATTGTCCCCGTTATTTTGATCGTGACTCCTAATCAAAGTAAAATAATTCCAAATGACATCTTCCTGTAGATACTATTATCACAATGGAAATGGATAATTAAATTTCAAAATATCAAACTTCTAGTATGTCATAGGTTTATGCACAAACTAGATGAGTTTTTTTTGTCTGTGTCATAAACAGCTATTTTACCAGAGAACTTGATTTGCATTATCCAGTTCTATAAGAGGGACCATATTATAGTCTCTGTGGAACATGGGTGTTCTTTGGTTAAGGAAATACTGTGGCTATAATTGCAAAAGCGATGCAAACTACTATTGCTAACTTGCTTGTCTGGTTTGTGTCGGATCTACTGCATGCAGAAGGAGGAACAGTGGCTGAACGTCCATTAGTTGGTCAATGATTCAACTGCAGACAGTGGGCAACGTTTATTTAGCTTACTCCAATAACTGGACCTAAAGAGTCACACTGGGTCACCATTTCTTCTGCGATCAGTTATGAATGTCCTATTAACTTCCATTGGGATGCAGTGTGCTGGGCTCCTACTTTTGCTAATTATCAAAGACTTAACTTATAATAGAACTTCTGTAACACATATTCAATTTGAAAGCCTTTTTAGGGAAAATAACACTAGTTTAATTCAACAAAATAATCTTGGACTTAATATTTTGAGTTATCAAGTAGGAATTACTTGACCATGTCATGTCTTACATAAATTTAAAACCATTTAAAACATAATTATGCAACCTGTACCAACCAATGAGCCTTAATGTGAAATTGCCTTTGTAACATTAAAACTTATGATTAACTACAAACATCTACAATAGGTAAAACTGTGAATTTTATTTTTAATTTTAAGGCTTAAAAATAATGGGAAAACTAAACTTCATCTCTGACATGGGAGTTGGTTCCGGAGCTCATCTGCCTGGCTGTGTGTTTCCTGGATGGGGCCTCCTCTTACAGCTGCTTTTGTATCTCTGCTTCTGTCTCCTTGAACCCTAGTCGCCTCAGCAGATGGCCGCTCACACTGAATCCTGGTTCTGCTGGAGGTTTATTCCTGTTAAAGGGAGTTTTTCCTACTCCACTGTTGCTACAAGCATGCTTAGTGTGAGGGATTGTATTTGAGTCTAAAGCCCCATTTACACTACCCTTGAAAAACCGGATCCAGGCGAGAACCCGTCCGAGCTTGGATCGGTAACCAGGCCAAGCTCAGTTTTGACGACCGCTCACACGTCACACTTATCTCGGTTATCTCGGCGCCTAGCCTCCTAGCCTGACGAGCGTGTCGCGGTATTACCTTTAGGATTGAAGGAGGGACTCAAGAAGCGGCTGGTGGCGGTGTTAACGCACCAAACGCTGTTTGTCAACACGCCACGAAAACCCCAGCAGAAGTAGAAGGCGAAAGGAGGGAGGGAATCAAGCAAATCAAAAATGGCGGCGCCCGTCACATCTGCTAGAAAGTTATGCTTGATTATTATTGCTGTACTTCCGTGTTTCGCGGTGGGTCAGGCGAAGACGGCAACCTTCTTGGCGGATAATACTTGAATGGAGATGTGAATGCGGCATGTTCAGCCAGTCGGGGATGACGCGTTCTGCTCATGCGCTCTTGTTATCAGAGAACCGAGCCAGGGAAAATCGGAAACGAACCACCTCGGGGAACTGGTGCTGCAGTTAAAGCCGGAACCGGGTCATGTCTATCTGAGTTCCAGTTCAGGTTGTTTCCGTTCACACACACGACAAGTTATATCAGTTACTGAGCTCGGACCGGTCTCGGCTCAGTTTTTTAAGGGTAGTGTAAACGGGGTAAATGAGTCAATGCAATCAGCACTGGTTTTCCTTAGATAGAAAAACTTTGAATCAATCTTTGACTGTGCGATCTTGTTGTTGAACTGTAAAGTGCCTTGAGATGACATGTGTTGTGAATTGGCACTATAAAAATAAACTGAATTGAATTCAACTTTTGCAAAAAGAGGATGAATAAATTAATTTCTGTAAGATGTTGATTAGTTTGGACAGTTATATGAACAAAAAAAATGATCTTAACCTAATGAGAAGATTATAGAAAATAGATTGCTACTTTTACTGACTGTAGTTCTGGAAATTCACTGCAACGCCATAAAGGAAAAAAAAAAAAACAGTGGAGCCACAATTTTCTGACCCCTGCCTTAGAATCACATAGCGGTCCGTATTCTTACCATATCCTTGAGAACAAAGGCATTACGCACTTATCATTTAATTAAAGAACTCAGTTAATGATTCCCATTGTGTTGCAACAAAATGAAACCTTTGAGCTTTTAAAGGTTACAGTAACTCTTCAGTATTCCCACTAAATGCTTTAATCTGTGTGTTACAGACTGTGGAGGCAGAGAAAGCAGCGCTAATGTCTGAAGCTTCCCTGGCATCCCAGGAGGCAAGAAGTTTGCATTCTGCTTTTGGTCCTCGGACTGATACATATGTGTAGCTGATTGATCTAACAAAAACATTAAATATAATCGAAAGCTTATCAAGTAGAAGACTAATGTTTGAGTAGCAGTGAGGTGATTGAATTTACAAAAATATATGGTAGACATACATTCTATTTTTGTCATTGTCAGACATAAATCACCAACATTGTCGAGGGTAGGGCAGATATATATATAGATTTTCCTTATTATATTTTTTGAAAAATAAAGCAAATAGCAAAACATGATTATTTAGCTGTAAGTAGAGGATTTAAAATACAAACAGCAACTAAGCAGATTTACTTTCTGTTCCAAGCCACTGTATATAGAACAATTAATCATTTATCAAATCATTTCTGTTTGTGGTCCTTTATTGATAAAAATGTTAACTCACATAGTTTGAGAAGAGGTGTAAGCTGTATACAATGCTTGTATATGTCTGTATTTATTAGACATTGTAGTGAAATAAAGATTAATTTAGAAATGAAAGCTCTGTCATACACTTTTATTGTGTTAAAATGGTGGCATGCAGTTATTTTACAATAGAATTGGAAGAAAAAAAACAAAGTGTATTTCTTTTATCTTTTGAATAAGGAAGGAAAACTTGTAAATCCTCTAAAATGGGTTGGTGTGAGGTCTTCCAATGGACAGCATTAGAAATACTGCTTCTGCTACACCACATTAGAGATAGGAGGATAAATCACAGCGGAGTAGATGGTGAACACCTGAAAAAGAGATAAGGCATCTGAGTTTTTGTTCATCTTTGTTCCCCTTCTGGTTTCCCTCCTTGAAATGCAGAGACCAAATAAGTGCACTCTGTGGAAATTAGAACAGCTTTGCATACAGCCTTGTGTAACACGGTTGGCAAGAGCAACAAACAAATAGTTGTGGCACAGAGAAACAAAAAGGCGCTGTTTCTATGACGCAGTAAAATAATCATGTAGACAAAAAAGGTATAGACAGAATAACATTTATTTTATCCAATTAAGGTGGCTTATATAACGCTGGTTCTTAAAAGCCAGTGTTGCCTTTTAGATCCAGTCTTGCTCTGACCCTTAGGTCATGGTGAGCTGAAAGCCAAGTGTATCATATTTGATACATGAGCTGTTGAGACCTCCACATCATGAGTTAAATAGTTTTTGTTCTCGAAAACCCTCATTCACACAATCAGACATGTGTAGTGAACAAAAAAACGCCCAAAGATATGCCCAATGTTTTAAAATTAATGTAACCCTCATTTGTCAGGAAGTTCAATGACAACTCTAAAACAATTATTTAATAGTCTAGGCTTTAAAGGGTTAAGCAGGGATACTGCTTAAAGCTGCAGGAGAGTAGCTCTGGAGGACCTTGGTTGGAGATCACTGACATACTGGATATGGGACCACTGGTGCATCATGTGTTTTCTGTTTTGTTCAAAAGTTGTGTAGTTAATAAGTTTGGTTAATGGTTATAATGTTAATGTCTCTCAGCGAGAGATAAAGAGAGAGAGGGAGACAGCGATGTTTTTATGATCTAAATTTGACTGCAGGATTCTTCTTTTGCATTTCTTCTGATACATCTCTGTAGTTTATATATTTGTACTGGCCTTTTTTACTTTCTGTTTTATTTTAGGATCTGTCTACCACTGTGTGCTGTCAGCTTTTTACTTCCTTTAACCCTGCTGTATCTGTTTCTGAGGTTGTTTTGCCATTTTTTGCCAACTCCAGCTGATATTTAATCAAAACCTGTAAAATTAGATTTTAGTTTTTGTATCGTATAGCATTGTTCATTCTCATTTCCCTTCAGATCGCGGCTTGTTTAACAACTTTGGCTCCTTAAAGATGATTCGTTTCATTGTATTCATTGCAGTTAACAAAAACAATCATTAACAAAAGCCAACAGCCTCCATTGAGCCAATATCAGCCTGACCTTTCAAGCTTCAGTTTCCAGGTTCTCTCGTGGGGTCGAGAGGGAAAGTTCTTGTATTTCTTTGTAGGGGTTGAGATCAGACCAATTCACAGGGTATCTTCAATTATTGCCAATTTTCCCTGATCCTCTGAGTCAATTCTTAATGGTCTGTCCACAAGTAAAAAGTAAGGACGGTGGACTTGCTGTCTGTCTACTCTCACAATCAAAATGTCTTTATTCTCATTATTAAAACATATTTGATATAATGCCACTATGGCCTAAATGGCATACTAACCAAATTCTAATATTTAAGTTCCTGCATCCTCATGAATATCCTCTGGTGCTTCATCAAATACTCAGGTCACCCAACCAGGACTCCTTGTAAGATCTGGATCTCTTCAGGTCTTCCACCTGAAAGCATCTTGTTTGATCTCTGAATCACAGGGTTCTAGCCTGATCTCTATTTTGGGCTTATTTTCAAGGAATTCCGAAAGTTATCTAAAGTTTCAAGCTAAAATCATTGCATCATAGTGTAATAGATGCTCCATTTGAAATAAAATATAAACTGGTATTGACTGCAGCAGCAGAATACTTGGGATTTATTCTCTTTTTTTCTCCTAAGCCTCCATAAAATGATTTAAAAAAAAAAAAAACTTTTATGTAGAGTATTAGTTTAAATAATACTTAATACAAATACCAATCACAGTCTGATATTTTTATTTTTCCGAGTAGAAAACACACAAACCTTAACAAGGCTTTTCCAGCAGCCTCCACACACATGCCTTAGTTTAAACCATAGCTGCCTCCCTCTGCTTTGAGGGTTCCTGTCTCATTTCTTCCCCTTGCACTGGATCTGAAAGATCTTTGGTTTGAGCCGAACGTTCCACCGGCACCTCAGTCTTAATCAGGTGGGTCAAATCTGGAGATGTGAGAGTTAAAAGTAGGTTTAAGATTTTATGTTCAAAACATTTACACCTTGGAATGTGTGGTTTTAACCCATTACCATTGAAGTCAGCAGTTATAATAAGATCATCATTCTTGAGAAAGTTCCTCCTCAGGAGGTGGCTGTGAGAAATAAATGTGCTCCATCCATAGTCCACACTTCGGAAGCACTGGCAACTCTCGTCCCAAACTGCTCCAGACGCGGTAGTCGGCTTGCCAAATCTGGTATTATTATCTAAGGTGAAAATTGGTAAAGACAGAAATCAAGCTTGGATTGCACAGAAACCCTCATACTTTAGTCATATCTGTCCAGAAATTCCTTTGAAAAAGGTGATGTTGGCCAATAAGTGAAATTATTGCCATAACAACTGATAAACCTTTTGAACCTAAATTTCCATAAAAAATGCATTACAGAGCTGTGAAATATAAAAGCAAACCAGTATAAATCAGAGAATATAATTTTTTTTTTTTTAGCTGAAGTCTCTTGAACAAGCAGTGTGAGTCAATTTAATTTTTTTTTATATATTTAATATTTTTTATAATCTGGCAATAAAAAATAGGTATCTATTATTTTATTTTGGTTTTGTGGAGTCAAATTATATTATATTGTATCCATTTTACCAGACATAAAAGACATATTTTACTGTGAAGGTTGCAAATAAGAGTCCAATAGCTAAGAGATATGATAAGATATGTTTTTGAAGCCCAAAATTTCCTAGCAGATCTTGAACTTGTCATTCAACAAACAACCATGCAGTTTCTGTTAATCAGCATAGGGCTGCACAGTAGTTTAAAATAGAGCCCATGGTAAGGGATGTAGTTGATCATCTCTTTCCCTGAATGTTATGCATATCGAGGCATTTGGTCAGTTATTTAAACATTAAAAATGACAACAAGATTCTTTCCCTGAGTGTTTATTATTTTTTCTGCAATTTTTGCTTTGCAACAGATGCAGGTTACAACCTTAGAAAAGGTCCTAAATGAAAAAGATTGAAGTTTGACCCAACTTACTATTGCAGAATTTGTCAGAAACAAACAATATGGATTTTCTGTGTGAACATTGAAATTGTTTTCAAGATTGGCATCACCTAAACATGGTCAAAGTTAACTTCTATGATCACAGTTTAATCAAGCATAATAGTCTACTTTATAGTGATAAGTCTGAATAAAATTAACAAAATTATTTCGGTAATAAATCCTACCTTAACATTTTCAAAGGAATTGCACTTAGTTAATACTTAGGAATAGCGTTTTTTCTAAACAAAAACAAGGTTTTGTTGGGCTACTGTATAAAACCTCAAACTCAACGCTATTCCTGACATTTTGAATTGAAAAAGCTTCCTGGATGGAAAGCAAAACATCTTCAAAATTGGAAACAAAGTCCAGTAGATTGTTTTAATTTTCTTCTTTTATTTTTGGAATACCCACAAAGTTCTAAAGGAATTATTAAATCATATACTTGTGTATAGGAGACTTTTAAATGTTTGAAAAAACTTAATACTGGACATTTAAATTTGTATCTATGCATGGCTAATTTAGGAAAAAACACCAATGCTGAAGTATTACCTGCTCGTTAGTTAGCTGATCTTCTTAACTCTGAGACCAGTTAATGGCACTTATGAAAATTTTAGCTAACAATGTTATCCTTAATCATGATGCATTTATTTATTTATTTATTTATTTGTTTGTTTAAACATGGAACAAAACCAAATCGATAAAGTAATCTCAGTAATTTGAGTTTTTACTGATTTAATTAAGTTTCTTTCAGCTTGGAAACTTTTATGATTTTTAGTTACCCTCTATAAATAGCATGAATTCAGATTGTCATATCATATTCCACTTTTTTGTTTTATCTGTAATTAAATCAACAAATCTCATGGACCTATCGCATAAGCCAATCTAGCAGTTGAAGTTGTGCCATAAAATTGTCAATCCTCTGCCTACCTGTAGTGAAGCTTCTTGTAGACGACATCCTCAGAGTAACATCTGGGTGCTGGTCTAGAGCTACAACTGTGGCCTGCCTGTTTTCAGCAGGCCATTGCATCACTCCATCATTTTCTCCACTGCAGAGATGCACGCAAACACCAACATAGTCTGGGTATGAACTATGTCTTCCATTAGGGTAAACACTGACTCCAAAAGAGTAGCCCTCAGAGTTATAAACACATTTGCTTTTTACAGCAGTGCCGAGGGGTGTTGTAGCAAGAACTTTAGAAAAGTTGGGGATTTGCCAAACAAGACTGGGACAGACAGTCTCAGTGAGAGTGATGTCATCGATTAAGATGGCGCCTGTGGAGATTGTTGATCCTCTGGTTCCTTGGAAGATGTAACGGAACTTATGGGTCATCTTAAGATTCACATAAGCTACTTTCCAGGCATCATCACCTTCACCTGAGAAACAAGTTATTGAAGTAATGGTTAGTTTTTCCAGGCATATTCTAAACTCAGTTATTTGTTATTGACCTTCCTAATTGGTAAATGGTAAATGGCCTGTACTTATACAGCACTTTTTCAAGTCAGGAGACTTAACCAAAGCGCTTTACACTACATTCAGTCATTCACCTAGTCACACACACACTGATTTGACCGAGCTCAGGACTCAAGTGTGGTATACCTGTAATGGTGTGAATTTTTGTTAAGGTGTTCACAGCCCCTGTCCCATCATCACTTCTGACCCATACCAACAGTTTGTCCCCAGCTGCCCCGGTCATCTTGTAGAAAAACTGGAGACACTGTTCTTTTCTCTTTGGATAGAGGATACGGGACTCCAGCAGGGCAGTGTTGCCTGCTGCACCGGAAGATGCATCAAACTTCATAAAGTAGCCTGAATCTGAAATAGATTATTCCTTATCAAGTGAAAATTGTATTTTATGTGTTTTTTTTCTTAGTTTTAATATTCAGTTATATGCTTTTTATGATTATAAAACCTGTGTAGCACCTCTACAGCGTCCCACCAGGGTATGATCTTCATCACTTGGACTGCTCAGCGTCTGGACCCAGTCTGCGTTGTCATCCTCATTCTGGATCATTCCACAGATGTTTATGAGCTCAAAGGAGCACTGATCCAAGAGAGTATGTGATTCAGCTGAAACATGATTGATATAAAACAAAATACAATCTTATTAAGGCTGGAACCCCATAAAAATACATACAATTACTTCAATCTATATATATTTATAGATACAAAGTTAAGCAATTATATATTTTTTACTCTGTTTTTTAAATGCAATTTATTATTTAATTAATAATTTAAAATGTGTTTTAATTATTTAATAGCATTTAAATAGTCTAATGGTAAATTAATTATAATATTGATAATATGACTGATTATAAATAATTTATTAAATGTTAAATCTGCTTATTTCATGGTACATTTATTAATTTTTAAGGGACATTCACCTTTACTTGTTTCATTATATATTTTAGTGACACATACTGTATACCTCAGAGATCCCCTCCCCACTTTGGGGAACAAACCATCAGCAGGCAATTTGATCCAAGTTTTAAAACTTTGCAGCCTCTGTCAGCACTAGTTTTCTCACCTCAGCATCCTGAACACGGGATGACAAATTTTATAAATGATTCTGATTTTTTTTTTTTTATATCTATATCTTGAAGAGACTGCTGAGATAGGCACCAGCAACACTCGCGACCCCAATTGGGACAAGCGTGTAAGATAATGGATGGATGGATGGATGGATATCTTGAAGAACCTCAGGAACTGTGGATAGACCCTTAAACTATCAGCCCAAGATGGTCAGGCAAGGGTTAAGAGGAATAAAATAAGATGCAGTTGTATAAAATGGGGTGCATCGTGTAGCATATTTTTTTCTATGTAGGTTTTCATTTTATTTTATGATATTTAGAGCATTATATATTTACCAAATACATCGACAAGACTGATACGTTTTGAAACAGAATGACAGCAGTGTATTCCCTTTGCAAGGAAGGATTTAGAAAAGAAATTACAGTCAATCACGAGATATTAAAAAACAGAAATAAAAAAAAAATTTGGTCATTTTTATCCAAATTAAATATAACAAAAGGACATTTATTCTAAATGAACATTTTAGATTATCAAACATTTGTTCTCCAATCTATAAATATTTCTGTGGTGTCTTTGCAGCTTCAAATTACACAGATATAACAACGGAAAGAATCCAAGCATTGTGAAAAACTGGGTCAGATCTTTGACGAACAATAAACATCAGCATATCTTTAATACGGCATCTAGTAGGAATACCCACCACAGTCATACATGCGGTTCAGCCTGGTGATGTCTACTTCACTGAAGTCCAGCCGCTGACCAATGACATCATTGAAGTATGGTATGGAGGTTGTAATTGTGGGGACACTTTCATTCTTGTTAAAGGAAAACGGCCTGTAGTGCATGATGGATTCATAGTCGTACGGGGTGTTCAAATCAGTGATGAAGTCATCATCATATTTGTCGAAATTGTGCTCCTTCCCTGTTGGAACAGAGTTACATTATCACCAACGTGGAGGAATGTTTATAAAAGATCAGCAGATAAAGTTAAAAAATAGACTAAAGTTCCATTGGAAGCCAGACCACCTAGTTTGCATATGGAAGTGTATACCTAAATACAGTTTTGAAACACTGCAGAACAGGTATTGTAAGATTCTAAGCTATGTTTGAAATAATGCCATAAGCTGCATTTTAATTTTTTATTTCTTTTTTTTGCCTTTTAGCAATGTCATTCTGAAAAAAAGCGAGATCGAAGTGCATAACATACACGTATTAATGTTTTACCACTAATCTTCTGAAATGTTGCATTTAAACTAACACTATTTAAATGATATGAGAAAGCTCTAGCAACTTAATACTCTCTGAACACCACAACGTTCTGGTTAAAAAAAGAAAGTCAGTTTGTGTTTCCACACTTTTTGTGCACCACAACAGCACTTTTTTTTAATCTGAAAACATTGTAAAAACTCCCAGTCTCGACTCTAATGTAGACTAGAAAAATGTGTGTTGGTAAGCATGTGCATCTTGTTGTGTTTCCAAGAACACACTGCCAACTAATGGAGTGACAGAGACATTACAACAATAAAAAGTTTTGAATAGTGTTTTGTGCAGACGTTGAAAAATTGTCCCTTTGTGATGGATTGCTGTAATGTGCACCGGGCCTCAAGTACCGTATGCAGTTTGGAGACTTGACAAATTTTGAAGTGAGCTAATCCACACAAATTTTTTACCTCTGCATTAAGTTACATATTGCTAATTAAGACGTTCAATATCAGCATCCAAATAAAAAAGTCACTGGTAGGAAAAGAAAAAAGCAAGATAAGCCCTAGTTAGTTGCAGTATCCTAACGGTCATGGCTACAGATACCACAGCAACAGGTACTATCATTAATAACACTGATTTGAATCTGTTAATATAGAGAAATGCAATGATCATTATCCTAATATGCACCCAAACTATTAATGTTATTTAGGCTAGTTGACAAATATTTGCATGCAAACCAAAAGGGGAGACAATGTGAACAGGCACACCGTGATGTTGTTGGCTACGTGCATAATTATTGCCATTGGTTATATATATACTGCATACCTAATGCAACTCTAGAACCTGTGAATGAAATGAAACGATTAAAAAAGTAGTTAAACTGAAATTCAGCTAAATTTGTTTGAATAGACACTCAGCTTCTTCTCTGCTAAAATGAAGAAACAAAACGTAGTAAAGCTGAGAGGACAGACACCCACCTTCCTCTATCTCATCCCACCAGATTTGGACATAATCATCCCGGTCTGAACGAGACTGCTCATGGTAGAAGCCCAAAGCATGGAGAAGCTCATGTTCTACTACAGCCTTGGTGTCACACCCCTGTCCAATGGACACATTCTGGCCTTTTCCGTCATCTCCGACATATGACCAGCAACTGCATGGTTAATGTTGGAAGCACCAAATCAACATTAAAAAGCTTGTGGTTTACCATTGGTGCAAAAATGTAGGCATCAACCTTGCTTCAGTGTCTAACCCGGAAAGCTTGACGAACGATATGTATGTGGACTCTCCTTCATAGGGTTTAAAGTCCACACAGGATCTCAAGCGGTATTCCTCAAATGCTTGGAGGATTACACCCTTAGCATTCAGCTCTAAATGTCAAAAGAGAAATTAAACAGAAAATCAGCACCTTTTTATTAAATTATCAGCTGGCAATTTGCATTAAATGTGCACAGTATACCTAAGGAATCTGTCAAGATGTAAGGTATGGGAAACTTCCATCTTCTCGTCTCATCAGTGATGGCATTTCTTTTGGGCTGTGCAACAAAAGGCATACTTTGAAAGCTAAAATTTGAGTTTTCACTGAAAACTTTTAATGCAATCTTTTGCACTTACATTGACGGCGATGTCTCCCTCAAACAGATCTAATCCTGAATATCACGAATAAAAATTAAAGTAATTAATAAATAATTAAAGCTAATACACTGCATCTGTGCATGAATTATAAATAGAAATACCTCTGTTAATATCAAGAATGTCATCTCTCAATTCACCAGGATCTGCCTCATCATCTAAAGAATAAAGTCAGTGTTAGAGCAAAAAGATAGCAACCAAAACGTCTAATTTTTATGAAGAATAAGGTTTAAAAAGACCAACCGGTTAATAGTGGAGCAGCCTGCACCTATAGCAAACAAGCTCTTCTTAATAAAAACTCTGAACCAAAACAAAAATATTATCAGCCTCATATAAAGAACTGAAATCACACCTTACCTTCAACAGGACAAACACTCCAATCAGAAGGGAAATTTTCTTTAAATCTCCCCCAGACCCCATGTTGATCAGGGACATGATTCTGTCTGACTGCAGTGTGGAAAAACAGCCATCAAAAAAAGTGCATAACAAGAACTTTAATCAGGGCTGTTATTGTAATGAGTAACAGATTTTACTTGTGTCCTTGCTGGAGCTGCTACAGCTGACACGGCATGTTTAGGTGATAAAACAATAAACTGTATGTTATGAAATGAAGATGAGCACAAAACCCTGACAGAGTCTTATGAAAGCATTTTGATAGCCAAAAACCTAAAAAAAAAAAAAAAGGGGGGGCAACGCAAAGAAAAACACTCTTATCTGATAAGATACATTTAAACTTAAAACTCTTACATTACATGATCCATTAAACTAAAACAAGCAACAACTTGATAAAAGTTAAAAAGGCCTTGGTGCGTGTTTTCAATTGGGGGGTTATCAGTTAAATCTGTCAAGGTGCCGACATGGCAGGCATTAACAGCTTCAACCACTGACAGATTCATTTTATCACCTGATCATCTAATGTTAAAAACATAAAAATTTTGGTACAGTTTACTTAAAGTTGCCAAAACTGTGTCAAATGGGATTTTCACCTTATTAAAGAGAAAAAAAGGTTAAATAAAACAGCTGATTTTCTTTGTAAGACTCACTCTGCATATGACAGAGCGTTTGATCATGACAATTACACTGTTTATCATGAACTGTGTTTTGAGCAGCTCATAGGGTGAACTTAAAGGTCACTACTCCTTTTATAATCTTCGTTATGTACAGAAATTGCAACACCTAAACACAGCTTTAAATAAATGCAATAGGTTGCTATGAAGGTATAGCTGCAGTTTCAGAGGATAGCAGCAGCAGTGCAACAATAATATATCTATGCTCTGTACATAAAAGGTTTTCCTTATCTGTGCAGTCTAATCTAACTTTATTTGTTTATTTTCATTTTATTGTCCTTTATGCTTTCATTTGCCTGTTGGTTTTGCCATTGACACAACTAAGTTTCCCCAAATTTCTATTCTAGCTAAAGCTCAGACTGGATGAAGACCACCTGAGAAAAGAAGTCAGCTGTCAGGATCCCAGTTTTTGTGTTTGTCTGTTTGTCTTGTCTTTTGTGTTTCTCCCTTCCACCACCAGGAGGCGCCTGGCTCCGGTTAAGCCTCCTCACACACCTGCAAGCTGTTGCCTCATCACCGGACTGTTCTTAAGCTACTGGTTGCCACTACTTCAACGTCAAAGTGTTTGCCAGTTTGGGGTACTCTAGCCAAGCCTTGTTTATGCTGAGTCTAATCTGAGTTTTTGCATTTTGAGTTTTTGTCCTCTAGCCAAGCTGAGATCACTCTCTGAGTAAGGAAGTCATCTTCACCACGACCCGTTCAAGTACCACAGGAAAACTGAGTTGCAACCAGCAGGCTGCATCATTCCACTCCGTCTGAGTTCTGGGTAAACCCTGTTCCGCCCTCCACTGAATCAATCAAACTCTGGAAGACCAACACACAGACTGGAGTCTACGTGTCTCTTCTTCTCTGGAAACTTTCCGGCTGAGCAGAGTTCGGAGGAACTCATATATACTCTTCAATAAAACCTGTTGAACTTTTATACTGTGTCTCTCTGTGTGGCTTTGCTACATGTGGGTCCAAACCTTAGAAAAATCATGACACAAGCAGCACTAATGAATGGCGATCTATATAAATATGAACCTTCCCTCCAGTAGTCTTTAGAAGCCTCCGTTCTTCCAGGTTTAAGTTTGATTCATAATCATGTCATTTCATCCGCTCCCTTTTTCCTTCTAATATGAGAAAGTCCCACATCATAATGATACCAACACCATGTTTCACCCTGAAAATGATATGTTTATGGTAAATTTTTGCCTTCACACATAATATTCTAAAATTTGGCTTAAAGGATTTTTTGGCCACATCTCACCCTAGAAACTAACCCTAACCCTGTCCAAATGTTCTTCGTTTACTTTACAGTTTTGAGCTACTTTGCTGATCTATAACATACATTCCCAATAAAATTATGGTAGTTTTTGAAAACAGTTTCCATAGATACCTTGTATAGCTGATTAGATTATTATTTCTGTTGTTGCTACATTTCCAAAAGTATTGATTAAAGGCATTTGCTAAATGGATTTTGAATGTACTTTAAGATAGGGGTAAATGTGTTGGTTCCATTCTTTCTTGAAGTAGTTTTACTGACCTCTGACTGGTAATTTATTGTTACATTTCCTCAAAGCCGCCATGAAATACACTAAACCCCTTGAACAGCACTTCTTTTTGGGTGTATTCACCTTCTTTTTTTTTTGGCAATAGCGGCTCGTTTTTTCGACAGTAGGCTGACAGGAAATGTGGTAGGAGAGAGGGGAGAGACATGCGGCAAAGGACCACAGGTTGGCCGAGTCGAGGACTGACGCCTCCGTACATGGGTCATGCACACTAACCACTGCGCCACCTGCACGCCCGGGTGTATTCACCTAGCTGAAGCTACTAAACATGTCAGCTGTTTATACAGAAAAAAACATTATTTTTTGAGCCTTTTATTAACATTTCATGATACAGTTTAATAACATGTTGTCTAACACTTTCCATATAGTTATCTTCACAGATGTTTTTCCTCATTTCAGCTGTACCATCCTGTCATAAAAAAAAGAAACATTTCACATTATTATGTGCGTTTATCTCACTAAATATAATAATAATAAAGTGTGTAAATACTTACCATTTGGCTCTGTTATGAAAGCCTGTATGACTTTATTTATGGGAAACAATCGGGACTTCTGTTTTGATGAGCGATGTTATGTCTATAGAGAGGAAACATGCAAATCTTGTCAGCTTTATGGTGGCGTTGGACTTTAAGCTTTTACTGATGGAGAGAAAAATGCAATAAACCTTCAAAATCAGCTAAGATGATGAGGTCATCATCCTTCAGGTAATTGCGTCTCTTGAGGTCAAAGTACTTGATGAAGTTCCTCCAGCCCCATGATTCACCTCTGTAGCAATCACAGGAAGGGTCGTACCTGCCCACCTTAGAGGGATTGTCCCAAAACAACTGTCCGGCTGAATCTAGAAGCAACAAGAACAATAACAGAGCAGAAAAAAATTTATTCCCAAGCTTAAATAACATGAACTTGAATTATAGCTTAATTTTGCCTTGCCTCTCCCATTCCTGCCACTATCTTAAAGTATTTAATGGCTCAAGAGCACAATGAACGAGGAGGACTATTCTACTGCCATGATCAAGTGCACCTTTGAGACTGTAGGTCATAGCATCTCAATCCTTGGTCACTAAAGAACATATTTTATACAGTAGCAGCCATTTAAAATGGCCCTTCCCAGTCAAATGCAGCCGAATGGCAGTCTACTTCCCTCCAACTCCCAGCAAAATCCCCTTTAACTTCCAGCCACTGGAGTGAGCCCTTCTTGCATATTTATTTACTCTGACTCCACCCTTTCACTGAAATACAGGGTCTGACCAGGAGATGATGCTTCTCTTTAGATCTTTATGTCCACAAATCATGACACAAAGAATATTTTAGTACAAAGATTGATGTTTAAAAAGGAATTATAGGGGACTAGCCAACGACCCATCAAGGAAAGTGTGGAAATGTGTAAAAGTGACTCTGTAATTGGGTACAAAATTGTAGTAACATGGGGGTAGTCAGGATAAAAAAAAAACATTCGTTAAGAAAGTGACTATCCTAACCCTAACAAGGTCCTGTTGCTACATGATAAAAGTTTGTTTCATCTTATTTTTTTGTGGGTAAAACAGCTCCATGAATGAACTCTATAAACTGCGATTTCAATATATATTGTATAATTCGCATTTTGTCTTTTCCATCTGGGCAACAGGACAAACTTACTTGTTCTCATATCAGTGGTGAGACTGCGGGCTGAAGACATCCTCTGCAAAATATCTGGGTCTTGGTCCATCACCACTAAGGTGGCTTGTCGGTTTACAGCTGGCCACTTCATCACAACGTCATTCTCCCCACTGGCTAGGTGGAAGTAAAGCCCGACATAGTTCCCAGAGAAATCACTGTAACTGGACAAAGGCATGACACGTACGGCGTAACCGTAGCCTTCGCGGTTGTAGAAACGAGGGCTGTCAATAAAGGTGTTTTCGTCTGCTTCTTGCATGATCTTGGAGAAGTTACGGATCGTCCACACGGCGTTTGGGCAGCGTGTCTCGGTCAGGCTGATGTCGTCGATATAGATACCTCCAGTGGAAGCAGTGGGGTCTCCTCGAGAGGCTTGGAAGCCATAGCGGAATTTAACCCCTACTTCCAAAGGAACATGAGCGATCTTCCATGACTTTTCACCATCCGCTAGGTAGAGAGCAAAGGTTATTGTTTAAGAACTAAGGTAATGCATGTCAGTTTAAAGATATTATTCAGTATTGTGGTAATCAGCTTTACACATAAAAGTTGTGACTTAGACCTACACAACACCATCAAACCTTATCCTGGTGATAATTGTTTGCTATAAGCAAAAAATTGCAAAAAAAACCCTCTGGATTATAGTCTTAAGTCTTTTTCCGCCTTCTGACATTTTTTAATATTTTCTCCTATATTTAAGTTCCCATTTACTTGGATTAGTTTTCCTTCATAATGTGACACATAATGTGTTCAGGATGATACACCCTGGTAGTTTTCACAGACACAGCATTTTGCATGTCAGCACAAAGTTAATCTTGGTCACATCTGATCAGAGTACTACCTTGCAGAGTTCTATTATTCCAGTATGGGCACTATTTTGTGAAGGACACCAAATATGGTTGGATGTAGTTTGATATATCTAAGGAACACTGTGTTTTGTTTGTTAATATATTTAAAAACTGCACACTTTTGGGTTATTATCCTTAAGCCAGAAAGAGAAGATTTAAGGATGACATTATATAAAAAAAGGGAGTAAAACCGTTTTTTCATCTCATTAGCTAAAAAAACATACTGAAAACATAAATAAGTTGCTAAAGTGATCAAAATGCAAAATTAACATGTTATCAGGTTCAGTAGTGTTTTATATATTCAGGTCTGCTCTAATAATTACTTTATGTCGAAAGGTATTTGATTTTTTTTTTGCTGTCTAAAAAAACTGTTGTTAAAAATGAAGCAAAATATTGCAGATAGTTTACTATTTAACCAATCATTTATTTTGCTTATTCATAACTAAAAGCTGAGAAAAATGGTATTACATGTTGAGATGTACTTCGCTGTATGTAAGCAATACATAATTGGCTTAAAACTACATATTCTAAAATCGTGCCATAAGACAGCAGCAGCCCCTTAAAAGTTGCACTGTAATTGTGTTGATTCTTCAGGAAAGTTTAATATTGAACATTTTATTCAGGCAAGTACTAAATTACATGTGGGGAAATTCTCTCCACATGTAAAATGGATCAGATTAAGTAGGTAAGTATGTTTGAAGGTGGAACTCTAGTTAGCTCCTGTAAAGATGTCCACTGCTTACCATAAAAAGTTTGTATTTTCTTCATTTTGCGGACAGTGCCTGTGCCGTCGTCCATCTTGGTCCAAACCACCAGCCTGTCTTTAGAGTTTCCAGTCATCTTGTAGAAGAACTGCAGACACTGGAACTTTCTTTTGGGGTAAAGGGTTCGGGACTCCAGCAAAGCAGACTGCAAAGGGTCTCCAGTCCTTGTATTGAAGTACATGAAATACCCCGCATCTGAAACCAAGGAAAAGGGCAGTGTTGATGAACTTTTACTTTTTAAGATTGCCTGAATTGCAGCTTTGTTGGATTTTAGAAGTGAACAAATTC
Organism: Cyprinodon brontotheroides; assembly: GCA_018398635.1. NCBI lineage: Eukaryota > Metazoa > Chordata > Actinopteri > Cyprinodontiformes > Cyprinodontidae > Cyprinodon > Cyprinodon brontotheroides. The sequence goes on along the minus strand of JAGKQL010000007.1, from coordinate 28,708,107 downwards.
AACTCTGACCTCTGCACCTTCCCAGAAGCGTATGATCCTCGTCACCAGTGCTGCTCTTCATATGGACCCAGTCAGCATCGTCAGTAGAAGACTGGATCATCCCACAGATGCTTGCATACTCAAACGAACACTGATCCAGAAGGGTCAGAGGGCCAGCTGGGGAAAAAGCAAGATACAACTAAGACACTTGAGCCCCATTTCCACTACCCTTTTGAAACCGTGCTGAGATTGGTCTGAGCATGGTAACCAAGATAACTGTTGAGTGTAAATGGTACAAAAAACTGAACCGGAGCAAACCAGACATTACCGAACTGAGCTAAATTGGTACTAGTTCATCAGCAGGGCTCGGCGCAGTTCTGTTCTGGCTTGGCTGAGATAACAAAGTGTGCATCCGTATTCATAAAATTTTAGACATAAAAATACAAGCTTCCCTACCTTGCCACTCGATTTCCACTGATGATTCTGTTGGGCACGTTACTTTGAAAAAGTAATTAGTTATAGTTACTAGTTACTTCTCCCAGAGAAGAGATGCAGGGGAAACCGTATCTGATGGGGAAACGCAGCTCGACGTAACACCCGGTATTTCCATCTGGAAAACACTGATTTGCTGCTGGAGTCATCCTCACTCTCCATCTCTCTGTGTGCTGTATGTTAACCCCGCCAGCGGGAACACCCACCTACCCAACTGACAGACGGAATCTCACTATATATCAGCCAATCTCATCCTCCCTCTTTCAGGACAAGGCGCGCATGAGTCCTACCATTAAAAAAAGGTTAATTGAGCCACCTGAGTAATGTGCAGTAACGGGATGATGGCAATGGTAACTGCATAATAATTACAGTCAAAGTAATTAGTTAGATTACTGGTTACTAAAAAGGTAACGGCGTTAGTAACGTAGTTTCAACGCCGTTACTCCCATAACTGGTTAGCAGTGTGATGAACCTCGACATCTGTCATTTCCTGCGTTTGTAAGCCCTGATTAGACTATCGTTTGTCGTATCCACTTTCCAAAAGCCGCTTCTGTCAAGTAAATTCACCAAAGACTGTCTTCTTCGCCTGACTCTCCACAAACAATGAAATATCACAATTATAACCAAATTTTCTAAATGTTACAGTTGCTGCCATGTTGATTAGATCGTCACAAGGAGGAGAGGAGCCATGCTAGCGTGATGTGTAAACGGTCGTAAGAAACTAAGTTCGACACTGTTAACTGATCCAAGCTCGGTCCGAACTTAGCACAGATCGGTTTCAAAGGGTAGTGTAAATGGAGCTTTAGTTCTTCAGATTTTTATTTCTAATCAGCTGCTAAATAGGAATAGGAATACCTACAGCAGTTATACATTCGGTTGAGCCTGAGGGTGTCCAACTTGCTAAAGTCACGGTACTGGCCGATGATGTAGTAGAACTCTGGGATTTTGGTTGTGATGGTTGGGATGGATTCATTCTTGTTGAAGGAGAAAGGTCTGTAATGCATGACAGATTCATAGTCGTACGCAGTGTTTTGATCGGTGATGAAGTCGTCATTGTATTTGTTGAAGTTGTGCTCCAACCCTGCAAAGGATTTTATATTTAAGACAGTCACACAATGTGTCATTAATATTTGTGCTTGTTCCAAAGTTACCTGGCGTCACCTGGTCCAGCCAAATATCCACGTAGTCATCTCTGTCTGTACGAGACTGTTCGTGGTAAAATCCAAGAGCGTGCAGCAGCTCATGCTCCACCACAGCCTTGTGGTCACAGCCTGTTCCTAAAGACAAGATCTGACCACTTTGCTGGTCGCCAACCGAGGAGAAGCACCTGACAGGAGGAGGAATGGCTTAAAATTACAGAACAGATGACATTTACCAGTTTATTCACCAGCTATCTCTATAGTTATGCTGCTATAGGCTTAGACTTCTGGAGGACATAGGGACCCCCATTTCATCATTCTGCTTCATTCTCTCTCTGTTCTCCTATTCAGAATCTGTTAGTTCAATCTCTAACGTTCTGCTCTCTCTGCTTTTCCTCAGAGTAGCTTTGCCTTGTCTATTCCTGTTTGGCTGTGACATCATACTGGAAAGAAACATCAGCTGTGCTGCTTCCATCAACACCCTTGTTTATAGATGTTGGAGATCGGCCTGTTTTCCAGTGTGGTCCCGTGACTGGGTGGATGTGCTCTCTTCGTCCTCTGGCATGGGAGCTGGCTCGGAGCTCGTCTGCCTGTTTGTGTGTTTCCTGGACGGGGCCGCCTTTTTTACAGCTGCTTTTTATGTCTCTGCTTCCGTCTCCTTGAATCCCAGTCGGCCTCAGCAGATGGCCGCCTCACACTGAGCCTGGTTCTGCTGGAGGTTTCTTCCTGTTAAAAAGGGAGTTTTTCCCTCTCCACTGTCGCTACAAGCATGCTTAGTGTGAGGGATTGTATTTGAGTCAATGAATCGATACAATCAACTGGTTTTCCTTAGATAGAAAAACTTTGTATCAATTTGACTGTATGATCTGGGTGAACTGTAAAGTGCCTTGAGATGACGTGTTGTGAATTTGGCGCTATATAAATAAACTGAATTGAATTGAATTGTTGTGTTTGTGGTACACTGGGGTGAAAAGGCAATACAGATTTTTTCTTTTTGCTTCTTGGTCACATTTGATGGTTTCAATCAAGTAAATTTCACATTAAGCTGGAGAGAGCCATCACCAAATGGAGAACTGTAAACTCATCTCGTATTTACCAAAAAGCATCCAGTAATCCCCAAGAGTTTTGAAAAACTGTGCTATGGACCCAAAACAACTAAAATGCAAATATTTTAACAGTATTAGTCTAACTATAATTGTGTTAAAGCTAAGACACAATGTAAGAAATGTCCGTAAATTCACAGTATAAAGTACTGCACTTATTTGAAGGAATTTTCCATAATTTGTTTTTTAAGATCTTTCGACCGTTTTTATCAGAGCCATTTAGGTAAGATTTACTCATTTACTTTAGAGAAAAATTTAGAGAAAAAAGTTTTGTAAAAAACAGATAAGGTTTTTTTTAACAAATAGAAAAGTTCCTGGCAGAAAATTAAATTTCAATGGAGTTTGTTTATATAGAACATGTTTTGTAAAAAAATAACATATTGCAGACAGTCAGGCATGGTGGTGGTAGTGTTATGGTTAGAGGCTACTTAAAGGGCCAGCTTGCACATGCCCATGGCTAAGTTCATATTGCTTGTAAAGTTTCGACATTTGTGATCCTAGGGTATATAATATCTTGAATCAGGGAGTTCCCAACTGCTCCTCTACAGTTTTGAAAAGACAAAATAATTTTCCTGACATACCCTCCCCTCTTTTCAAACTTGATGTAAGTCCTCTCTCCCTCATAAGGCTTGAAGTCCACACAAGATTTGAGGCGATACATCTCGAACGCCTGGTGGACACAGCCTTTAGCGTTCAGATCTGAGCAGAGGAGTAATAAACAAAGAACACAAGAGGTTTTACTTTTTATACACAACATGTGTTAGAGATAAGATAGGACTTTATTGATCTCGCAACAGAGATATCCACTTGTAACATCAGCTCTAATAAACACCAGGAGGTGCCAAAGAAGGAAAAGGTGCATCAAAGCAGTACGTGTACAAACACAGGCTAAAAACAACAACAGTAAAATGTTATATATATACATATATGTGTGTTAATAGATAAGAAATAAAGTTGTCTTATATACCATAAAGTAATCATAAAGACATTAAGGTATGATCTACTGCAGTGCAAATACAGTATAATGGTGTTCATTGTTATTGATTGGTGCAATTAATAGCACACCAGAATTTAAAAATAATTTATATCCTCAAACACTCTATTTGCTCCATGAAATGTGTACATCTCAAGACAGCTTTATTGAAAGCAGTAGAGGAAATGACAGAACAACCTAGCAGCATTAAATGTAGCCTAAATGTATTAATCAATATTTACAGTCTCCAAAGTGCTTTATCGATATCTAGAGCATGAGACCTACTGATAATTTGCTGATTCAGATCGTCATTCAATTAGGATTAAGATTTGGATTAACTGCTTGAAAAGAGAGTAAAAGGAAATAGCTACCTTCTATTAAAGAACTTCCCCTGATAGAAAAATTAATGGGTTGATATTGAAAATTCAAAACAGTCCTGAGCCTAAACAATGTGGAATATTGATAATAAGTGAAAGAGAAACAATTCCTGACGAGGAAGCTTTTGGATGTTTGGATGTGGTTTAACGGCCTGTGATGATGAAATGGGAAAACCAATCTGATTTTAAAATCTTTGTTTTGTTTTAGCTATCACCTGTTTGCATATATCATGTTAAATATTATTTCTTGACCTAGTATGTACACAGGCCAATCCAGGTGCTATCATAGATTTCATTCCTGTGTTCAATGTATTTATTACATGTGTGAACTACAGTCCCAAAGCATGAAAGATATTACTGTGTCCCACTAAAGGTTGGGATAATATTTGTTTATATTTTTAAGCTCTTATCGTACAGTTCTTCTTCCACTGCCCGTCCTGTTTCCTGGCATGTAAATTAGACTTTATATTTTTAGAAAATACTACCTACTGCTGACTCTCTCACCACTTTTCCTGGTTTTATTCAAAGGTTAATTATTAGAAGCACTTGGATAAGAACCCAGTTTACCTCTTGTTTTCTTTTTGTTGAATCCATTTAAATCAGCTTAAATCAATTTTATCTAATTTGCTTTCATTGATTTAATATTATTTATTTATCTGGAACTTTTCAAAATGTTTTGTTTTATTTGTTTGTTTTGTTTAACTCAGCAGCCAGTGGGTTTTGATAGAGTAAATCATTCAAGAGAGTCTCCTCCACATTGAATTAACTCACCTAAATCATCCCCGAGGATGTAAGGGATTGGGAATTTCCACCGATATCTATGGTCATTCAAGGCATTCCTTCCTTTCTGTAACATCAAAAGTCTGGTTTAAAAGTCACTATCATCAAGACAATTACACAATCAAAATCTATACAGTACTCATACAAAATATGGGGTGCCAAATGTAAAAATCTTGCAAAAAAAATGTCACTATCATGTTCTGTGATTTTGTTTACCTTCTTCACATTAAGTCCTTTTTTAAAATATTTTGTGGCAAATGCAAAAATATAAGTGTTACATTTCTTTAATTATATTCAAATCTTAAATTTATCACTCATTTGAGGGGCCCCGCCCACCTCCCTTTCTCGTTGATGTTCTTGGTGCAGGATGCCTAGCCACAAGGTTTGAAATTATGACATATATTTAGGAGTAATATAT
>JAGKQL010000007.1:28660987-28694834 GCA_018398635.1 Cyprinodon brontotheroides | reverse complement strand
AGTTACATTTAATTGGGAGACCCTAGGCTACTTGATGATACTTTTAGTGGTCTACTAGTTGGTTTAGGGCCACGTCCTCGGTCACAATCCGGGTAATTCCCCCGTGTTACACAAATCTTACGAATTGTGCCAAGCAGAGCAAAAGTCGTTATTATAGTAATTACCCACTTGTGTGCTTGGCTTCTCCTTGGAACTCAGACAACAGTTCTTACAGCTTCATAGCTAAATAGAAACCTTATTAACCTTCAGACATTTTCCGACTTTCTGCTTTACGACATAGCAAACGGAGACTCTGGCAGTGAGCTGTTATCACAGCACCTGCTGACTGCCAGCTAGAAATAATAAATTTCCTCTCCAAACAGATTTGCTGCACTTAAACACGAAAGGCAGGAAAATTATCCATCTTCTGAAAACCATAAAATGTTTGAGAACAATCTTAGTTCCTAACAGTCTTCACCTAGAATGCTGGAGAAAGAGCGCCCCATCTGGCTGAAGACCCTAACAGTGAGCAAAAAGGTTGTGAAGACACAGGCAGATGTGAAAAACCTGTTGACTGGCAGCTAAATGTCATTACATGATGAGCGAGTGAAACAGAAACGGCTGAAAATGGAGCGGATTGTGGAGGTTACTCTAGTTACTGGAAAATGTGGCCAGAGATACAGTGGAGATAAAGAGCAGGCAGCTTCAGGCCTGAACTCGCTGATTGCGTACAATTTTTAAATCTCTGATCTGATTTTTATAGAGAGTGTATAGAGAGGCTCCGACTGGGAAGGGTCAGCAGATCTGTGCAGATTTTTTTTCACTTATGTCTCTTTGCTATACAAAAATTAACTTAAATAAAATTTGACTTGGAAACATTATGAGAGGTTATTATAAAAACATAAAACTCTTAATGAGTCTGTGCAGCATCTCAAACCAGATCAGATAGAGAATGTTCATGAATTAAAACATAATGAGATCAACGTCTAAAAAAAAGAAAAACACAGCAATAAATGCTGTGGGACGGTTTATATACTGATTGGGGCAGAGAGATGATGCTCTGACAGATCTGGGAGGTTTATCTGAGGTGTTTTTTTTCATAAAGAGGTCAGAGAGATACGCTGCGCTTATCTGCTTTGCCTGCCTCTTGTTATACCATTTTTGGTGAGCTCAAAGAGGATCACTATTTCACTATATCTGTTTTTTTTCTCCTCCTGAAGATCTTTTTTTTTCGAGGAGATTAATAAACTGCGTTTTCTCTCCCTTGTTATTTTGCGAGGCTCAAAGAGGATTATTACTTTACTAACTAACTAACTATTTTCTGTTCTCCTGAATTCCTATCATGGGCAAAATATTCTTTTTTTAATGTTTCATTCATGTATTGCACAGGTCTGTCCCTCTTACTATATACGCGATGTGCAAATTCAAAAAGTGACTCTTTCCCTGTGATATTAACAGATTTTATTTTGTATTTTCCCCCAAAGCGGGTGTGTTTTATTTTGTAACTGCGTCTCTCTTCCTGTCGGACCCATTAAATTACAGCTGAATTGCTGCATTTTCCGACTAAAACAGACCATGTTGGGTCTGATCATCCCCATTGACTTCCAATGAGAGCTAAACGTCCCAAACCGTCTGACATGATTTTCTGTTGGATCGGACACAAAATCTGATTCGGTGTGTTCTGGCCTTTACAGCCTTGATAGCATTGCTTTTTACCATGGCTACTTCTTGGTGTTGATTCAACTTCTTAGTAGATAAGACATGTAAAAACTTGCTTAGAATGCAGCAAGAAGCAGCATGAAACTTGCATGTGGAACGCCACAAGAAAGTAAAGGGTAAAGGGGATCCTTTCATGGAAATGAAGGATGTTGAACTAGAGAGCAAGGTTTGTTCCTCCCAGAAAAACTGTGTCATTTATGTTCATCTCATCTTCTCTTAGTACATTCTGCTTACTGATGCCTACCATGTGTTTAAGATGTTTCTCAGCAGGGAAATTCCAGTGAGATCTTTTAACCAGAAGAAACTCAAGGCATTCACGCTGATGTGCACTGAGGAAGAAATTCTCATATCTTTGGACAATGATGCTGTAATAAACAAAGTCGCAGTGACCGGTGCTCTGCTCAGGCATTTATTATTGTTTTAGTGATAGCCAGGCTCGGACTGGGAACGATTTTCGGCCCTGGCATTTTTCCATCTACACCGGCCCACTTCTGGATCCCCCTGCGTGAAAAAAAAAAAATAATAATAGAAGCACAGTGGATTAACTGATCTATCTTCAACTTGAAGAGATTGGAAAACATCTCAATCTGGCAACAATGCAAGGGAAACATTCGCCTTTAGATGCAAAACCCCATCATGCACCGCAACATATTTTTGGAAAATATTCAAACATAAATCCATCAACAAATCCGATGAACATTGTAGTTTGGTTTAAAGAAAGCATTTTAGTTTTATTATAATTTAGCTTGTTGCAAGGATTTTAGTTTGAAGAAATACAAAATGACACCATATGCGAACCGTCACTAGGATGTGCATGACAAGGAAAGAATAGTGTCAAATTCAAATAGATGTTAATTTCCTGACTTTACTGTAGATGAAAACGACAAGGGGAAAGTGTTCTGACAACATTCCCACTTAGGGTTTAAAGATCCAGTCAGACCACTTAAGCCCCAGTTTAGTTTGTTTTGCTTTTAAAACTCCTTTCACAAGAAGATGAAGGTATGATTTACTCTTACAAAGCAAAAAAATAACAAACATGCAGAGAACAATGCATTGGTTTCTTCAGAAACCATCAGTTCTTTGAGGGATCTTGCTAGAGACATAACTATATACTAACAAAAAAAAAAACAGATTTTAACTTTTTTTGCAGAAAGGAAGAAGATGAAGGTTATTAGAAAATGCGGCACTTTTATTTGTTTATTTGTTGTTTAATTTTCAATATATTTAATGATTTTATTTCACGTTGAAGGTTTGGATATCTGTGAACACTCATTTTAACAAAATGTTGATTCTGATGTAGTTGAAAAGAATATATTACAAAGAAATTATGTAACCTTTAAATAAATCTGCATTGTAAAGCAACCCTAACTTGTGCTGTATTAGACATATTTTTAGTCAGTGTAAGTAGTCAGAAGCGGCCTTGGAAGCCAGCCCAGGAAGTGGCCCCTATCATGCCTACTTCTATTGAGGACAGCTGCGCCATCGGCAGGAGCTCTCCCCCACCCCTCCCCCTCGTTCACAGACTCGTGACCCCCACCCCCGTGCCAGGGTGCATTTCAGAGCTGGCTGCAGAGAGCCGCTAGCGTATCAAGCCCAACTCCACAGATTTATCTCACACAGCCAGAGAGAATATTGACTATGGCAGAAAAGACGACAACAACGGGTTCGAAAAGAAAAGGCAAAACTCTAAAGTGGAGCTGTCTGAGGCATGAAACCCCAGGGCTGAAAATTAGTCCCAGTGCGGACCTGCTTGGGAGGCGGTTAGAGCCCACTGCGGCCACCTGTTGTTGTGGCTACCTCGCTCGAACTGGCAAGGCCACCTCACTTCCCCTAACAGATGTGTTGATGATGCTGCAGATGAATCAGGGCAGTGTGATAGCTAACCAGATTTCATCCTTTGTATTGTCATTATGAGAACACAAAGACATTTTGCTGGGACTTCTGCCTTTAAAATCACATATAACGCTTTTAAAAATTTTACAGTAAATGAAATACTTAAATACTGCAGATTAGTGAGCCTGTGATGTGGCTAGATACCCCATGGGAAAAGAGGCCAGGCTAAATGTTCTTCTAGTGTTCAATGTAATTGTTTTCTAAATTTTATACAAGCATTTGTACAATTTTAATTCAAAAAATGCTCAATGGAAAAATCGACACCTGTCAGGGTTAGGTTGTGGTTTTGGACCCAAATGCAGAGGCAGTGGAGGCAGAGGTGAGTTTTTTGTAGATTTAAATGAAATAAACACAGGTAACAGAGGTGGGAATCCAAAAATCCAACATGTAAATAACAAGAGTAAAACAACCCAGTAATTATGGAGGATATCAGTGGAAAACAAATCACGACTTTGGTTTTCAGAGTAAGACAAGGTAAGATGATGTAAGATGAAGTAAGACAAGAGAAAGCAGCACTGAGGAACTGTAATAAGGGGTGTATTGGCGTGCAGACTGAACAAAGAAAGGACTGGACAAGCAGTATTTGGGAGCAGGTGTGAAGTGAGCAGTCTAGGAAGGAGCTGGGGAAAAGTAGACCAACACAAGAGGGCAGCAGAGGGCAACAAATAAAAACCCAATAACTCAAATCCATCCAGAAAATACAACAAAATAGGAATTAAACCAATAAAACTAGAAAGCATGGAGCAAAGTAAAACATAACAGAACCAAGACCGTGACAACGTCACATGCCAATATGTTGTTGGGTGGATTTGATGTGATTCTTTCCTTTATAAAAGTCACTTTTAATATTTAGAAAAATAGACAGGCATTGCGCACAGTGGCGGCTGGTGAAAATATTTTTGGTGGGGCTCGATATAGCGACTTGTGTATGTCTCCAACTAATCCGAATAAAAGAATTCAAATAAACAATTGGACATGACAGTACAATTTAACAGTAATGATTTAATTTACTATATAATAACAGCAATGAAGTGCTATTTATTTAATGTCACTGTCGACTAGGTTCTTTTGCCTCCAAGAATCCATAGCTCAGTCGGGTTAATAAGTGTCTTGCTGATTTATTGTGCACAAAAACTCAAAACAAAGTAAAAAGAAACTACTGAACTTATAACAAAGATACTCTGGCCTCAGCCTCCTCACAGTTACCAGCAATGTAACAAAGGATCCACAGAAAGCAGAAAATAAGCCAAGCTTCTTCCCAGGATAACTGCCCCTCAGCTCAATAGTTTAAGCCCCTCCCTCAGGCTCTGTTTTTCTGATTTCTTCTCATTGAGAACAGTTTCTGTCCATATATTACTTCCACAAAGCAATTGATGTACAAAAAGAACAAATAATTTTTACAACTTAATTCCTTTACACAGATTCATTGACTTTATTCAATTACACCAAACTGGGTTTGAACTCAGCAAAGACGCAGCCAGACTGAAGATGACCAGTCCCCGTCATGAACAAACATACATCGTCCACACACACACACACACACACACGGGCTAACCCCACTGAAATATTAAGGGTGCACTCTCAATACAGATTGGAACCAGGAACTCCGAAGTGTGTTTTACGCTACATGGAGCTACTGGTCTCAGCGCGCAGTGTATTGGTCCTCAAGGAAAAGTTCGAAGGACAGTATAACAGGAATGTGTGTGGGCACGCAGTTCAGAGCAGGTTGTTTTAAGTGATGCAGGTGGATTCGCTTCACAGTCACAATAACCATGACATGAAATGTTCATATCCTACAACAGGGATGTTCTTCTGGCAAACGGGTAGATAAGTAAGCAGACCGAATTTGGTGGAAGCTGCATCTCGCTCGCTACGTTCACCATCTTCCCACTAAGTATCTGCAAATTCGCATTGTAGTGCAGAAGCCTGTTAAAGCTGCAGTATCGTGTTTTTCCCCAAGACCATATAAGTTCAGGTGACGCCGATTGGCCATTAAATGTACCTATCCTCTAGTACACTGAGATGACAGATTGCATAAACACGTCACAAATGTGGGTCATGTCTGCATCAGAATTTAAAGAATGACAGCGATGTGGAAGGTCTGTCTGTGGAAATCTACAAATTAATGACAGTAGATGTGGGAAATGTAGTTTATACTTGAATGCTGTAAATGCTTATAGGTACACACTCTAGAGAGTAAAAACTGACATTTATGAGTTCATTTCTAAAAATATATTTACGTTTCTCTTATCAGGGAGGGCGGTGCCCCAGCGCTCCTTATGGGCCGGCCGCCACTGCATTGGCAGACCCTTTTTTTTTGTAATTTAGTCCAGTCTGGAGACTCAGGGCTTCACACTTTTAATTACGTCAAGCTTTTAACTTGATAAATGACTAAAGGATAGAATAAAATACGATCAAATATATTATTGGGACATTCAGTTTTAGTTATTTCTCCGTTAAACTATCTAGAATTGAGGACAGGATTGAAGTTTTCTAAATTATTCTTGTGTTCTTATGTTTACTCTGCTTTGAGTCCAAACTGCCACTGAGATGTGTTTATAAGAATCTGCTAGTTAATTTTGCACATATGGCTCTCCATGTAAATGTTTGCTACTGTGCCTTTAACAACATCATTTATTATAAGTAAAACTCACACTGGTCACCTAAAATGAAGAAAGGATCCAAGTTAGCTCAGAGTTTAAGATGAAGCATCCTGGAGGATAACTGAACAGTCGGTTCGATGATGATTCGGATGTGCATGGCGTGTGTTTCTAAGTCGCTTGTGGAGAAATGTCCTCTGTCGTGACTTGCGAGGAAACAGGAAGCGATTCTTGTGGGATGGAAGAAGGAAATAGTGAAAACAAAGAAGATTGGAAGAGAGTAGAGACAAAAATTAGAACAAGCTGAAAAAGCAGAGATCAATTAAAGGGGACTCCAGTTCAGAACAGTCAAGTCATGAACAATCTATACATTCCATAGAAAAACAAAATGATTACAAAGTCATATTCACACTAGTTAATCAGGCAGACTCTTTTGCAGATTGGAATCTGAACTCCGAAGTGCCAAAATCCTGTACAGTGGAGACCTATAAATCAACTGCAGAGACAGCGCTCAGCAAGGAAAGCCATACAGATTAACAAGATTGAGGGGAAAAGAGTTCAGTGCAGCTTATTGGAGAACAAAAGGATCAGCAGGGGAGTCATTGGAGGAGTTCCTCTAAAATTTTCTGAAAAAGAGATTCTAGAAAACATAAGTGGTGTAAAAGTAAAAGAAGTTAAACGGTTAAAAACAACAAGAAACGGAGAAAGATCTGACAGAGTATCTGTTAATTAATTTTGAAGTGTAAAGAGTAAAGTTTTCCTTGGATATATGAGCTACAATGTAAAAATGTACTATCCTCTGCCTCTGAGATGTTTTAAATGTCAAAAATGTGGTCATAAAGCAGCAGAATTTAAAGGAAAACAGCGATGTGGAAGGTGTGCCAGAGAGCACAAATACAGAAAATGTGGGAAAGAAGTTAAACTTGAATGCTGTAAATGTGGTGGAGAACATACTGCTGCATTTCGCGGCTGTGAAGTGAGTAAAGGGTCGGAAGACATAAGAAAAGTGAAATCAAAGCACGGAATAAATTATGTTGAAGCTGCAAAAAGAATCCTATCTCAGTCAGAAAGATCCAAACCCACAGTTAAAAAAATGACAAGTTCAAAATCTCTGGAGCAATGTCCCAAAATTGAAGATTGATTGAGATTTAAAAAAAAACTTATGTCATTTTCATGGTTGAAGTGATCAATTGTAGTGCTCAGACAACAAGAAAAAAACGAAAAAAATCAAAATAATAGTGAAAGCTGCAAAAAAAAGTATCTTGGAGAGATTTAAACAGGGAAATGGTTGAAATCATGATGGGAAAACCAGTAGGACCATCAGAAACTGGCACTTAAAGATAAGTTAGAAATTATGAGGACGAATTGAAATATCTATTATGTAGGCCTCAGTTAAAAAGTTCAGAAAATTGTATAAAAATATTTTTTTATTTATTTATTTTTGGGTGAGTCGTTTCCTGTTTCCTTGTTTAACTCCTTACCAGTTGGTGGCGGTAGTGCACTTTATCTAGTTTGCAAAGCACCATAAAACATCACAAGAATAAGAAGATAACTCGACAAAGTTGTGAGTTTTATTTGATATTTATCTTATCTTTGTAATTAAGGTTGACTATAGTTGTTTCACCTTTGACCTTATTAATACCTAGAATTAGAAGATACATTTAACTGTCGGTTATGCTAAGCCACCAATAATGGGTATCATAATTAACAAAATATGGACCTCCAGAAACTTGCTGGTGAGGAGAGATTGTTTTTTACAGGCAGAGTCCCCACGCATACTGTGATCCGGATGGCAGCAGAAGTTTTAAAGCTAGAGTGCACTGAAGACTGCAGGAGCGGCACAGCCAAGAACTTTAATATGCAAAAGATAACTATCGCCTGCATCATCATCGGACGTGGGAGCCTCTTAGCCACAATAAGAAAAGGTCGAGGCAGCATTACGGCCTGGCTCTCCATGGGTGTGACAGCTTAACAGGGTGCGAGAGCCAACAAACTGAGCGACCGGACAGAGGTCCCGAGAGACCTACTGTTCTAAAGGGTGGACGAGTGTTCACTTCATTGATAAGGACACAGCCCACTCTTGGACACAACAAAAATGAAAAAGCTGGTTTTAGAGACTGCACTCCCTTCCTCGTTTAATCATTTTTTTTAATTTAGATTGTTTTTTAACCATTTTTTACATGTTTTATAGTGTGATTTATATCCCTTTTAGCTGTTTTAAATTTTTCTGAGATGGCTTTTGTGGTTTTTATCGGTACACATGCAATATGTTTTAAAAATGGATTAAATGATATGTAAACTGTAAAAAGAATACTGTGGAAATGTAACAATAAAAGTTTTCGGGAAAAAAAATCTGTTCTTATCAGTTTAATATCTGATACGTCCCCTACCCGGGGACCATATATTAAATTGATTTTTGGAACAGGGAGATGGAATAGGGGCTTGCTCCGTCCACTCCACGCATCGACCTGGTATTGCAGTACTTCCAGGAACGGTGCACCCCCCCAATAATGTTAAATGATAAAATACTAATATAGTATTACTTGTTATAGTGCTTGATATATATAGAATAGCATTCTGCATGTCTGCTATGAGGAAAACATAAGATATTCTGATGTTAAACAAAATTTAGAAATTATTAGTAGCTAAAATTAACTAGGATTTTTAAAATATTAAATGTCCATTACATCAAAATATATATATATACAATCATGGAAAGAAATTATTAGACCACCCTTTTTTCTTCAGTTTCTTGTTCCAGAGGAGGTCTAATAATGTTTTCTATAACTGGATCTATCAAGAAAGGCCTGGGAGGCGGATCTAGAGCTAAAACTCTGTGGGATGTCCCGTGACGCCCTGAGGACTAATTTCATAGCTGGCTTGCAAATAAATCCGCGGGTGCGTGCGAGCAAACAGGAGGTGGGTGGAATCCCTTAAATTTGCACTCAGGGAGAAAAACTACTGAACGCGTGTAGCTTGAACATGTTTTGTCAGTTTCAAGACTTTAAATGAACAGTCGATCCAGTAGTTTGACACTATATTTTTAAATGTTTAATCTGTTTACCTATATGCAAATGTTCACCATAGATCATAAAAAGGCCACATATCTTTTCTTTCTTCTTTTATTTTATTTGTTTTATAAAGGCTTACTTTCTGTAATTTGCTCATTTTATGCGGCGTTAATTCAAAATAATAATAATTCAAAATTTCCTTTATTGTCCCACAATGGGGAAATTCTGGTGTTTAAATCAGCAAAAAGATTGTAGAAGAAAATTGTCACATAAATGTGAACCTTCGAGAAAGCAGCAGTCTGTCACTGAATGAGCTCTCCAGTTCTGCCGCTTCATGCATGGGGTGGGAAACATTATCTAACAGAGATGTTAATTTAGTTAGGATCCTTTTAGTTTCCCACCTCCTGCACTGAGTCCAGAGGGTATCCAACCACACAGCTGACCTTCCTGATCAGCTGATCCAGACGCTTTCTCTCAGCTACAATTAAGCCACCGCTCCAACAGACAGCTCCATAGAAGAAGGCTGATGCCACACAAAGTCATAGACGGTCTTTAGGAGCGTCCCCTGCACTCCAAAAGACCTCAGTCCTCCTCCTCAGCAGGAAGACTCTGCTCTGACCTTTTTTTATACAGAGCCTCAGAGTTGTAAGTCCAGTCCAGATTGTTATCCAGATGAACACCTAGGTACTTATAAGAGTCCACTATCTCAATGTCCATCCTCCTGCATTGTAACCAGTGTCAGTGGGTTTGATCTGCTGCTGCTAAAGTCCACCACTAGCTCCTTGGTTTTTCCTGCATTAAACAGGAGGTGGTTCTGCTGGCACCAGAGCACCAATTTCTGAGTCGTCCCCACCTGTGATGAGGCCAACTGTGGCAGGATCATCAGAGAACTTTTGAAGGTGGCAGTATGGGGGGTTAATGGAAAAGTCTGCAGTGTAAAGGGTGAAAGTGGAACGGTGCCAGCACTGTTCCCTGTGGGACCCCGTACTGCAGACAAACCCCTATCTGAGACCAGTGTTAAGCACGCTACTTTGAAAAGTAATTAGTTATAGTTACTGAAGTTACTTCTCCCAAAAAGTAACTGAGTTAATAACTGAGTTGCTCCTACAATAAAAGTAACTAGTTACTAGTAAAAGTAACTATTGCGTTACTTTTGCGTTTCTCGCCCCCGTAACCCTCACCACCCAGCCCCCACCTTCTCCGGTGTGTTTCAAAGCCAGCTGAATAGAGCGGACGACAAAGACAAGAACCTGCAGTTTTGCATTTCTTGTAACTCAACGTAAATGACATCAGGGGGGAACGCCATGTGAAGTTTTTCAACAGGACATTCAGATCTGGTGAGTATATGAAATTAATAACTGGGGATGTCTAATTCTGAAATCCTGTGTGTTTGGGTTGTTATAGATATTCACACACATCCTATCTATATCTATCTATCTATCTATCTATCTATCTATCTATCTATCTATCTATCTATCTATCTATCTATCTATCTATCTATCTAGATGTATATTAAGTGTGTGACATAAAATATGGATCTCCATCCCTGCGGCCACAAAGGCCATCAAATAATGTTTAAAATAAAAAATACAGTAGGTTGAAAAGTCAGAGTATCCATCCATCCATCCATCCATCCATCCATCCATCCATCCATCCATCCATCCATCCATCCATCCATCCATCCATCCATCCATCCATCAGATTTCTCCCTTTCTTTCTATTTTTATCATTTGATCGTTCACGTTCTCCTTATTAGTTCCTCCTGTGGCACCAGCACAGAGCCGTTACTTAGGCGCCTTTGCGCCCGAGCATGCGCACCACTGTAACACTTGCGCGGTTTCAGAATAAGCCTTCGCTGTGTCGCTATATGCATGGGAAGCCGTTATGTCGAAGCTGAAAGCGCCTTCAGCGATTACACCGGTATTTCCATGTGGAAAGCGGCTGTTTTGCTGCTGGAGTCCTCCTCACTCTCACTCTCCATCTCTCTGTGTGTGCTGTACACGTTATCACCCACCAGCGGAAACACCCACCTACCCAACTGACAGACGGAATCTCACTATACATCAGCCAGTCTCATCCTCCCCTCTCTCTCATGACAAGGCGCGCGCACCTCTGGATGACCTAAAAAATAATAATCTTTTAATATCTCTTAAACAAAAAAGCACAAACAATATTTTTTTTCTGCACAAATCTGCACTAACGTTGCACTAACCATTCAGTCTATTTGCAGGGTTTTTGGCGGGGTGGGGTGTCAGCTTCCAGCCCAGCTGCGCACGCCCGAGTCCTATCATGAAAAAAAAGGTTCATTGTGCGACCTGAGTAACGCTGGTATCAGTAACGGGTGTCTGCAATGGTAACTGCGTTTATAGTTACAGTCAAAGTAATTGGATTAGATTACTCTTACTGAAAACAAGATGTACGGCGTTAATAGCGCCGTTACCTTCAACGCCGTTAGTCCCATCACTGTCTGAGACACAGCCCTGTGACAGTGAGGCAGTCCTAGAATCCACTGGGACATGTGCTGGTCCAGTACTGACAGCCCCAGCTTGTCCCTTAGGAGTTCTGGCCGGATGGTGTTGAAAGCATCGTAGAAATCAAAGAACATGGTCCTCACAGTGCTTCCAGGTTTCTTTAGGTGAGTCGGAGCTTGGTACAGGAGGAAGATGATGGCGTCATCTGCACCAGTCCCAAGATGGTAGGCAAACTCCAGTGGATCTAATGAAGATATCACCATGGGGCGTAGATGGTGTAATACCAACCATTCGAGGGTCTTCATCAGGTGTGAAGTCAGCGCTACCGGCTTGTAGCTGCTGAGGTCCTATGGATGTTTTGTCTTTGTGCACTGGTACCACACAAGACGTCTTCCACAGCTGTGGTTCTTCTCCTAGCCTGAGGCTTAAGTTGAACATGTAGCACAGGATGCCACAAAGTTAATCTGCAAAACATCTCAGAAGCCTGGAGCTGATGCCATCTGGACCCACAGCCCCTCACACCTTGATCTTTTGCAGTTCATTCCTCACCTTTTTAGATCCGAACAAGATGGCGGGGGAGGGGATGGGCTGTGTGATGGAATTCTATGGAGTGGGGGGTTTGCATGATGGTTTGTAGTTGGGAGGTGTGAAGTAGTCAGTCGTGGAAGAAGGTGACAGCCGGGGGATCTGGGCTGGGGGAGGAGTGGGTGGCTGGTGAAACCTGTTGAAAAACTGAAATAATTTCAACCATCCCTGCTAATGTTTATTAATGAAACTTTTGCTTTAATTTTCTATCATCTATACATGTTTTATTCCTTTATTTGTTGTTGTGTCTCAGTTTTTTCTCACCGTTCAGAGATGGATCTCTTCCCTCCTCGCCTGCAGGGCAGCTGCAGCAGCAGTTTGCAAACAACCAGGAAGTGGTTGTTCTGTAAGTTATTATTTTTTTCCTATTCTTCATTATTGTAATGTCAGATGTGAAGCAAGAAGATGAAATGTAGTGAGTTTAGTCAGTTCAGAAGTCTTACCAGATGGAAACGTGTTCATCTATCAATGTGGCTTATGCCAGGTTAAAGCAGTTCAATTCAATTCAGTTTATCTATATAGCGCTAATTCAAGAACACGCCATCTCAAGGCAGTTTTACAAATCCAACCAGATCATACAGCTGAATTAATTTAAAGTTTCCTATCTAAGGAAACCAGTTGATTGAAAATTTCGGACTCATTTTTATTGTTATGTGCTATTGCCATATTAACGATTTGATGTTTATAATCAAAAATGCTTAATATACACTATATTGCCAAAAGTATTACCACCCATCCAAATTATTTGAATCAGGTGTTCCAATCACTTCCATGGCCAGCAGGTGTATAAATTCAAGCAATCTAGGCATGCAGACTGTTTTTACAAACATTTGTGAAGAATGGGTCGCTTTCAGGAGCTCAGTGAATTCCAGCGCGGAACTGTGATAGGATGCCATTACTGTGAAACAAATCCAGTCGTGAAATTTCTTCGCTCCTAAATATTCCACAGTCAACCGTCAGCTGTATTATAAGAAAATGGAAGTGTTTGGGAACCACAGCAACTCAGCCACGGCAGCCACGCAAACTGATCTTGAGCGTGGGTCATTGATTGCTGACGCCGCGATAGCGCTAAGAGGTCGCCAACTTCTTGCAGAGTCAATCACTAAGCAGACCTCCAAACTTCATGTGGCCTCTCAGATTAGCCAAGAACAGTGCGCAGAGAGAGCTTCATGGAATGGGTTTCCATGGTCGGAAGCAGCTGCATCCAGGCCATACATCACCAAGTGTAATGCAAAGCGTCGGATGCGGTGGTAAAAGCACGCCGCCACTGGATTCCTAGAGCAGTGGAGACGCTGCTTCTCTGGATTGACTGATCGCTTCTGTCCAGTACCATGATGGACGAGTCTGGGGCTTAGCAGCTCCCAGGAGAACATTAATTTAAGCCCCACTGCATAGAGCCAAGTGTAAAGTTTGGTGAGTGGGGATGGCGGTGCAAGAGCTGTTTTGTGGCGCTGGGCTCGGCCCCTTTAGTTCTGCAGCAAGCAAACCTCTTGAATGTTTCCAGCATACCAAGATATTTTGGAGGACAATTCCATGCTCCAACTTCTGTGTGGGAACAGTTGGTTTCTGGCCCCTTCCTCTTCCAACATGATCACAGCACCAGTGCACAAAGCAAGGTCCATAAAGACAGCGCGCATTTAGCAGAGTCTGGTGTGGATGAACTCGACTGGTTCTGCAACATAGTCCTGACCCCCAACCCGATAGAACACCTTTTGGATGAAATTACGAGCCGAGACTGAGAGCCAGGCCTTCGCCCAACATCAGTGCGACCACAAATGCTTTCTGAAGCAATGGTCAAAAATTCCCATAAACACATCATCTCCTAAACCTTGTGGACAGCCTTCCCAGAAGAGTTGAAGCTGTTCTAGCTGCAAAGGGTGGACCCACGTCATATTGAACCCTATGGATTAGGAACGGGATGCCACTTAAGCTCATATGTGAGTCAAGGCAGGTGAGCAAAATACTTTTGGCAATATAGTGTACATTTGCTAAATGCCCAGTTTGGGTATCCGCAGCTTTGAAGTTATATTCTATTAATGTGTTTCTCACTTTTTGGGCTTCCCTTCTGTTTTAGTTGGGACTTCCCATCCAAAACAAGGCTTTGTTTTGGTCCACTCTATAAAGCCTGGAACTCAACACTAATTCTGACATTTTGAATTGAAAAAGCTTCCTGGATGGTAAGCAAAACGTCTTCAAACTTGGAAACAAAGTCCAGTGGACTGGGTTTTTTTTTTTTTACTTTTTTGGAATGACTTTGACCTGGATGACTGAGAATCTTCACCAGCACATTAGATTGATATTGAGAAGAACTTTTCATATTTATTCTATCTTGAAAAACAGACAAGAAAGAAAAATTGAGGATTGATGGTGAGGTTACTAAAGACCACATGTGATTTGAAATAATTACGGAACTTTATGCAGACAGATATTGACCAGCTCACGCTGTCAGGAAAAAGTGGCTGCGCGTAAACTCTTGCAGCACAGTGCGATAAAGAGGATGACAACCACATGAAGATGATCTGCTGGAACCCGCTGCTCATCATCATCATCATCATCATCCTCAGCTCGTGTCTCTGTGGTCAGTTTCCATCTTCTCTTTGTTCTAAATCCATCAGTAATCAGTGAAAAGTCTGTCAGTGAAGCTAACACTTCAATCCTCCTGCTGCATTTGATCCAGCAGTTTGACTAGAAGAGAATCAAGCAGAGCTCTGACAGCACAGAGACCATCGAGACAGAAACCTCTAGAGATGGCTTTAAAGGCTCCCATGTTCCAGTTCTCAGTGTGTCTGCTCCTCTCTTCCTCTCTCTGTCTCTTCAGCACCAACATTTGTAGTGAATGTGACCCAGAGCTCCTATCAGGCAGAGGAGAAGCACAACATCACTCTGGAGTGGACCTTCACCACCAGACCTCATGGATCCTGGAGTCAGTTGTTTGTCCTCTGCAGCTTGTTTACTTCTAATAGACATTCAGTCGTCTTTCGTGTCCATGATGGTGTTGAGGTGCCAGAGTCTCAGGATGAACAGTTCTCAGGACGAGTCCAGAGTGACAAAGACGTCCTTAGAGAAGGACGAATCAGACTCCATGTGTCCAGACTGAGGACTGAAGACTCTGGTCTGTATGTCTGTGAGGTGGAGACTGATGGAGGCTCAGGCTATGAAAAATGTCTCCTCAACGTCTCTGGTGAGAATAAATCCTCTAAATCCAATTTTCTTTGATAAAATCCTGAGAACTGAGTTGATGAACAAACATCATCATCTTCTAGTTCAGGGGTAACCGATTAAAAATCAACAACCGTTTTTAATTATAATCTGTTACTTTAAACAGAATTAAACATTGAAATGAAATGAGGTTTTTATGCATCCAATGTTATACTTTGAATTTTTTAATAGAAAAATAAAATAGAAAAAAATAGAAAATTTTTCAGTTTTGAAATCCTAAAAGTGTTTTTTGAAGTAGAGAAAAACAATCCTTCAATTTGGTATATAGACAACTTGTTTGTCTTTTCTTTTTTCTGTCTTAATGATGAGCAGTGGGCTTTTAGGCTTTTAAACCTGGGTTTGAATGGAGACTAAGCCATTCTAAAGCACACATATCAAGGTGCTCATTTTGGAGACTGGATCCATATTTATTTTGGATTCTTTTCATGGTGGAGAACCCTGCTCTCACAGCAGCAGGTTGAGCCAAACATCCTCTAAATGCAGGGTCATCTTTTGAGCACCATTTCACTTTTCTTTCACCAGTTCACCACACAGTTCTTCCAGCAGTCCACACTTTCTCTGCTCTCTTTTCTCATCATCTTCTTCCTTCTTTCTCCATCGTTCCCGGCTTGCCACAGGTTTGCCCCGCTGTGTCTAAAAGTAGCAGCAGCAGCAACCCAGACTGACAGCAGCTCATTGGCTAATATGTATCACGTGTAGCCTGGTGTCAGACGCTCTGGAGTGGCTTTACCGTGATAACAGGAAAAGCGGCACAAGTGAAGTTATACGCTGTCGTCGGACAACATGCAGTAATTTATAAATGTTTTAAATCACGTTGTGTCCGGATTAGCCAGCAGGTGGGTCCAGATCCGGACCGCAGTCCACTAATCCGTGACCTTTGCTCTAGAAGAAGCCTCCTGCTTTGAACGTGAACAAGTATGAATTAATATTTCTGATTTCTCTCCAGCAGCTGCTGATCAGATCCAAACTCAGAGATCAACTTTGACTCCAGAACCAGAGAGACCAGGAAGGATCTTCCTCTTCATCCCACTGACAGCAGCAGCTCTGATGGTTCTGATGATAATGTTGATCGTTTGATTCAGAACGGAAAAAAAAGAAAAAACAAAAACAATCAAGTGTCAGATTTTATTGAAGGAATGTATTTTAGTAATAAGGACGTTGATCTGTTGCTTGTTTTATTTCATGTTTATATTGTGAAATATTTATTTCTGTTCTCATCTAGAAACAATGATCTTTATATTGTTCTAATGCTTTAATGCTGGAACAGCTGATTGTTACTGAGGTTGAAGCACTGTAGATGATTTACCAAAAGGTGGAATACAATGGCTGCTTTAGTATTCCAGGTTCTGCAACTGATAAATGGTATGGTACTTTAATTATTTGTGTGTTAATCAGTACTTTTAAATAGTGTTATTTGTCAAATACATGTCTTCTTCCACCTTTTTTGTTACTCTATCGATGTTAGTCATTTTACTTGGACCTGGAATTACTAAGACATTTGAACTTGTCTGACAATAACTTGTGTGTGGTTCATTCTTCTCAGAGTGAATGGAGGAGCACCAATTTGGAATACAAGTACCGCCACCTGCTGGGTAAAAAAGGGACACACAGACAGAAATATAATCTCTCTCTCAATCTTCACCACTTTATGTTTCACCAACATCCATGCTTGAAAACAAAACCTCAGTAATGCCAATAAGAGCATCTACAGCCCAGATCGTAGAGTTAGCTGAAGGGACAGCTTTCCACGGCTTGTGCAAGGCTATAAATTGAAAATATCAACCTTTAATGACGACCCTCTTGATTATCAGACTTTTATCAGATCTATTAAGTACAGAGGAAAAATCATGCATGTGACAGATTGCAGTTTGTTTTGCAGTATATCAGTGTCCTGAAAAAATGTACCGCAGCTAGATTCAATTATCAATGTGGAGACAAATTGACATCAAATAGTTTGTTTTCTCCATCCACCTGATTTAGTCCCAGTTTTAGTCCATGTTTTGCTAACAAGTTAAATCATTTTTGCTCAGTATAGTTGAATAATCCAACTCCCAATTAAACAAACAAATAATCTAAATGCTTTAAGCTTCCAGGTATGCCTCACAAACCAATAGAAGGTCCTCAAAACAAAAAACAAAAAGAACAAAAAACATTGCATTTTATTTTTCAAAAATCAGCAACCCTAGAAAATACCAACCAATCCAGGCTTGATAGAGGAGGAACCACAGGGAAGTTCTCCTTTTATTATTACTTATGTTATTAATTTATCCTTATTTTGGTCCAATGAATATGTTTATATGTTTGAAAACATCATTTCAATCACATTTTCAATATTAAACCTCTATAAAAATTAGATTTTTATTGAATCTACAGCCTCCTAGAAGGTCTGAATTGTTTTGCTGTTTTATAAACTGTAAAAAAACTGATTAGATAGTGACTTAAGATTTTAAATCATTAGCCTATTACCAAATATTTATACACAGAGTAGTTTGCAAAGGATACGACTGCACTGGTTCCTGTATTAGTGTTAGTAATTCAGTAATAATCTATTAGTTCCCCATTTTTTATTTCACTTAAACTCTGTAGAATAATCAATAAACAAAGCTGTGAAATTCTTAGTTTACAGCATATTTAAGATGCAAGTATTTTAGTAGGGCCCATAATTCTTCACTTCAGTTCTCTGAACATAGAAAATAATGGATATTGTGTAGAAAGAATTTCACATCACTTCTTGTTGTTGAGTAACATTTATTGTGCTGTAAAAAATTCACATGATGCCACTTTATTTCAGTTAATCCTCTCAAAACCTACAGCCTATAGC
Source organism: Cyprinodon brontotheroides (assembly GCA_018398635.1). Classification (NCBI taxonomy): domain Eukaryota; kingdom Metazoa; phylum Chordata; class Actinopteri; order Cyprinodontiformes; family Cyprinodontidae; genus Cyprinodon; species Cyprinodon brontotheroides. The sequence goes on along the minus strand of JAGKQL010000007.1, from coordinate 28,676,536 downwards.
TGCACCTATCCTCATAGCCTTTCAATCTAACCCTGACAAGGGCTGCCTGTCCAAACTGTTTCAAAATCTCACTCCCAAGGTTTGGACTGAGATTTGATGGTGATGCAGAGGTAACGCAGTGGCTGCGTCCCCTGCCCAATCGTCCTCTTTAGTAATTTAAACTTGATTAGATTATTGTTTTTAATCCGAAGGAGATGGATAAAGAAATTAAAGTACGTTTGGTTAGAACCGAAAATAAAAATAAAAAAAGTCAAATAAATTCGACGAGGATGGGATTCGAACCCACGCGTGCAGAGCACAATGGATTAGCAGTCCATCGCCTTAACCACTCGGCCACCTCGTCACATGAGCTCCGAGCACAAAATTGTCAAAATCGACTCGCATAAACATCGGTTTGGTACTATTTATTGTCTGGGAGACTTAGATAGTAGGAAAAGGCGCTTTGCAGCGACTTTTTTCTGGATTTGTCAGATTTAGTTGATAAGAAATAGCGACGCACTAGTACAGTACGACTGCGCCGCCAGTTACTGGGCGGCCCCTGAGGTCCTTACACATATAAAAGGTCCGAACCGGCTCCAAACAAGGTCCGAACAAGGTCCGAACGGGCTTCAAACAAGGTCCGAACAAGTCCGAACCGGCACCAAACAAGGTCCGAACAAGGTCCGAACGGGCTTCAAACAAGGTCCGAACAAGTCCGAACGGGCTTCAAACAAGGTCCGAACAAGTCCGAACCGGCACCAAGCAAGGTCCGAACAAGGTCCGAACGGGCTTCAAACGTAATCCAAACACATTCCTAACGACATCAAAAAGTAGCGGCGGCCATCTTTTCTACCGCATCAACAAGAGAACGACAGAAAAATTTGATCAATAAACTTGATTAATACTCATAAAAACACCACCAAAAAAAAACATTAACGCTTTAATATTCCGTCTTGTCAGCATGATGTTTAATCATATGACAGAACCAGAGCAATAATAATACCGAAATAAATGCTCAAAAAACAATTAAGCATACAATTAATTACCCCCTCAAAAAAACAGTAAATAAATAAATGTAGGTTGAAATTTAATTATACAGTGAGATGTAAATGTATTCATATCTTAATTAGCTTCTTAATTCACCTTTGTAATAATTACCTTATTTATTTATGCGCATGTTTTAATATTTTTGTCTGTTTTATTCTTCCTTTGTATTTTTTTATCCTCTTTATTTCAACTTCTGCCCATACAGACAAAAATATTATAACGTACATAAACAAATTTCTTTAAAAAATAAGTAATTAATAAAGTTGAAGATTATAATGGACAATAAATAAATAAGGTAATTGTTATAAAAGCTGAATAAAGAAGCTAATTAAAAGAGATATATACATTTAAGTCTCAGTGTATAATTTAATTTCTCATGAGGAAATATATGCACTTAAACACATGGAGGAATATCCTACATAATGCTGTGAAGTCAAAGAGAAAAAGGCACAAGAACAACAGATGGCTTTTTACTTTCTAATCTAAAAACTGTTTCTTGCACTTGTTTTTAAGGCTCTTTACTTTTATATTTCCTGTACTAAATCCACTGCAAACACTTTCCATTTAATCACAGTTCATTAGAGGTAATACAAGCCATCAGGTCTACAAAATTCACACAATACGCAATAGATTCTACAATTATTGTGTGGATGTACAAAAAAGAAAAGAAAATACAGGGAGAATAAAACTATCTATTTAATGGGAAAAAGTGAGCCCTCCTCTCCATAATGTCTCCCCCAAAATTCCTGAGCATTTCCCTTGGGCGCCACAAGAGGGCGCGCACGTACAACAGATAGATCTGTACAAAGCTGCATTTATTCCCAACTACAGGTATTTTTCACAGCAATTTCATTTACTATCACATTCTCATGGTGTGATAACATTGACTTTAAAAAAGTATGATATACAAGATAAAACATAATTAATTTCATGATCTAAATCCTTATGTTTGAAAAGAAAATCAACTAATATCTGTACTGTCATCAAAGTAGTTAATAACATATTCTTACAGTTAGCTATAATAATCTTTTTACTATACAGTTGTTACTTTTATTCCATTACACAACAAATAGCTGCATTAAAACTTTAAATACTCATTTTGTAGATTATTTTATGTTTATGCTGATATTAGCTGGTAGATTATGACATCTGTGAAGGTAGTAAGCTCACAGCTTCGAATTTAACATTTTAGTTTTATCTAAAATTGATGGATGGTTTCCAATATGACTATCCATGATTTTTTTGTCAGAGGAAAAGCTAAATTTTTCTTTTCTATAAGTGTAGGGAATGGGTAAGTATGTGTGCAAACTAAGTAGCAGAACTCCCCAATAGGTTGGGGAGGGGCAGATCCTAACTACCTGTTGATCCTTAAATGCAATGAAAACACTGAGAAAATAGTGTTTTTCTTTGTTTGATTGTTTTGTTTTAACTAAAATAATGATGTGACAGAATTATTTTTTTTTACTTCTGGGATCACTTTGTATATTTTCTCTGCCTAAACACAAACAGTTGCTATTATGAAAGCACAGAGAACAGTCACTTTGCACGTCAGGTTTTACGTTCTTCTCTGTTTTTCTGCATCAGCTGTAAGTTTTATTGTCTTCATCGTCCTGATAAGCTCTATTCTGACACCCGTCGTCTTTGTGTCTGTCCTCGCAGCTCTGATGGACATCAGAGGGACGGCTCATGTCTCCTGTAGCTCCATAATGGCTCCCATCGACTTTAGGGGAAAAGTGGATGTTCTCCGCCTGGTTCTCCTGTGAGATCACAAGGAGAAGATATATGCACTGAAAAACAGAGAGGAATCTCCTATATGATGCTGTGAAACAACTGGAAGCGCTTAGAAGTTGCATCACCTTACAAAAGTTTCCACACCTCTTTGACTTTTTTAAATTTATGTTAGCTTATGATTGAAACTTCAACAGATTTGAAGGGATTTTATGTGGATGTTGGTTTCTTTTTAAGTTTGAATTTGGTGTTATTCTTAAATATCCAGCCCCTTTACTTATATTACTTAATGTATGTTAGAGATTAATTTATAAACACCATCATAAAGACCATGAAACACAGCAGACAGGTTAGTTTTTTGTTTTTTTAAGATGAAATTGTCCAGAGAGCTGTTGCAAAGGAAATTTCCTTTTTTTTTACACACTGTGTAAACTAATGACAAATAAAGTGTGTCTAAGTCTAAGACAGGTCAGGAAGGAAGTACCGGTATTTAGGTTATAAAACAAGGTCACATATCTAAAATGAAAAGAGTAAGACACAACTACTAACCATTCCTGAACTGATAGGTAAGAAGAGCCAAAAAATAAAAACTTTTTTAAAAAGTCTCCCTTTAGGGAAAGATGACCAACAGAAAGCGACTATTAAAAGCCTGTTTTAGTAGGTCCTGTTTAAAGTCGCCCTCAGTAAACATGTGGAAGTACGTAATCTGGTCAGAAGAGAGTCAGGTTGAGTTTTTTGGCTTCCATTTAAAATATTGAGCAGAGAACTGGAGCAAGACATCAACAAGAACACCATCCCCCATAGAGAAACATGGTAGTGGCAGCATCATAATGTGGGGATGCTTTCAGAGACCCTGATGGTCTTGCAGCCATTATTACTGCAGAAGAATATCTTTATATTCTACTTTGGGTTGGTCTTGTCTTCCGTTTTACTAAGGTAACAACAGCTGTCGCATTATGCTTGGATTTGATCTAAAATGACCCTGAACTGCAGGTTACCTTGTGTTCACGGTGGTACTGATCTATTGCGTATTGATATTTGGCTGCATTCAGTCCAAGAGCACCGGCCAATCTCTCTCCAAGGAAATCACAAGCTGGTTTAAGAAAACAAGACAAAGGCAGAACCATTAGTCCTTCTTTCATTGGGCGGCTGATCCCTGTCGTTACAACATACCCAGCAGCGACATCCTCCCAACTAGAATGGCCACATTCTTGAAGGATATCCTGGTCTAAGGGAAGGCGGACATGAAGGCATCATTATCTGTTGTCCAAACAGGGATTTTCTCCTACAAATCGATTCCCACCTTCCCTCCTGGATCTCCGCAGACGGTTCTTTTTGACTGCCGCTTCTCTGCCTCATCTTCTCCAGGTTCTTCCAGCTCCAGAGTTTCTCCACTGGAGAAGTAGATGATCCTCTTCTGCTCCTGCAAAGGTGGACCCCCAAAATCTGTCTCTTGGACTTCTGCAGGAACCTGGTGGATTGTTAAAAGCTTTGCATGAACTTTCATTTCAAAGGGAAACTCCAAGAGCTCCGTCTGTCCCACTTACTGATGACATGACTTACTTCCTGGTGGCCGCTGGTGTTCATTCTTTCATTAGTTGAAGCTTCTCTTTATGTGGAACCTTGATAGAGAATTACATTCCATCAACACCAGGTATCTGTGAAGGAAACGCAACCTGAGGACACAGGCTGAGTCCTGAAACCTGAGAGGACAAACACAGCAGTGCAAACCTTATTTCATGAGAAGGGCAGTCACTTTACCGCCGTCAGTTTCCTTCATGTCCTGCTGAGGCTGGGATTGGCTGCTGAGGAATGTCAGGACCTTTCTGTCACTCCTACTTTCCAAAACTCACAGAGACCTGAGAGAATGTTTAATCTACAGCCACTACAGGAAGCCACACCCATCTTTTATCACTGGGACCATAAAGAGATCCACAGTGGCTCACATTCAAACAGGTTTTAGTCTGATGCTTTTATCAACTTTTATTTTCCTCATTTTCACTGAAGAGCTCCTTCAGTGAAAAATATTTAATTTCCCTTTGGGGTTAATACGGTATTTTTTAATTGAATTGAATAGCTGCAGCATATATGCACAAAGAGGCGCCTCCACAGATCCTTCCTCCCAGATTCTATTAGACTTCATTATCAAAACCTCTCCTCATAAACTCATTAAGTGTAAACATCCTCACTGTTATTTGCAGTTTTTTTTATTTCTTGTAAACTACCTGTTGCCTTTTTTACACAAAAACCCACCTGTACATATTTAAAATCACCCTGATCAGTTATCTATTTATTAAAATCTGATTGTTCTGATCTTTAAAGCTGTTCAGGTTTTTTTCTGTTGTAAATTTTTTCAATTCATGTACAAACTCTAAATTTAGATTAACTGCTTTTGTGTTTTAATCTTTGTGTCCATCTAAATGCTATGAGTTTAATTTCCCCACTGAGTGACCAAAAGTAATATCTATAAACTTTTCTATTATTCTTCTGGCAGCTTTGTTTATTATTCAGTAGAACTGTACAGGATAGATGTCACATTTAGATATAAAATCAGTTCTCAAATCATTTATTATTGTCGATACCATCGCATTGATGTTCTTGCATTCTATCAGGTCTGTTTCCTATAAGTCTTAAAATGAAAATAGATTTTAAAAATATTTTTTCTAACTTGAAATAAAAAAAAAATGTTTTTAATCCAGAAAAGTTTGTTTAAAAAAACGTTCTGATAAAAAAGGGGTTTTGAAAGTAACTTTGCTGTTTTCTTAAACTAATATGGACGAAGGTTTCCACCCCTTTGGAATGGCGGTCGTTTGGCCTCTTTTGTTATGACCCCCATTTCAAAGGGGTGGACCCCTTCGTCTTGCTTGTTTTGGAAACAAAAACAAGGCTTTGTTGGGCTACTGTTAAAGAAAAAACATAAAATTGTATAAAGCCTCAAACTCAACACTATTCCTGACATTTTGAATTGAAAAAGCTTCCTGGATGGGAAGCGAAACATTCTCAAAGAAAGTCCAGTGAATTAAAAAATATATATATATAAAGTCTTAAAAGGTAACTAGATATAATTAGTGTGAGGCATCCTGTCTAGAACAAAACCTAAATCTGAAGGATGTGTGAAGGTGAGAATTTGCTAATACAACTAGGAGTTACCTGTTCTTTTTAGGAATGTGCTAAAAAGTCTGTTATGTTTACTACTAATTATTGCATAAGGAGCATTTTGGTAAAGGGAAAATTTAAAGGAAATGCAATCCAGGAAGGGATGTTCTTTATCGAAAAACAATTTAAAGATTAACTTGGCTGTTTGCTCACATTCTATTTTTTTTTTTTTCAAATTGTATTATTTCAAACTTTTTTTTTCCTAAAAAAAATGTTGATATTTAACTTTTTTTCAGAACTCTCCTTTTCTGATATGATTATAGAAATTGAATTTTTTTCTTAAAATGTGTTTTCTATATCAGATTCTCTTTACTTGTGGGGGTGGGGTTTCTATTGGTCTATATGGACGTTAGCGACTGCATTTAAATTAGTTAATGTGTGCATCAAAAACAAGTGTTTTTATTGGGCTCAAAGTGAAGAGAATGGGATATATATAAAATACAATTGGAAAAGAATGGAATTTATTAAATTTAATCTAAAGAAGAAAAACTTGTTAAAAAAAAATGTATTTAAAAATTTTAAACCTGTAAAAATGTACGCTGACAACCTTTTATTATTAAGATGAAGTACACATTTTTTTCAGTTTCATTTCCTAAAAAAATTTTGGAACAAAATTCACTCCATACTACGGTTAGCTGGTGCTTCATCTGCATAGAAAAAAAAAAAACTTTCTCTGTGATAATTTCTGCCCAAAGCTTTGCTGTGTTTCGGTTCCCAGAGAGGATTCACATCTGGTTGAAAGCTTCTCATAACAGTCGAGTCCAGCTGGTTTTTAATTTGCCTTGCAGAAATGTCTGTTCCTCTCCACATTGCAAACCGAGGTTGTTTTGTTCACTTTTTATCAATGTTCTAAAGTCCAGACAATACATGGAGATGCAAACTTTGTAATTTAATTTTCTTAGAGAGATTCTGATTTACTTTTCTTTCCAGGATTGGATTCTGAAGGATAGCAGCCTTTTCGCTCCTCTGACATCATTCCAGAGCTATTCATAGGCTAGTTTGGTTATTTTATTACTCGTTTTTAAGCTTATTTGTGCATTTTGAAGGCTGAATCCTTTGTGTCTATAATGTAAGACTGCATAAATATGAAAAGAAAAGACAGTACGGAAGGAAGTTTTTTTTTGACTGATTTAATACCATATGAGTAACATTTACATGAAGGACACCACAGCAGAGGAAGAGGAGGAGGGAGGAGTTTACACTGCAGCTCTGGTGCAGCACCCTCATAGAGAATCGATTAGCACTGAGGGCCGACCGACCCCACAGCCTCATAAAGCGAATCAAGCGCTCCCGGTGCGAAAAACTACATCAGTCTATAAACCAGCGCAACTTTAAAACCTGCTGGATAAAGTGCAGAGATGTTACAATGTGCCATGAAAACATCAGGGAGGGAGTCAGAGTTTAACTTTGAGTCTAACTTAGGTCAGCAGGTATACAGGTGGGTTAAATTAGTGCATGTAAGCAGAATGATACAGCCTATACAAGCTTCCAGGAGCTAAAATCCACTGGAACCGAAGCCAAAGATGCAGAGATCAGACAGCTGGAGTGACTCCGGGAAAAGTGGGATGATCTAAGAACAATAACAGAAAACAAAACGCTGAATCTTACAGTATCTTTTACTTTAAGGTTCCCTCTTCAGGCATGCTTTTATGGTACATTTAGAAACCTAATGTCAAACAAAAACCCAACATAATCACTGATTTAAAAAAATATATATATTTAAAAAGGAAAAATTCAACTGATTCTAAAGAATTCCTGCATTTAAAGTCTTATGTTACCAGCAGCATATATTAGTATTTAAATACAGAGACGTGAGGAAAATTGTATAATAAATCATTTAGTAGTAGCGCGCTTCATGCAAGAGGCAGACATGATCAGCTTTAACAGGAGACGCTGGGATTGTATTTCAAAAAAGCAAATTTCTTTTTTTTTCCTAAGTGAAGGGAAACAGTAGTAGCCTCCTTTCAGTCAGCTGGCCAGCAGTGTGTATCAACAGGCGGGGGAGGGGTCATCTTATGACAAAAAATTCACAATTTTAAGCTCAGTTGGACAGAAAATGTCGGGGATTAACGGTTTAACGCTACCTGAATGGGTTCTTATTATTACAATCAACACAGAAGCAAAACAAACGAGGGATCCTAAACAGACACTTTGTCAGAGTTGTGTCATCACTGCAAAATGATACCAATAACAATCCAGCAATAATAATTATTTGTCCTTTAAGGAAAAGAACATGTAGAAAACAACCATTTCATGTCAAATAGAAAAACAGATCTAATACAAACAGATTGTAAACGACTAAAAAAAAAAAATCAGATCAGCCACCAACACACAGTCCAGCGTCTGTCCACTGCATGTCTGGATTTCCTATTATTATAAATGATTGTTGCGGATTGGAAAGGAAACAGCCAGCTCATATAGTCTGACTGTGATCAGGTGGTGCTGAGGATTGTTTTTCTTCAGGATGAGCTACATGTGTAGTGCTTAATGTTCCATACATACACTGTCTGCAGTGCAATAAGTGCTTTCCTTAAGATTGAAATTCTGGATTCTTTTCATTATTATACTGGTTACCGAACAGAAGGCATCAGCTTCGTTTGTGTTTCCATCTTAACGCTCAGCTGCTCTGTAGCAACCAGGACCAGGCATGTTTTTCCACTCATGTTTGGATTTTATCTGGTTTAGAGAATTAACCACGGTGGACAGTGTGAAGTGCTGCAGTAGTTTGAAAACAACTATCTGGTTAGATTTGTTCAAATCTAAACAATAAACTATAACCCCAGTAGATAAGAAAGAATCAGATGATATGGGATGTTTTTTTTTAGGTGGGAGTGGATTTATGGCCTGCCTGGTTCACCACGAGTAGCAGACAGACCTTAGATTGTCATGGTAGTGGATCATCTCCAAATATAATGTACACGTTTCAGCATGTATGTAAAACACCATGGATTAACAGAGAAATAAAAGTCTCCTATGGAGGAAGATAAACAGATGCTGTCTTTATAAAGGCTGATACTTCAGCGCGGAGCTGTCAAAGATGGAGGGTTTAGGAGACGACGCAGCCTGTGTCCTTCTGGGGCTTCAGATCAGGCTCCTTCATCGGCTTAACCTCCTCTTCCTTGGGTTTGGCCTGTGGGATCAGAAAACAGGCTCATGACACCTTTAATTCAAAATCAATTAAAAAAACTGGAAAAAAGATCTAGAATTGAGTAAAAATGTCTTAAATTAAGCACATTATCCATTAATTTAAGTAGATAAATGAGATAATTTGGACAATGGAATGAGTATTTTTACTCTTAAAATAAGCATATATTAGATAATATGCACTTTTAAAATACAGACAAATGCAATTGTGTTTTCTTATTTTTAAGTGTAAATTGTCTCCATCCATTGGCAAAATGTCTCTTTTATCTCCTTAATCCAAGATAATCCAAGATAAAATGCATTTTTTTCCATTGAACAGATTTCTGATCATCTTGAGATGATCAAAAACAAGCTGTTAGTCAGTAACGGCATGTTTTTTCTGTGATGTAATCCTAAAGCAACGGCGCACCTTGTCATTCTTGGCTCCCTTGGTCAGGTCGAAGGTGGCGTAGACCTCAGCAGTGCACTGCTCGCTGAGAGGCGGCAGCTCGAAGGGGACCGGCTCGGCCAAGCCGTAGCTGGCCTTCAGCTCCAGCTGGGGAGGCTCTGCGGGGATTTTGAGAAATGATCAGAGGAATAAGTGAATGATCAAATGAACAAAGGAGCAGGATTATAGGCACATAATCAAAAGAGGAAAATATATCTTTTCATAGTTTTTTTCTTTCATTTTAAAGAATTTTTGAAGATATTTTCAGAGTTTTAAAGACTTAATGAACAAACAGAATATGTGAAGCTCAAAGCTAATTGTTTATATGAATGAATTTAGCCCCAAAAATTATGTAAAGTTATAATTTTTCAATAGTACATTTATTATCTTTAATTCCTTTTTTTTGTAATTTTTGCAACTAAAAAAAAAGATCCTGTTTAAGCAGATTTTATGTCAGAACAGTGAGGATTGAGTCTCTTTAATGAGATTATGGTCAAACCTGGTATTATCTGTACATAAACACTGATAGAAGAAAGGCTGGATTACAGCAATAATGAAGCAATCAGCAATTATAATTCATACTGTCTAGTTTGGAAAAGTTTGTTCTAGAACTGAATGCTCTTCTTTTGCTCATCTTAGAGTTTTTCCAAAAGAGAAAGAAACAGAGAAAGTGTCTGAGTCAGCATTAATAGGTGTGTGTAGAGTGTCTCACATGAAGCCGTTCTCTCTCTGGCACTTCTCCAGCGTGCTTTTAATGAGGGCGCCCAGCTTGAGGAAGAACAGCTGCTCCGAAGGCTTGGCCGTGGTGCCGGGGCCTTTGGTCTGACGGTACTCTTTACAGAGCGCCTCCGCGCGGGAGTAGCCTAAAACACGGGCGGTTCTGAGTCAGTAACAAGCAAACGGAGGGAGGAGGAGGCTGCAGCTCATGTTGGGATGCATTTTTCTATAGATACACAGCTGCAGAAAACAGGAAGCTAACTCACAGGAAACACCTGCGGCGAGACGTACAGTCGTTAGTTCTGCCTCAGAAATGATAAGCGAAGGAAATGCAGCGACACATGGCTGACTGGCATTATAGAGTGAAGCCTGTCTAAGGCTAAAAACTGACGTACATTTAGAGAATATAAACTATGACAACTTCTTTGGTGAGATCCCTGCTTATTTAACCAAATGAAACAAATATAACTTCCTGTGTTCGTACATTTTTCGGCCTCCTGTAGGGATCTTATAGCCTCTCCACATTTGTCGCTGGCCAGCAGAGTCTGGCCGTGGTAGCAGAACGCCTGCAATCCAAAAACAGAAGGGGAGAGACTTAAAGTTTAAAGCTGACGTTTTGTCATTTAATCCAAACTAAGCGAAGCTGCAAATGTGTGTCAGCTTACATAAGCCATGTAAAAGTACTGCTTCAGCTGCAGGTACTTCCTCCACTTGCTGCTGTACTCTGGCTCCAGGGTGTTCAGTGTGTGGTCTGCAGATATATGGATAAAAACCTAAATAAACAGGTTCTGTATGTAGATTTACCACCAAACCACCATGATGTGAAAAGATCGAGAAGATTTAGCTGCGGTTTTTAGCGGAGCTCATCTGTTTCTTCTTTGCACAACGGTTCAATCTTAGTTGATTCTTCTGCAAACAGTTGTTTTTTCCAAATTACTATAGATTCATAACCAGATTCATACTGGACTTTGACTAGACCACTCTACACACAAATTGCATCACACAGAGCAGCCTCTTGCTGCTCTGTGTGATGCTCCATTAACTCTGAACCACTTTCCTGAAGATAAGGCCTTCCCGCAACATGATGCTGCCGCCACCATGCGTTACCATAGCAATGCTTTTTCAGGTTTTTCTGCCCTTGTCCAAACTGATCATCACATCATTTTAATGTCTTCTTAAAGGAAACCAAACCTTTGGTAGCTTTATTACACGTTCAGGAGATTCTCCCACCTGAGCTGTGAATCCTTGCAGCTCCTCCAGAGCTAATAAAGGTCTCTGGGCTGCTTCTCTGGTTACATCTGTCCTTGTCTAGCATGTTCCTATATATAAGATGTTTATAAGATGAATCAAAACATTTTGGACACTATGACTCTACGCCAATCTCACACATTTAGACTATTTACCGTTAGAGAGACTTGCAGAGGTAATTTGCTGGACTGGATTTTATCTAGTAGATATTAGTCACTAAAATAAATTATGAACTTTTAACTACGCCCACCTTTGTGTTGCTTCATTCCAAGAAGTAACATTAAAGCACACTGAGGTTTGTGGTTAGGCAGACAAAATGAAAAAGCATACATTCTGCAGAGCACTGCCTCTCAGGTCCTGATGCACTAAACAACCCTGTTAGAGTCCGTTTGTGCTGATATAAAAACACTGACCTGCTTTCTGATAGAAGTTGGCCGTTTCAAAAGACAAAGCTGCAATCAGTGAAGCGTTGTGCTTCAGCTCGATGGCTCTGGCAATCGTCACTGGAAAGGTGAAACAGAACAGCAGCTGTTCAGAGTTTGGATTCAAATAAAGCAGCAGAGAAAAAGTGGAACTAAACAAGAAAGGAACACTGAAAGAAACTTGATAAGACATTTTATCTGTCCTTAAAGAAATGATGTTTTACAGTTTGATTTCCTTAAGAATCAGTTTAAAAAGTTAAAGTCTAAACAGGGTTTATACAGGAATGAGTAACTCTTATTTAATGCTTTTTAATGCTCTTAGAAGTAATTTTTAAAGCCATCAAAATATATTAATGACTATCATATATAACACAGCAAAATCCTTCGTCATCTTTACCGTCAACAGGCTGCAGCCATGTCCCCAATTCCTCGTTTTCCATTTTAAATGTCATGATAATCACATTTAATGCAGTTTAATGCATATTAAGGCATTCATTAAAAAAAATAATAATAATATAATGACTTTAATGATTGTTAATGACCTGCGGAAGCACATTGGCAGATAGAAATCTATCTGCTAATGTGAAGCTTGTACGGCACATCCATTTGTTATTTAATCTGATGGTACCTTCTTGTGCCTCAGCTTGGCACTGGATGATATACGCATCAATCACTCTGGGCTCCAAGTCTCTGCCCTTTTCAGCGGGGGTGATGAGGCGAGGAATGTGGACCTCCTGTGGAAAAGATACCAAAATATGAAAAAAGAAAAGTGTTCAGGGCGTTCATCCGTTTGCTGTTTTCTAAACTAATATGTAGAAAAATGACAGCCAATGAGGATGTTTCTTAAAGATCTAACATCCAGCTGTGCCTCTGCTTCACCTTGAGAGTTTTGAATATTCCAGCAGCGACCTTCAGGCTCTTGTGAACATCCTTGGCTTCAGGCTCTGTTATGCTGTTAGGGAGGCAAAACAATCCTGTCAGTGTGAGTATTGTTTTCCCTTTCTGGGTCGTCTGGTAGCGGGTGGCCGGGTAAGGGAACCAACTGGCAATTCGAACAGTCCGCAAAGACAAAACCCTGACAGCTGTTCTGTACTAATCCAAAGATGGACTCACTGGTTGCTTTATTAGCTACGCATATCCAGCTGCCTTAGAGTGGAAACACTGAATCAGCATCAACTTTGTTCTTTTTGGCGGGGTGAGGGCGAGTTTAGGCTTAATCCGAGCCTCAAAATAAGGCTGATAAAGTGACGTGAGAACACGATCTCTGCAGACACAACACAGAAATAGATGAAGGACGCGACGGATTCCACTGCTGTGATGCACTCACCTTCACAAGTGGACAATACAGCAGGTCCATCACTACCAACAGAGCATCTAACCTAACCTTCAAAGTCTAACATAAAAATGTTCTATTGAAATAACTGTGTCTGTGCTTCATTTGAGGAGGTAAGTAAAAGCAGCTCAAAAAAGGGACTATTTAGAAGATAAATATATTTCCTGTACTTGAAATAAGATAAAGACTGTTTTTATTCTTATCTTAAGCAGATCACTTTATTCATGTGCTCAAATGAAGGGAAAATGACACATTTCAAGAACTTTCTACTTCCTTTAAGTTTGCTCTTTGCAGTGTATCTTAGTGCCGTTGCGAAACAAATTGTGCTGATTTGATTCCAGCAGATTAACGCTCCGTGACACAAAGCTCAAATCCTCCTCAGCTGGTTTCTAGATTTGACTGTTCCATAAATGTCTTTTAGAAGATGACTGCGGATGTTCTGGATAAATGGTAGCCCAACACACTGCTACACTGTAAAAACTGAAATATGTCATATGTTGTTAAATTAGTGTATTATCCCTTAATATGAGCAGGTAAGACAATTTGGTGATGGAACAATTTACTCACTTTAAGAAATGGAAACGTCATGACAGCTGTACAAAACAACTTTCCCTGTACAATAAAGTTTGTCTAAGTCTAAAATAAGATGATTTAAGATTATATGAGAAATATATCTCCTTTAAAAGCATAATATTCAATTATTTTATGTCAAGGATAAACATACTCATTCAATTGGTAGATCAACCTATTTACCTGCTGAAATTAAGGCCAAATACACTAATTTTAGGAATTATTCTACTTATTTTTGGATCCGTTTTTGCAGCGCTAGATGTACTGAATAAAGAGGTCAGTCTGTTGGATTAAAATATGGATTTAATTTTCAGAGCTTTACATTATTTTACTGTAACTTTGGCCGTTTGATCTAAATCTGAATAAAACATCTAGAAAGACGTATGAATTTGTGAAAAAGTGTCACATTTTGTTTTTAAATGAAGGGATGTTTGAACTGATATGGGAACAAGAAGACTCACTTTTCCTTCCCGGTGAGTCTTGAGGCGAACTTGGTGTACCAGATGGCTACGTTGAAGGCCATAGAGGCCAGTTCAAAGACAGCGTCCTGCTGAGCACTGAGAGCCGACCAAAGACAGGAGAGGAGTTAAGAAGAATCTACAGTCAGAGCTTTTACTCTCAGACTGTTTCATACCTTGCCATGTTTCCTTGTAAGGTGTCGGTCCACTTGAAGTTCTGGATGAACCTCATCTTGTTCTCCTGTGTGGTTCCATCCAGGGACGTGATGAAGCCTGATAGGTAATGGGACATAAGCCAGAAATTAAAAACATTGATGTACTTTGGTGATTGCAGGTCAACAAATGAATGATACTCAAACTTTTTCTCCATTTACACCATTGCGGTTTGGTTGCTTGGTAACTGACTCTACATCAGCTTTTTAACAAATTGGAGTAAATCATTTGTTTTAATTTTAATGCAATGTAAGAAAACATGGTTAAAGTCTCAAATAAAGATGAACTATATGCAGGTTTCTTATTCTCCTCTGGTTTCATTACGGGTATAAAAGTGGACTAAACCTCCCTGGGATCAGAACTATATAAATCAAAATGAGATTTTTACATAAGTTAGTTAAAGTTAAAAGTTAAAACGGATTTTACTTTTTGACATTCCCTCAGAAAATGATGAAAAACTAAACTACAATTATGTTGGTGAAGATTCTCAGTCATTCAGATCATAGTCATTTTTAAAAAGTACAAAAAAACAATCCACTGGAATTCATTACAAAAGTTTGAAGATGTTTAGTTTCCCATCCAGGAAGCTTTTTAATTCAGAATGTCAGATAATAGCGACATTGAGTTTGAGGTTTTATACAGTAGCCCAACAAAGCCTTGTTTTTCACTTAGAAAACATGCTAATTGGAACAGACAATGGGGTCCAATCATTTGGAATAGGGGTTGTTTGGATTCTTTTGTTAGTCCTTGCAATGCCCCATACTAGTCTAGTGTCTAAAAAGGGGGATCGGGAAGGGGATTGTTGGCCTGGCTTGAATCAGGCGAGGTCCTCTGTTCTCCTGTACAGGGGCTGCAAATATAAAAGGAAGGGAATCAAATCAATTGCTGAAATCTGAGGGGCCTCGTCCACCCGCGAGGGCTGAACCCTGGCCTAAACGCTGGAAATACCCTTTTTCGCTACCAAACCAGCCTCTCATCCAATAACGGCGGGCGTTTCGAGGGGTCTGTAAACAATCTTTTTTTTATTCAGCCTTCAGAGTGGGGAAGATTTCAAAGCGCCGCTTTCGCGTTTCCATCTTTACCCTCTAACCGCATATTTTTTTTTTT
>JAGKQL010000007.1:28591493-28660587 GCA_018398635.1 Cyprinodon brontotheroides | reverse complement strand
TTTTTTTTTTTACCGCGCATGCGTCGATAGCGCAACCTCTAATTCACGCATGCGCGACCAGTATCACTACAACAATGGCGCCGCTGTTGCTAATGCTACTCACCCTGCTGTCGGGCTTATTAAATAGGAATCTTCTTCTTCTGGAATATCTCCAGGAAGAACAAAGCAATATCGGCGCACATAGTTCCAGCACCTGAATTTGACTAAACCACTTAAATGGACCGCAGAGGGCAACGGCATGTATAAATATTAGATGCTACATGCCCAACATTTCATAAACATATTTTGCTTTTGGCACTTTCAGCGCCATTCCTATACAGGCCTTGCATACATTTTGCAGCGTTTTCATGCATTCTTGTGACTCGATCACATTCATTTTAATGCCTCTCGCCTTTACGGCAAACGTTTTGGAAAATATCAGCGTTTGCGTGGTTAGCTTTGACTTCATGTGGGCCGAGGGGCCTGGAGTCCACCCGTCGCCTGCTTGTTGTTGGTTTTTCTTTTCTTAACATAGATGGCTTCTTTCACGCCCCTCTCAAACAACCTATCTTCTTTCTCCAAAATGTGAATATTCTGGTCCTCATAAGAATGTCCAAAAACAAAACAAGGCTTTGTTGAGCTACTGTATAAAACCTGGAACTCAATGTGTTCTTGAGATTTTTGAATAGAAAAAGCTTCCTGGATGGGAAGCAAAATGTCTTCAAACTTTGTAACAAAGTCTAGTGGATGTTTTTTAACTCTTTTTGGAATAAATACAAGTAAAAAAAAAAACAATGTTAAAGAACTGCACGTTTAAAGAAAACTTGACATTAGTGGACTCGCCTTGCAGCAGAGAGAAGTATGCATCCGAGGCGTTCTTCATGGTCTCTGGGGTGCAGGTGGAATCGGTGAACATCTCCAGCAGCCTCGCTCTGGTGGTCCTCAGGTCACTAAACAGGCCACACAGACAGACATCAGGTTAGACTCTTCTGCCTGATGCAAAAACAGCATGAGAGTAGATCACCAAGACTCACAGATTGATCATTCATTGCTAAAACAGTCTCCTGTTTGTGTCATCCATGCAGTTCTACAGCATTAGTCATGCTGTACATGCTGTACATGCTGCACCCAGATCCACGATGGGAAGATAACTAGAACTAAAAATAGCTGCTGGACTGCATGACAGCATTACTACGTTTAAAAAGAAAATGTATACTTGATCTACTAACTTGTATTTAATACCAGTCAGCCGTTACTGAATACTTTTAAAGAACTAGAAGATTTTTAAAAACCCAAAGCTATGTAACAATGACTTTGCCTCTGTCCCTCCCCGTTCAGGACCTAGTAACTAGTAACTAGTTACTTTTATTGTGGAGTAACTCAGTAACTCAATTACTTTTTTGGGAGAAGTAACGAGTAACTAAGTGCAAACCTACTTGGCAAAAAATCTGATTCTAAACATGGGCCTACTTCTAGCCAACCAAACTGCTAGTGCTCAGCAACAGGTGGAGGAAGGGCCCGTATTTTATTTATTCTATGCTCCCCAGTCTCCAGATGGAGAAAACTCCAGTTGCTAATCCTTATTCTGATATAACTTTAAAGGGGTTTAAACTATAAGAATAGTAATTTTTAGCACTTTGCAGGGATTTTACCTTTTATAAATATGCAATACCATCAATCGGCTCACACCTGGGCTGCAACAACACTTGTTTTCATCTGATTATTTGTCTGTTGAATGATGATATAATTATTGCTTTCACCTACATTTCCCCTTAAGTTACCGGATGCAGACTGATTGAGTTTTTGTGTATATTTAAATGTCTTTTAGTTAAAAGAAAATTAAATTAATCAAATCTCAACAGTGACAGATTGCCTCAAGAGTTGACTATAGGGACATTGAGTAGGTCGTCCTTATTTTAGGGATTGCTTATGTGAATATAGGTGTTTATCCATAGAGGTGAGTCTGATGAACAGAATCAGATGAACATCTGATGAGGTCGGTGCAACGAAAAACCAGCAGAAGCTACAGACTGAAACCAAGCTGTGCTTCATTTGACTTTACTGTAATCTGCATTAGTTTCATACTTTGAGCTACACCTGCTGGGAGCCTTTATGTCGTTCCTGAAATGAGCCGTGTCTGCTTACAGGGTTGGTACAGTTTAGGCCTGGAGGTATAGATCTGATCTGAACCCTCCCACATGCGCTCTAAATGGCTAAACTGCCTGCCATGGTGTAGATCAGCCCCATTGTGTCCACAGTGTTCAGACTGATAAACAGGTGTGATCACTGAGCTTGTCTGCGTTTCAACAGCTTATCGCTAATCTCACAACCTGACACCATGTGCAACATTTTGATTTATATTATCTGCTGTTAAAAATCAATGCATCCATAAACTTTAACATTATGGCAGCCTGCATAATAAAGGAGGCAGCAAAGCAGCCTCTCATGATCCTGTTGGCGAGTTTCTGACACTGAGGATAGTTTAAAAATGGTGCTTTGGATACAATTGATAGGAATTTTTGATAAAGACAAAGTTTTAGCATTACTATGCACTGTAACATATGTCCAATGTGGGGATCTACTGCGGTGAGAGTTCACCTAACACAGGGGTCAGCAACCCGCAGCTCAAGAGCTGCATGATGCTCTTTAGCCTCCCCCTTACAGCTCCCTGGAGCTTTTTCAAAAATTTATGAAAATAGATTTTTTTGTTTTAATATGGTGTGCAGGAGGTCAAACTAAAATTAATTATGTTTTCCAATGCTGTAAACATTTGTATGATAAATATATTTAAACAATAATTTGCAACCAGCGAGGCTCTGTGATAGGCAAATAAAGCGGCAAGTGTGTCTCGGACCATGGACTATTTCCAAAGGGAAAAAGGAAGATAGCTGATGAGAAAAGAGGATTAAAAAAATGGACCGAATCATTTGCTTTCATTATAAATGCGAAAGGATTGCCTGCATTTTTTGCTTTGTAATGAGAGGTTGTCAATAAAATAAAAGAAAAAGTTTGGAAAAGAATTTCCAGTGAAGGCTAAATATGCAGCCGACCACCAAGCTGGGAGGGAGAGAAAAGGTGTGATTGCAGAACTTCTGGATAAATTAGAGGAGAGCAAAGATAGATTTAATAGGTGGATTGCATCTCCAAACTCCACTACCGCTGCTGGTTTGACTGCAAGGAGGGAAAACCGTCCACAGATCAAACAGGTAGCGCTCTGATGCAGCTACTTTCTTCCATTTTTCCCCCAAATCCTAAAAATCTAAATCACACCAAGGAACGCTGGTGATGGAGGATGCAGGGATAGAGAGCTCTGCTCTGATGAATGTCAGTTCCTGATGGTTCCTCGTGACCCAATCAACTCCTCCCAACAGAAACACGTCCACCATATCCTGTTTCTATAATTTCATCAATGCAACAAAACATAAATCATGCAATGGGAGCGTTCACTGCTCCTCCCTCACCTAATGCTGCTATGTGACATTTGCTCGAGGATAAGCATTTAATCATGAATGCTTATTCTATATTTATGCCCACATAGTCCTTTTCTATAGAGTCAGTGTTGACATACGAGGCATATATAAGACTTTTACATTTTTGCGGCTCCAGACAGATTTATTTATTTTTTTTTTTTTGGTCCAATATGGCTCTTTGAGCAGGATGAATATACTGACACCAGGCAAAACGCAAACTCATGGAAATCTGAACAGACAGGCAGACAATTGTTGCCTCCTAAACAGTCTTTTGCAATTTTAATACTGTGGAGACGACACACCCACAGCAAAACATCCCTGTGATCCATTTAAACACTTACAATGTTCACGGTGCTACTGCATGGGGGTCGGTTGAAAAGTTTTTTTATATTCCCCCCTGCAATTTTTTCCACTAATTAAAATGTCTTTAAATCCACATTAACATGAATTCAACACACTGTAGTAAACAGATAAATGGAGCAGAAGATGTATTTCAGTCATTCAATGCACACATTCAGTGACACACAGGAGCTCTTTCAAGCTGGGCACCAAGTTTCATTCAAAACACCTGTCCCATCAACCAGGAAAGAAATTACTTTTGTTACATGACTCCATCTGTAATAGAGTGACTATAGGACCAGTTTGATATAACACTATTTCATATAATAATTAGGGGTCCCCGCTCCGTCTCGTCATCAGTTTGGGGGTCCTTAGCCTGGAAAACATTGAAGGTGATCTAAGGTGCACACTGAATGTTTAAAGGATGCAGACACCCTATATCCTATATCAAAATCTCTCAGGAAAACCAGTATTAGCCAGATGATCATGTTTGGAGACAGCAGTGCTCTGCATCGAGTGTTGATCATCATACTTGCAGATCTTGTTGGCTGCTGGGCTTCCTGCCACACCGTAGAAGTTAAAGGACACCGGCGCCGTTGCCTTCAGAGGGTTTCTGTGAAACCAGTGGGCCATTCTGGGGACAGGATCACACCTACAGAGGGAAGGCTGTAACACAGGGACAGCTGGTTAATCACACAGACACCTAAACGATGTAGCTTAGCCGACTAGCTGGTGGGTGTTTCAAAAAAGAGATTTTTTTTCTTAAAGGCGGAACGTTTGTTTGGGAGTGTGAAGGATTCCTACGTCACATTTACGGAGCGCCGCGGGTTACATACCGAGTTAGCTTTCTAATAACAGCTGTTAATCATCTACAAACATACTTTAGGTCCGTAAAAGACACATTTGATTATCTCAGGGACGGATTGTGTCTGATCCTGAGGTTTCCCCGATCATTTAAAGACTAAATTCAATGACGTCAGCCACAGAGCTCAACCTAAGCTAACTGCTAACAATGGCTAAATCTACAACCACAACAGGACTAGTTTAATACGGTGAATAGGGATTATTCAGACGCTTTTATAAGTATTGCTGAATTAGTTTAAATGTATTTAAACTTTCGCAGGTTACCTGTCAATGCGCCGCCACAGATTAACGCTTTGGTTGTCTGGAAAGTCTGTCACTGACAACTCACTCACTTCCGGAAATAAACACCGAGCGGAGGCTGACCAATGGGAAGCGAGCATTTTATCACGTGACGTACTGGGAGAAGAAAGTATTGTAGGGAGATTTAATCCATTTATAGGGGTTCATACGAGCTTTACACTTGTCAAACACAATACATTTGTTTGTTTTTCGTTTTTTTGTATCATTAATGGTTTGTTATACTTCTGTCACCTGAACATAAAATGTATTTAAAGATAGCTTCCTATCATCTTCTACTCGTATTAAAAGATTAGATTAAAAACTGACAGTAAATTATTAACTGATTGAAAAAAGTGTAATCTATAAACAAAAGTCTAACTCTTTACATGGCTGGACTACATGATCCTTCAATAATCTGCATGCTGCATGTTTGTTATTTTATTTTAGCTTGTTACTGGCAGAAGTTACAGTTAAATCATCTTTGTAAATCATTTATTACTAGTTTTAAGGAACTGCTAATGCCATGCTTATCTCAGTGCAGTAAACATTGTATACACTTACATACACGTACTGCTAATCACTTGGTTTTACTTTTATGTCAAACATCCTCAACACTGAGATATTAAAACTCATTGTTTTACCTTTTTTTTTTCATTATTGCTTGATATGTCAAAATTCCCAACTGCATGCATGGAATCAGGTTATTGATGAAGTTTCCATGTTTCATCCCAAAAAACATACAAAACAACACTATTCGATTACAATCAATGATCTACAATCATTAATTTCTTTAACTCAAGAAATATTGTTTATCTTTTTTTCTACCTATTTAATTCCTGTAATCCTGTAATATTTTCATGGTTTTTAACTGGTTTGATAATAAATATACCATGTAATACCAGTTTAACAATCTTTTTTATTTCAGTTGTTGATGAAACAGTGAAACAGTTTAGCAAGTATTTTCCCCATCTGGCAAACGGAAAATAACAAACAGTTACTTCAAGTGATGATCAGAACAATTCAAGACAAAGAACCAAAAAAAAATTATTGATTTCTTTCTCAAATATAAAGGAATCGTTGAAGAGTGTACACAGAAATGTTCGCCAGGCAGCAGACTTTTTTTACAAACATTATTTGTACACTGGATTGTCATTGCTTTTTTTTTTCTTAAGATGTTATCAGTTTTCTTTGTCAGCAGAAATACAAGCCAATAATCATTTAGCAATAAAATTTACAACAAATGTTTAAAAATCTATGCAAGGCACCTTGAGGCACACCAAAATCAGGTTTAATCAGGCATTAAGAAAGAAACCCCAAATCATTTTAAGTAGAGCTGAAGTTTTGATTTGATTAATAAAGCCGCAAAAAACAGAAAATATCCCAACATAAAAAAATGGGCCCCAAAATTGAGATTAGGATGTAAGTACTAATTTATCTAATATCAGTGCATTGAAAGGCTTTTCAGAATAAGGCATTTTTGGTCAGATTTAAGGCATACCACAACAAAAAAAATAAAAAGTACGTACAATAACTAAACTGAAGGGAATTTGTAGTTTTCTTACATAAAATCTCCATATTTTTCATCTTATTCTCGAATCGACACAGTGTAAAAAAAAAAAAGACAAAAAAACCCCCCATAAATTTAAACATAAAAGGTGCAAATATAGGAAAGCAGCATCACAGGGGATCCTGATGTTTGCAGAACCAAAACATTGGTTCCAAAAGGTCACTTTTTTGGCCTTAAGTAAATAAAAGCTGTTTTTTTTTTCTAAAGTTTCTGTGATCAATACAGAGGGAGGAAGAAAAACACCCTAATGGTCCAGCATAGAAATAAATTTCACATTATCTGATGCACATTTCATTTAATGAACAAATTAAGGAACTGAAACAAGACCAAAATATTTAAAGAAGGTGGATACATATATATATATCTATTTTTTTTACGTTTGCCATTATGCTTTCGTACCATCACCACATGGAAACATCTTTCAGAAAATCTTTGAGCAACTTCCAGAAAACAACAATAAACAAGCAGGATTTTCTCTTGCATCTCTAGAATTAACAGCATAGAAAGGGCTGTCAGGATTCGACATCAAATGCTGCTCTCATGTCGAATCCCATATAATGCTTTGGCTTGGTAGAAACAGACGGAAAAGCAAAGGAGGAGTCTGCAGTCACAATGTAAAGGCTTTGGCACTGAATAAAAAAGTTAAAAGTTCACATATAAATCATCATGCAAACATCCACTTTTTCCCAAAACTATTTGGTTACGACCTTGTCGGCCAAGAGAAATAAACCCACCAAAAAAAAAAAAAAAATACTCCTGGAAGATTCTTAAAGATGGCACATTTGTAAACCATCATGAAAGGTCGGAGCTCACAGGCGTTTGGAATAGTTATTGCATAGAACGTGGTCTCGAACATCTCCCCATCCTCCGTTCTTCATGTGGGCCTTGTGCTCCACTGGCTCCTGCCTACTGAGGACCAGACGTGGAGGAAAGAGGCTGTCCTTCGCCGTCTGAAGGCCCGCCTCTACTTTTTGTAAGGCCATTTCTGGTCTGCAGTTGTCCTTCTGGTGTAGACCGCAGTCCCCCGTGTGCAGAACCCTGGAGGCCTGCGCAGACACCACTTTCAGGGGATTAGAGATGCATGCTCCAGAGAGGTGCTGGAGGGTCCAGTCCCAGTTGTAATCATCGTAGGTGCAGAATTCGTTGCTGCACCCCATCAGCTTGTAGTACACCTCTCTAGAGATGGCCATGCCTATGTTGTGTTTGGTGGACAGCCATCCAGAGGTCGACACCTTATCGGACATGCTGCTAAAATCTGTCACGCCGTTGTGGTTTCCCAAAGCAAACAGGTCGCAGTCTTGGCAGCTGGTCTTCCTAAACTCCATCATTAATTTGTAGAAGTGGAAAAAGTCTGGTAAAATGTAGTTGTCCTCCTCGAGGAAGACGGCGAAGCCGCTGTAGCCCTGCATGGCGTGCACTCGCTCCCAGACGAAGTGCAGCTTCCACCACCAGTGGTGCTTGGTCTGAGTGATGAAGGCCTCCCTGTAGTGTCCGTACGAGTCGGGGTGGTCCGCGTTGAGGCATCCTGTTTTACGAGCCTCTTCCTTGGATATGTCTCGGGGGCAGTCTTGTGGGTCCTGCCCAGGAAACTCATTGGGATACAGCTGAGTGCTGAAGGGGAAATAAATCTGCAGTACCTTGCAGAAAGTTATCCCTCGCACAATTGTGTTGATTTCCTGTGAGACATAGTCGTGGCTGAAGATAAGCAGAAAACTGTGCACCTCAGCAGCCCTCTCCAGTGACCTGATGAGAAGCCGGAGGTATTCAGGCCTGTTGTGAACCTGCACAACCAGAACCAGGCGGGGCTCCCCAGGAAACCTGTCTGCATTGTGGACACACTGTTTGTAATTGGCACTGTAAATGGACTGAGTCAATTCAGTCAGAGACGCAAAGCTCAATATCTCACAAGAGTTTGTTCCCTGATTTCCATTGCTGGAGACCACCCTGGAGCTGGCTGCTCCGGGGTCATTTTCAGACTCTATCAGCACACGTGTTGAAAACAAGAGAGTCACAAGAACAAAAATAACTCCCAGCAGCAGGAGCACATTCCGTCTGACCAGCCGGAGCCTCATCTTTCCCTTCTTTAAAGGTAAACTTTGGACTTTAGCAGATATGGCTTTGATTCACCTCCTCGCGCGCGCCTGCATCGTTAAAAGCCCGTCCTCGCGCGGCTCTTCTTCAAACAGAAACGCCGCGTGACGTTCCTCTGAAGACCCGAGCGGCAGCCGTGTTCTCACGGCTGCTTTAACCGACCGTCTCCCCGCTGGGAAGCAGGAACATTTTCCCAAACAGCCGCGGACTGGAAGAACCTGCGGAGGGAAAGAAAAGTTTAGTCCAACCAGACTCCATTAAAGTCTAAAGTTTGAAATGAGAACAAAAAAGGAGAGAGAAGAAGCAGACTTACCGGAGCTACGGGTGAAGTGTCAACACGTTCATACCAGGAAGAGAATGACAGAGCGGCGATACAAGTTATTGACTGCTGACGTGTACAATCCAGCCAACGAGGAGAGCGCGCGCTGCTCCTCAGAACCGTTTTGTCCTGCCCACAGTCATGTAACACGAGAAGGAAATGTAAACTAGGACGAGTGGGACATCTGAAAAATCTGCCTTACCTTTCATAATTGTCTCTCCTTCAGGGGCGTAGCTAGATAGGGGGTCATGGCCACCCTTAGCCACCCCTGCCATTTATTTCCCTCTAATAAAGACAGTGGCAACAGTAATACTCTCAAATGGAATATTCAAAACATTTAAATTTTTCTATATTAACAATTACTTGACGACAAAAACACTTGTTAATTATGCACATCATTATACTAACATTAAACATGATAAGTACAGAATTCAATTAGAAATAGATTTTGTGTTTTATGGGTTAAAGAGAAAATAATGTGTCTGCAAAATATTTAGGAGTCTTCAGTGAAATCATACATAAATATCTACTTTAATAAAAACTTATTAAATATTCATTTTGTGTAGATATTAGTACTTGTAAATATCAATGTTATGCAGAATAATTACTGATAAAAGTAGGTAAGTAAGGACAATGGAGAAGATGTTCGACCAAAACTCCAACCTGAAAGAATTTTATCCACCATACCTTTTATCTAGAAAGCACAGATGTTTGTATATATTTGCTTATTTGTTAGCAAAGGCTGTGGGAAAGTATAGTTTTTCTATATTTAGAAAATATGGATGTTTTGCTTGTTCATTTCCTGTTGGAACAGTGTAGATTGACCGTGAGGTTCTGGTGCCTATCTACTTTCGGCCACCCCTCAGTGTACACTGGTTATTGGCCACTCTTAAAAAAAATTTCTAGCTACGCCTCTGTTCTGCTTTAGGCCTAAACATGATTCTATGCAAACTGGGAAAAGTTTGTTATAGTTCTACATGGGTAAAAAAAACAAAAAAAATCAATGAATAATATTTGATTTATCAGAATTCATTATTACTTCTTGCATCTGCAGGTTTCCTTTTTAAATTTATTTTTTGTCCTGCCTTATTTTCTGTACGGGTTGGGGGCACCTTGATTTCATGGAGGCACGGAAAAGCATGAAGTAAAAAAACAGGGCAAAGGATTCAAATATATTAAGATAGCTGCATGAAGTGAGTATCGTTAAAATCAAAATAAAAACCCCTAAGCATATAAAAGTAACTAAAAAATTGTAGCTATATAAATATCTAAAAGATCAAGTAAAGCTATTATTTGGAATATTAGGTCAATATACATTCATAATTTAGGAATTTTACATATTTTTAACTTGATTTAAGTTAAAATTTCAGTTTTCTATCAAATAAGAATTAGAACTCTAAAAAAAACTGATAAAATTAATCTGTAATATTTTTTTTATTTTGAAAAAAACGTTTAGCAGAAGAAAACTTGGATCCTTTCTCAATACCACCTTATTGTTTTTAAATGATTAGAAAAGCTGAATTTTTTTAAGAAAAAAAATTAAATAGATCCAAAAGACCTATCAATAACCATGTCTGTTCCTGCGCATATCATCATTAGAATTTCTTTTAGTATTATGTCTTCAATACAGGGGCCAGGATATGATCTACAGGGGCACTAGCCCCCGTTGGCCCCTGTCTAGAACCGCCCCTGTCTTTATTAAAACTCTAATGTTTCATTGTTTATCAGCGTTAGGCAAGGCAAGTTTATTTGTATAGCAAAAATTCAGTACAAAGACAATTAAAAGTGCTTTACAAACATTAAAAATAACAAAAGAAATAAATAAAAGCAAATAGAGATAAAAACAGGTAGTAAAATACAGGACAGTTGGTCCACAAACTGAAACTAATGATACCTCAGTTAACGAATAAACATGAGCCAACCTTTCTGCCCCTGACTCTATTTGTACGGGTCTGGCGTGTTTAGCAAATAACAAAAGCGTGCATGTCACCATGCCTGAAACAATAGGCTGAAAAACCTGAAACTGCTAGGAGGAGACAACAATAGAGGATGGAACCGGATAGGCTGGGACTTTTTTCTGATACTGGGACACTATCAGACACCCTGGTACAGGGCGTTAATTAACACAGAGCTGTATTGGTAATAACAGAAAATTCTTTCAAAAAAGAAGGATGCCATCCTTCTGTTATGGCTCTTTTGTATAAATAAGGATATTCAAATATGTCCCGGAGGTATTGTCACCCAGCGCCCTACATTTGCATTATCTTTGGTGTGTAAAGACTTTCAGTCCAGCCTTCTCCTGTTGGTGTGAAGCACATTTGCTCAAGTACTGAGAAACTCAATGGATACTTTGATGCACCTTTTTAGGCTACTTAGGCACAAGAATAAAATACATTTCTTTTATTTTGGTAAAATGTATGCTTTTAAACATTATAATACAAGTAAAATACAACACATTCTTTAAATAATATTATACAAAAGAAAAAAAATGTATACATGTTTCCTTAAAGGACAATATTTCAGCAAGAAAGTCTATGCTTAAGCCTGTATCGCCTACCCTAATAAGTTGTCTCTTATTCTAAAAAATTATATTCACACACAGCAAAGATACTAATTTTACTGTATTTTTCCCTAGACGAGTTTTAAAAACATTTCTTCTAGAATGAAATGCAATTAAAGCTCTTGGGATTCTGACTGTCCCACAAGTTCACACCTTTAACAGAACCAGTTAAAATGGTTGTTCAATAACATATATATTAGAGAAAACATGTACAATTACATACAAATTACAACAGTTATAATAAAGACATTATAAAGAAACCATAGCAATTAAATTTTAAATAAATACATAAATTACTTTCACAAACAATGATTTCATGCCCGATTTTAAAAATCTAACATTCTTTGCAAATCTCAGGTTTTCCAGGATTTTATTCCAGATATTAAGGAAACTAAGTGCTGCCTTCCTTTGTCCACTTCAGCTTCTCTGAACTCTCAGTTTCTGAGGCTCTTGAGGGATCTTTATGATGCATACCCTCAAAAAAACTCTACATATCAAGAGCTAAAACCAGAAGTCAGGGCTGTGATTTGAGAAATTCAATTTTGTCACAACTCTGAAAGAAGCATTTTGGATGAGCTTAATCTGAAAGAAAACAAGTGTAAATACATCTATCTTCAGTTTTTGGTCAGACTTAAATTAACTCAAATGAAAGAATCTACCTTCCTTTATCATTCTGTCCCTCCTTTTAGGAGCTGCTTTAGATCTTATAGCATCCACTGCAGGCCATTTATTAATGACCTAATGATTGAGTTTTATTGTACAATCCTGCTGCAGCAACAAGTCCAGCAATCTGGCATCTTCCTCTCTGCAGTAAACCTGCACTGAGTTCAGCTTCCTTTGCAGTGAGCAAAGACATGTTTAGACATGTTTAATTGGCATAAGAGTAGAAAGAATATGATGTGTCATAAATGCAGCTATGGGACAAAATATGAAATAAAATTATCCCAAGGGCTGAGCCTTGAGGAACACCATAGTTTAAGGTTAAAAAAGTCAAAAGCTTTTCACATTATAATGGTTAAATGGTGATAGGAAGAGGGATATGGGACAGCACTCCCCTCCTTGGACATCTTGTGCAAAACATTAGCTATTGTCACTCATGTGAGTTTCTTCTTTAGACAAAGCTATTAATCAAAGCTACACAAAAACTTAGTATTATTCTGTATAAATTAAACCTGTTGACAGGGACCAGTAGGCCCTCAGGGAGCCCCTGGCCCACAGGGAGAAGAAGGCAAGATTAACGCGGTTACAAGATGATGTCCAAAAGCGGGAGATGAGTTATGGGCGTTCCCATTCTAACCCTAAAACTAACCATTACCAATGCAAATCTAACCCTAAAACTAACCATTACCAATGCATATCTCAAACCTAACCATTACCCTAACCCTTGCCCTAACATTACCAATGCATGGCCTAACCCTAAAACTAACCATTACCAATGCATATCTAACTCTAAAACTAACCATTACCAATGCATATCTAACCCTAAAACTAACCATTACTAATGCAATCTAACTAAAACCAACCATTACTAATGCAAATCTAACCCTAACCAACCAATGGCCAATGCAACCCTAAAACTAACCATTACCAATGCATAACCCTAAACCTAACCATTACCAACTGCATACCTAACCCTAAAACTAACCATTACCAATGCAATCCTAAACCTAACCATTACCAATGCATATCTAACCCTAAAACTAACCATTACTAACTAATACCTAACCCTTTAACCAATACCTTACCAATTACAAATCCACCCTAAAACCTAACCATTACCAATGCATATCTAACCCTAAAACTAACCTCACTCTGTCTTTACAAGTGCACACAAATACACACATTAGCTTTGCATCTCATGACATATGGTGACATTAATTGACTTGCATTCATTTTATATGGCCTAACCCAGACCAATGCATACCCTAACCCTATACCTAACCCCAATTAACAGGACAAACGTTACCACATAGGGACCAGTTGAATGTCCCCATACTGTATGTGCCTGTAAGTCCCCACATGTAGGATATTTTACAAAATACTGTCCCCACATTGTACGTAAGTAAAACACATCCACACACACAACAATATGCATGGTGTTTAAAAGCAAGAGAATAGAACGTCCCTTGAACACAAAAATGTGATACAGTAAAGAACAATGTCTAAAAAGCCTATAAATTAACAGGAGTGCAAAGGTTATACCTTAGCTTATTGGTGATAGCTACAAGTTTAACTCCTCTCTTTCAGTAAGTGAGGCACTCGCGCTCTCTTCTGCTCTACTTCTGTACTGTGCAAGCCAAGCAAGAAAAGGTTCAGGTTCTGTCTCAGCCCATTTCTTTCAGAAAGTCAGCACCAATCCTTTAAAAAGGTTGACAGATGTTCTCCTCGTTTTGCTTTCGTCTCACATGACTTCAACCTACTATTCCTTTGCATGTAGAATCCTTGTAAACTGATGTTGGTATCATAACAAAGTAAAGTAAATATTCAGATATTTTGTTAAAATGTCATAATTTATATCCTATATGTTCATGCGCTTTAATTGCCAGTTGGTTTTATGTTATCAGCATTTTTTGACCCTGAACTGATTTAGGCTCTCATCAGTTTTTGCCCCCCCTCACTAAACTTTGGTTCCTGTCTTGCCACCACTGAAAGTTTTCTGGAGCTGCCAGTGCTCAAACAAGGTTAGTCGGAAAGAAAAAAGACCCTCATCTCGACAGATCCTGTCCTGTACTTAAGGTGGGTAGGAGAGCATTTTCCTTTTTATTCATGCTTTGACTGCAAACAGGTAGAGTTTGTTAAAAAAACAACAACAAAAAATCATTGACTCAGTTTTAGTTTAATCTGACCTCAACATATGTTGATAGATATTTATGGAGACTTGTCGCAGTGCTCTAACAGAATCAGAATCATTAACGGTAAACTGTAAAGAGTTGAGCATGGGTCCATCCCAGCAGGTGGAGTGGATAAGGTCCGGTGATACCTTACATTGGTTGACATGCAGCCATCTTAATCTGAATACAGCAAACAGTAGCCTTTTTAGCTCCTCCTCCTTCACCTTTCATGGGGTCGACAGAAAGGACACTATCCAGAAATGCACACGGTTGATGCTAGTCCAATAAGGACTGCAGCCTTCTGAAGAAAAACTACAAAAGAAAACAACAAAAGGTACACTAATGTAGCTAAAGCTGAAGCTCTCCATCATGAAACACAAAGCATAGCGAGATGAATGCATTAGCATTTGTCACACAAAAAAATCATAATGTATTTTTCTCAAATTCCACTATTTGGGCTTTGCCTATAAGTCATCCAAAGGATTGTGAGATTTCTTATAGCTCCTTAGCACCAGTAGGGACCTTGCAAGCTCCCTGTGCTAAATGAACTATCTCCTTCCACACTGTCAGCACTATTCAGACAGCACTTATCAAAGCCACCACTGACATACCGGTTTGGGTTAAAACTCCTCACAGATCTGCTGTATTCAGAACCAGAGATGCAATTTTTAGGAAACCCACCCAAAGTCTAACATTTAGTCTAACATCACTTTTAACATTTTATCCTGGGAAAAATTTCTCACAGGGAAACTATGCAAATCATCCTGGTTCAAAAACCAGGTCAGTATAACAGAACATCTCATTAAATTAAAGGTTATATCTCTCTAAAAATGTTTATTGGAACATTACTGCAGCAAGGATACAGTTATCTGGAAGGTTTTATAAATGCATTTATAGCTCAGTGGCTATAGGTCACATTATAAATATATCCTATCACTCCTATTGCTGACGTCATTCTACTGGATTATCTTCACAGTTAGAGGTCTGTCATACTTCGACCTCTTTTACATTCACTGTGACCAACATGGTTATGAAAAGTTTCTCTATTCCTGTTTCTGTGGTTCTCAGGTCTCCCAGTTGTTACTGCTGCTCACCTCTGGTGTAACAGTAAAGCCTCCATGATCTTTGGAGGAAAGCCTTCATAATTCTCTTATAGTCACTCAGCCAAAAATTTTCTAAAGGTTTATAAAATCATTTTAACTGTCAGTCCTGGATTCATTTGTTGGCTTGAAGGTTATGGAAAAACATTGATCCATTCTTGCTTGGAGACATATTAAGCCATCCTCCAGAGCCTGATAAAACCCAATAACATTTTACATGTTAAATGTGAACTCCATATTTATTTGTATTTGTATTTTGCTTAATTTTTACTAAATTTAACTTGATACTTTTTTGCCCTGTAAGCTGCTGGTAACCTTAATTTCCGGAGGGAGTCTTCGCAAGGGATCAATAAAGTACTGTCTAAGTCTACGTTTTTCTATCGATTTGAGCTCTTCATTTAAATAAAAAAAAAAAAAACATCTTTTCTTTTTGTTTTTTAAATATCTTCTTCTTCTCTGCAGTGAGGACATTAGAGAGGATCATCAGGGTTCTTCTTCCCTCCATTAAAGACATTTCATCCATGCGCTGCACGTCCCGAGGCCGTAACATCATCAATGACCCCTCACCCCCCCCACCATGGACTGTTCCCCCTGCTGCCCTCTGGGAAGAGGCTTCGAAGCATCGGATGCAGGTCCAGCAGATTCTGCAACAGCTTCTTCCCCACCGCCATTAGACGGCTGAATGTTGAATAAAATAGGGGGGAAAAAGCACTGAATGTTGGAAAACTGTAAATAATATTACAGTCTTATGTTTACATTTTATCACTGCTGCAGTTAAAGAAATGGAAATGTCTTGAGAGCTTTACTGAACAAACTTTCGTTATGTATACACTCTGTGTGTACAAAATGACAATAAAGTTTGTCTAATTCATATGCATGTGTATCGTCTTTCTATCCATTCATGGTCCAGTCATTTTAACCGGTAACAGGGAACACCTCCCTTTTTAAAGCATGACTGAGGCTGGTTCAAGATCACCGCGTTCTTTTCTGGCCTTTTCTACATACAGGGGAGCAGCTAAAGTATTTGAGCTCAAAGGGAGCAGCTGAGTTCTCACAGGCTGAGGTCTGACTGTATTGTCATAACCTTTTCTCATGAGGCCCCACCATGATTAGTTATATTTCACAGGTAGACATGCAGCACACCAGAGATATAAGCAATATGTTGTGAAACTAATAACTTGAGCATAAACAATGTGGTTTCATAATATCCTCGGATTTCTTATTTTGAAAGAAATATTAAATCAAGGAAAAATAAAGTTGTTGGCTAATTCTGGCACTGTAAAGACCAAATAGAATATATAGAAACTAAGTTATTCATGCAGGGAAAACCCCTTCTCTGAATGTTATATAATAAATTTTTAAATCATTTAGTTATATTATCAATTGGCTAATTGATAAATTATTTAAAACTGGTTAATATATTAAATAATGAATGATAAATCTATTATTGATGACCTTATGTCAGCCCTTATTCCCAAGTGCCCTGTATGCTCAGTGGCCAGTCCAGCTCTGCCTCTTCTCGCTGCTTTTTTTTGTTTGGAAATTATGTTTCCCTTATTTAATTTAGATATTGCAGTGAAATGTGCCTGTTCTATTCTAAACACAACAAATCCCAGTGAACGTGAACTGAACCCTATGTCAGCAGCACCAGCTGAAGACCGCCGACTGGGAGATGCTAATAGATTTAGAGTTTAGAGATTCACTAAGAAGGGCTTGATGTCCACAAGTCAGGTTTTCCTTAAGTCTGAAGTCTAAAAGGTAAAGAATGTTTCAATACTATAACTTAAAGTTTCATTCAAGCCTCCTGTTTTTGCTCATAACTTTATGGATTCCTTAACATAAGTAAATTTGAATAGATGTCCTGCAGTCTAACTTATTCTGATCTATATTAGGAATTTAAACCAGTGTCCTTAATACTAGAAACATGAACAGAGGTGGCAAAAGTATTAATATTTACTCCTCAAGTAGAAATATAGATCCCACTGTAGAGTTGGAAGTTAGAGTATCAACTTAAGCTTTACATTCAAGAAAAAGTGTAAAAGTACAATTTTAAAAACTACTTAAAGTAAAAGTAATGCAGGAAAAAATGTAAAGGACAGACGCTTTACTGCTCTACCCTATTAAAGGAACATTTTTCTACAAATCTGGAGGATAACTTCCTTATGCTTGATTTTCTTAGTTTTATAACTAAGGTAACAGTGTCAAATTTAACTTTGCATTATCTTAAAAAACTATTTTGGTATGTTGCTTAAAACAAATTCAAGACAAATTGTCTGGATAAAACAAAATATTTTGATGGTTTTTATTATTTTTAAATACCAACAGGCCATAAAAAAAATTAACTCAAATAAAAAAAATAAAAAAATGTAGGACTCAATTTTTTAAAATGTAAGGAATAGAAAGTAGAGATAATAGCAAACAAATGAAGTAGAAGTAGAAGTAAAAAGTTGTCTAAAAATATTTACTCCAGCCAAAATGTATGCCTGAGTAATGTATTTGTACTTTGTTACTTGACACCTTTGAACATGAATATTTAAGAACGTGATGTTTTTCTTCAGAACAAAGGAACCTTTGACAACAGAGTACGAGCTTCTGTCCTATAGCTGTGCTCTGTGGCTTTCTCACAGTAAATACTGGCTTCATGCAAACATTAAATGAAAACAGAGAAGCATGGAAGCTGCTGCTGACTCCTTTCTCTGGGATGTACTGCTGGGAAGTATTTGGATAACAATCAGGTCTAAAGAAGAAGATCAACAACAGGGCTGGTTTTGGATAATTCTCCTCTGAGAGGCAACTAGGACACAAAAAGTCACCGATATGATTTAATCATCAAGCCAACCTAATTATGAATAACCTTACTGTCAATCTTTTAGTATAATAAAGTGGTCCAAAATTATTATGATTTCGGCCACAGGTGCAGTCCTGCTTTCTCCCTATTTGGTACATATACATAAAATCTGCATTAACAGCTGATTTATTCAGCAATAATGTTGTTGATCTTTGTATTGATAAAAAGAAAAAACAAGATTTATGAGAGAGGAAAATAATTTATCTTCTAAGACTACTGTAATGATAAACTTCAGAAAAGGCAAGGCAAGGCAAATTTATTTGTATTCAGTACAAAAACAATGCAAAGTGCTTTACATGATTAAAATAAAGGAAAATAAAACAGAATCAAAGCAAGTAGGAAAAAAAAAATAAGAAAATAAATAAATAAAATACAAAATAAAAAAATGCAGATTCCAACAATGATGTCCTTATCAACTTCTGTCAACCCTCTTGACTTTATAGGTCCCGGACCTATTTATTTCAAACACAACGTTGTTTTTTCAAACCACAAGATCCATGATCTTGACACAGTGTAATAGCCCACAAATGCAGAAACAAAAAAGAATATTAAAAACAGTTGGACTAAAGAAAATAAAAAGTTGAACTAGTAATGCTTTAGTTGAACTGTTTAACTAGCACAGTCGAAAGCAAACCAGGAAAAAGGGTTTCCTAGCTTTTTTTATTTTCATTTCATGAAGTTTCATATGAGCTGAGGAAATAACAATGCAGTTTGGGATGTGATTGGACCCAAAAAGCATGCAGGATGAAGCACACCTTCAGCTCCACAATGTTATATTGATGCCATGTGCTTCCACTAATATGTAAAAGGAAGCTGTGTTGATGTTATAAGGCTAACATGTCACCAAAGACAGCAGATCTTTAAAAAAACACCATGACCTGATGAGTCAGAAGTTACATAACTGTAGGCCCTGCTGGTCTAAATATGGCCACTAGATGGCAGCAGTCAACTAAATAATCCTAAAGAAGTTGGTCAAAGTCTTAAAAAAACACATTTATGCTTCAGAATGATATGTAACGAAAATTATACAAGTTGATTATAATGTGACCAATCTGACGACTCATTTATCATGCATAAACCAAACATTTTACCTCAGCAGTTCTGAGTTTACTGCAGCCATGCAGCTTTTTCCAATCAACCATTTGGATCCACCAACAAACCCAGAACAAATAATTCTCTTTGTGAGCTGGACTTGGATTGTTTTCATAGACCACATTCATTTGATTCCCTCCTTCAGAACCAGCAACACGTCTGCTGTGAGTTTCTGTATATTTCAAAAAATGAGGAAGGCTCCGGAAGAAACTGCTAACCATTGTGTCACGCCAGAAAGATGTTTTTTATTAGCCATGCAGTTTGAGTACTCTGTGTTCTCACTCTGCATGAAAATATGTGGAACTGATGAACAGATGCCATCTGCAGTTTCAATGCTTTTTGGAAAAGTTCTCTCACCTCCAGACCCTGTCCACATTAAAGCGTTACATTCTGTATACTGTTTTCTGATTTGATTTGACCAATAAGAAATATAAAATGGATGGATAATGTAAGGATAATTATCATTGAAGATGTGTGAGTTTATCACACCCTGCCTGGTATGGGCTGCCACATGTGTTTTTTTTTATTTTTTGGAAACAAAGAAACAAGGTGTGGTGTGCGTATTTCTAAGTGTTGCCACAGATTTTCAGCTGGATTAAGGTCTTTACTTTGACTGGGCCATTCTAACATAGAAGTGCTCCTTTCAGGAGCTTATTGTTTATGGTTAAAATCCGGCTGTAAAATGGACCTCTGTTCCAGTCCAAGGTCTTTTAAAGCCGTTATTAGACTTATACATGTGTATATTTCTCTACATCCACCTTTTATGCAGCTTTTCAGTCCAAGCTGAAGAAAATAACTCGAACAGCATGACTCTGCTCCCACCATGTTTCACTGTAAAGGTTAGTGTGCTGACAGTAACAGTAAAGTCTGTGTAGACCTTCTTCCTCTTTTTTGCTTCAAATATAACTTAATACGTCTTTTATAACAGTGGTTTTCTTCCTACCTCTGTTCCATAACTCCTGGTTTGGTGGAGCAAGCACCTTATAATATTTTCATACTTGAGCTTTAGATCTCTGAGGCTCTTTAAGAGTTTTCATTTGCTGCTTCTTCAACCAATGCTTTTTATTACCAGTTTTAAACCTTTATAGGACACTCTGTGAAATACTTTAAAAATCAACATTTCAAGCCAATAGTGTTATTGGAATCCAGGACTAGACCTTATTATCTTTGAAACATAAAAAACACAGGATATTTTGATGACAAAAATGAATGTCTATGTAAAAACAAGAAACACCAACTTGCCCGAATATATTAACAAAAATAACAAAAGATGCTTCTGTAAGAAATTCATGAAAACACTCTGAGAGTGAAAGAAACAAAATACATGTTCCTACATTACCTTAGAGGCATTAATGCTGATACTTGCACTTACATTTGTTTGTTTATACACCTAAATATAATTTTTAACTAAGCTTATTAACTTTTTAACTTTACTTTTTAACTTTTCAATTCGCTTTTTACCTCTTTTCTTGACTTAACTTAATTTACAGTAGTAATATATCCTTCAAGCGCTCATCTAATTGGTAAAATGCCAAAATAAGATGTAAAGCCACGTAGCAGGATCTTTGCTGAGTGGCTGGATATAGATATTGTGCTTCTAGAACTCACTGAGGGATGGAGGGGACTCCATTTGTAAGGGCTGTGCAAGGGATTAAAACCAGTAACCTGCAGTATAAAGGTTGAAGGGGTGGCCCTGCCTTGGCAGGCCTGCAGTTCAACTTTTTCTATTCCTTGAAAACTGATTTCACATTGTTTTGTATATTATTTTAAGGGAACTTTCATACTTTCCAATTGCAAAACTCTTTGAAAACCATGTATGGATTTCATTTATCTTTACTGGAATCCTTTTTCAAAGCACTTGCACATGAGGAGTTATTCTTTCATGTTTTTAAAAGGAAATCCTGAAGGGATATGGAGCAGTACAGTTTCATGTCTTCAAATATGAAATTCCTTCCAGTTAATCTGTGAAATCTGATCTAAATTGCTGGATGTGTTTGCAACATTTTTAAACTACAGGCGCCAGGCTGTGGTCTGAGATCCGTGCCGACGGCCTTATTATTACTGCTGTTCGATGACATTAGGTTAAAGGAACAAACACACACAGTTGGATTTGAGGGTTAAACAAACTTAACAGTATCATCCGGCAGACCAGCGTTACCATTATCTTCCATTTATTCCCATTTTTTTAAAAATCGCTTGTGTCTCTCTGTGTTTTAAATGTATGGCCTAAACCTCTGTTGGATCAGCTAATTTAAAAGGTTGGTCAACCCATCCAGCACTGAATCCATTAGAATTCGATTTGCTGACAATTATTACTCCCTTGCCAGAAAACAACCATGTTTTATTTCATACCTGACACATTTTAGGGTTAAATATGAAGGCAACAATCAATTTTAAAGCCAAAGCCTCTTTATCAGTCAACCTGGGAGTGAATTTTTCTTGGACACAAGCATCCCTCCATAAACTGAGTGATAATCCTGTGAGTCAGTTCTCGGTAACACATTAAGTTGTTCAATGACGTGTAATTCTTGCAGGCAGTTTAATGCAGACTCAGTGGGGATTAGAAAGGAAGGTCAAGAACCACATCCCAAATATTAGCAATTCAATTTAAATCATTTCTATTCAATTCTATTTTTTTTTATTCAGTTTATTTACACTGCACCAAATCACAACACATCATCACACGGCGCTGTACAGAGACAATACTGTCAGATTTGTTAAATGTTTCTGTCAAGTAAAACCAGTTGATTTCATCGAGGCATTGGCCTCCAGGACACGCTCCTCCTGGATGAGCTTCCATTTTGTCGTTGACTCTCAGCCTACAAAGTAACAACCTGTAATAAATTTGCAAACACATGCAGGTTAAAGGTGATGTAACCCCATCCCAGATACACTGTAGTCGAGGTGATGGGGATTAGGTGGGGTGGCATACCCCTTCTTAAATGACCATCCGCCCATACCATCCCCTGTTACATTTTATTTTTAGAGGCAGTAATAGCCATGCTAACTATGTAGGGGCAGTAATAGCCATGCTAACTATGTAGAGGCAGTGATAGCCATGCTACTAACTATGAGAACAGCTGATGAGTCATGCTAACTATGTAGGGGCAGTAATAGCCATGCTAACTATGTAGAGGCAGTGATAGCCATGCTAACTATGTAGAGGCAGTGATAGTCATGCTAACTATGTAGAGGCAGTGATAGTCATGCTAACTATGTAGGGGCAGTAATAGCCATGCTAACTAGGTAGGGGCAGTAATAGCCATGCTAACTATGTAGAGGCAGTGATAGCCATGCTAACTATGTAGAGGCAGTGATAGCCATGCTAACTATGTAGGGGCAGTATAGTAATAGCCATGCTAACTATGTAGAGGCAGTGATAGCCATGCTAACTATGTAGGGGCAGTAATAGCCATGCTAACTATATAGAGGCAGTGATACCCATGCTAACTATGTAGAGGCAGTGATACCCATGCTAACTATGTAGAGGCAGTGATAGCCATGCTAACTATGTAGGGGCAGTAATAGCCATGCAAACTATGTAGGAGGCAGTGATAGCCATGCTAACATGCTAACTATGTAGAGGCAGTGATACCCATGCTAACTATGTAGAGGCAGTGATAGCCATGCCAGTGCAGGGACTGACTGCAGTTCTCTACTGTAAGGTGCCTTGGTCAAGGTCAATGACCGGCATACCTGACATGTAACAACCATACCATGCATATTGCTTTAGGTTAATAGAATATATTAATTAGACTATGTATACTTCCAAAAAAAAAATAATAAAATCCACCACCCCCCTTCTTTTTTACAACTAGACTACTGCAAGATAAAAGCAACTAAAATAAAAAAAAAGCTTTTAAAAAAACTATTTATTAGGACTTTTTAACAGGCATAGCAACCAAAGTATGACATTTTTCCTTTTATATTTACATGTATTTTATAAACCCATTTAAAACATCATTCTTTATTATGCACTTTATTATAAAAATTAGTGTTCATAGCCATCTCATTCAAATAATGTAAACTGATGAATGAAAAAAGACTGTTATTAATAAACTAATAATAAATAAGCCATCAGAGTTGCCTTGTTTAGCCCTATTCTTTATCCCATTGACATTGAGCAGGTACCCTTTCTCTCATATAAAAAAAAATCTTCCACACAGCAGGATGCTGCTACCATGTTTCTTGATGTGTTGTGTAGTTTAAACCTGCCCAGTGTTTTGAAAATTCACCAAATCAGTGTTTTCTGCTCACTTGACCAGAGCACCTTCTTCCACTTTTTCTGCTTTTATATGAATTTCTATATACTTTATAACTCTGATATTCTTTCTGCTGGTCTGTCCCATGAAATGTTATGCAATATATTCAAGTCAGTAACTGTAACATATAAATATATGGAAAAGTTCAACAGGTATGAATACTTCTGAAATGCCCCAAAGGAACACAGAGGGAAAACCCATGAGCTCTTGGGCGCCTCCTGCTGGAATGAAATCGTTTTTCTGTTTTTTTTTTTATTTTATTTTTTTTAATTATTTAAATATTTAAAAGACTCTGCTTAAAAATTTGGTACCACATATATTTTTAATATTTATTTGGATAAACATTCTGTATCTTTTAGATAAATAATAAGGAAATACGGTATTTAATAAGGTATTGAATTTGTGTTTATAATTTATTTAGATGAGCAGAATAACATTTATCACTTATTCCATCGATAATTGCCCACATCTGGCTTCCACAATCACTCATGAACGTCTGGGTAAGAGGACCCTTGACTTCCATTATGGAAGCATCCACTTTTAATCAGCCACTGGCAGAGTTAGAGGATCTGCTTTATATCCCTTCTCTAAACCTATATTGTTTCTGTATGTTGAAACAGCATTCCCCACATTTACATGACCATGAAAGAATCTCCTTCCAGACCACCTCAGAATGCAGCAAGCGGTCTAAACATCTTCTCTCTGGTTACACATCAGGTGAAAGATTACTGTTTTAGTGTTAGGGTTTCTCCACTGACACCATGAGTCACTATGATCTTGCTTTTGCATTTGACTTTTAGGATGTAATGTTACATTTCTACACTCATATAAACTCTAAATGTCAAGAGTGATATATGAACAAATTCTTATTGAGCTCTGAACAGCTGAATTTGCCTCCATAAACTCTTCACAAAACATTGCAAACCAAGGTAGTCCAATAATAATCTAGAGCAACATCATCACCGTGCTTTCTATGGAACCTATAAAGAAACACTGAGAGGAAAGTTAGAGATGTTCTCCTGTGGCTATGGGACCTTTGTTCACTATTGGCTCTTAACTTGCCTCTTCTTTTTTCTAACCATCAGAGGGGGATTTACCATTGGGCAATACTAGGCAGTTGCCTAGGGCCC
Organism: Cyprinodon brontotheroides; assembly: GCA_018398635.1. NCBI lineage: Eukaryota > Metazoa > Chordata > Actinopteri > Cyprinodontiformes > Cyprinodontidae > Cyprinodon > Cyprinodon brontotheroides. The sequence continues at coordinate 28,635,856 of JAGKQL010000007.1, read as the reverse complement.
CAAGTTCGGGGGTCCCCATAAAACTCTGTTTACATGTATGATTAATACAACTATTCCTTATCTCTTAATCACATTATGTGTTTGATAAAAATAATTTTGTTAAAATACCATCAGAATGCTACTACTATTAGGTGTGTCTCTGCCTCCAGTGTCCACCACATTGGATCAGTCCATTTGCTAACTAATAACTTGTGTACATGGTTCTTGTTGATGGCATGAAAATAATTTCTAATAGCATTAAAATAGCATTAAATTCCTGTATGAACCCTGTAAACGCTTTTAATTTAATATGACATATTAAAAAATCCCCATCAGCTTTCAGCATATGTTCAGTTTCTGCCCAATATATATATATATATATATATATATATAAATATATATATGTATATATAATATAATATATACAAAAAAAAATATATATATATATATATATATATATATATATATATTTTTTTTTTTTTTTAGATTTTTGTAACGGGGATTAGTAGGATAATTCAAAACTGCTTTTTTGAATGAACTTTGTTTGTTCTCTACTCCCAAATTCAGCATCTCTTTTCATTCCTGTAATAAGAAGTATCTTTTGAATGGATTTGATTAAACTTTAAGTCCCTCGGTATAAAAAAAAATGTTGATGGAGATGAGAAATCTGCTTCCTCGTTTGTTAATAACCAATAGTTTGCATCGCATCATTGAAATAAACGGTGTCAGTTTTATATATATAATTTCTAGTCACCGATATGTTGCTACTATATTTTAATTTGACGAACCGGAATTTGTCGAGGTTCTTTTTCCTGTTTGGTGCGATTGCAATAGCGGATCTTGACCTGGGCCGGACCGGAGCTTAGCAAAAAATAGCTGGGCTCCGTATTTTGTCGGTGACAGACGGAGAAGACGTACGTGGACGGAGACGTGCGGAGGAGTAGCGGTGGATGTGGAACAGCTCTCATTGAGTTACATGAAAGACAAGCGCCCCGCACAACGTACGTCAGCGGGGCGGAGCGGAGCGAGCGCTGACGGAGTATGTGGGAATCTGGGGGTAAGTAGATTGGTAACCCAGCCTCTTGCTCTCCCTCTATCTTGTCTGCTGTCATGATTCATGCAGCTATTATTTCATCCAAATGAAAAATGGTGACCAGATAAGCAGATTATGGCTTGTCTACAGTGCATATAATGTGGTCTAATTTGAACTGCATAATTATGATTGCACACATGCAGAAAATTATTCTCACTTGCAATTCTGCTAATTTTAAGCATGCAATTCAATTTACACCTGATTTAAAGAGTTTTGCACATGCTAACATATTCACAAGCATTTCAATATATGCAAAGATCAGACCCATTAATGCCAGTGGTTAAAGTAGTTTCTACAAGTAACCTCCAACCTTTTGACAAAGGACCTTTTTGTAGCAAATCAATGGTGCTACAAACTTCACCACCATGCACCCTCTTCCAAAATCAACTGTTATTTATCATAGCATTAATACAATAGCATCAGATGATCAAACAAATTACCAGCTTTAACTGACAAGGGATCTTATTGCTTTTTGTTTTTATCCAACCAAAGTTTAATCTAATTCATACACCATGAAACGTGTGGACTATAATTGGTTACACATGTATTGTGAAGCTACTGATAAACCATCTGTTTCAGCCAATCAGGGGAGTCACCATCAAGAAATAAGGAGGAATATATCAGGGTATATGTTTTAATGTCTGTGACCGCCAGATTGCTTGTAAATAAGCAAACAGAACCCAAGAACAAAGATGGCTTCTACAATATTTAACAGTTTCTGCTTTGCTGTTTTAAGATGAATTTCTAGTCTACAATTAGGGATAATTAATGAAAGACTTGTGTAGGGGTCTGATCTCCGCTGGTCTCTGGTAATGGCATTAGCTCAACCACATCATTTAGGAAAATCATGAGATCAAGCTCAGCTCATCATTAGTCATAGGTTTATGACAACATATTTTCATTATTGGAAAATCTTGTTACCATGTTTCACAGCACCATTGCTGTCATATTCAGCTGACTGAGATCATTCAATCTAGTAAAAAATGATTTTCCTATTGAATAGAGTGACTAAATAATAAGCTAGATTCAGTCTTGCTAAAAACAAGAGTGATATAATCATTTATTGGCAAAACCTTATCAAAATAACTCCTATTAACACCAAAAAGGAATAGATCCTAAAGCAATATCTGATAAAGTTAATTTCTTTCAGATAATATACCCCTATTTTTATACATATACTGAATAATCTTTGACATTAATATTTTCTAAACAATGCATTGGCAGAAAATAAATATTAGGATTCCTGACAGTTTAAGCTTAGCAATTATTTTATTTTAGTTGGACGTCGGAGTTCAGATCTGGGAAGGACCATCAAACCAGCAGTGCTGTAAAAACGTAATTATTTCCTTCTGTCCTGGTTTTGGTTATGTTTAAGTTTTCTTTTTGAGTTTTCTTTGGTTTTATTTCCATTTTGAATTCTTATGTATTTCTTCTTACCCTCTGTTGCCCTCTTGTGTCAGTCTCCTTCTGCTAGCTCCCTTCTAGATTCTTCTGTCCACACCTGCTCCTCGTCTAATTAGTCCTCTCATTGTTTCTATCTCTCATAAATACATCTCCTCTTCAGTTACTGTTTGCTGGTTCCTGTTGTTTCTTGACCCTCATGAATGTTTCCCTGATGTATCCTGGATTTTGGCTTTCTGTGTTCTGTTTTTTTTGGATTTCTGCTTCTGTTGCAACTTTTGGATCCTCTTCCGACCTCCACTCAACCTGACGCCTTCCGGGTTCTTGATCTTTCAACAAGCAAAACATTGAGAAATAGTTATTTATTGTTGAATTATTCCACATGAACAATATTCACATAATATTCACAATCATCACATAAGGACCCAGAAACAGTTAATCACTGTGTGTTGACAGTATGAGACAGGTAATGTAAAAAGAAAAACAAAAAAAACAAGCTCCTCCCACTGGTTCTGCTGCAATTTGCAGAATTACTCCACTCTCTGTCAAAACAACCAGTCAGAGCAAGGAGAAATGAATTAGCAGTGTTGGTCGTCCTGAGACATGTATGGGAGAATCATTCTGGAGCTCAATGACAGTTAAAACTCCAGGTGTGCAGCTTTGATATTCTTCTCTCTGCTTTTTCTCATAGTAGCTTCATCTGGTCTGTTCCCTGTTTGGCTGTGACTCCATCCTGGAGAGAAATATCAGCTGTTCTGCTGCCATCAACACCTTTGTTTATATAGATGTTGGAGATCGCCCTGTTTTTCCAGTGTAGTCCTGTTTCTCTGACTGTGACTAACTGGATGTGCTCTCTCTTGACATGGGAGAGCACATCTTTCTGTATGTCTGCTTCGGTCTCCATGAAACCCAGTCAGCCTCGGCAGTCTTGTTTAAAGAGTTTTTTTTCTCTACTTTCACTACATACAGTACATGCTCGGCATGAGGGATTGCGTCGACAAAATGCAAGCAAATAATCTTCACCACAAGCTCATCCCGGAGGAGCATGTCCTACAAATCAGTGATTCAAACGAGCAACCTATTTTTCTTGATTGAAACTTTTACCCAGTCTGACTGTATTTTCTCTGTGAAGTGCCTTGAGATGACGTGTTGTGAATTCGTTTTCTACTGCCACATACCAGTAAATATATCTTTGCTGTTTATTCTATTGCCCTACTTAGTGGAGGAAGGGCTTTACCACCGCAGAGAGCAAAGTGTGCTTTCCTAATGGTTCGTTCCATTCGATTAATGAAGTAGAAATCTTCAACTTTCAATTAATTAAAGGTCAAAGCATCAGTCCAACCGGATGGTACCTGGGACAATAAGGCCAAGGTAGCGCCAAGGAGAAACTGAAATTCACCCTTGTCGGATCGAGCTGTTAACACCCTACCTCCACCTACCTCTCTCCCCACCCAGCGACCAAGAAAACATTAGTTGCTGGGTTTAACTGTGGGCTTTATCAAAAAGGAAACTCTTAAGCCTAGCCTTAAAAGCAAACAGGTTGTCTACCTCATTGACTAAAACTGGTTGCTTGGTTCCAGAGGAGAGGAGCCTGATAATTAAAAAGATCTGCCTTCCATTCTATTTTTAGAAATTCTAGGAACCACTGCAGATTGAGGAGCGAAGTGCTCTGTTAGGAACATAAAGGAACAATCAGATCTCTGATATAAGATGGAGCTGGGCCATTTAAGGCTTTATATGTGAGAAGGAGGATTTTAAATTCTATTCTGGATTTAACAGGAAAGCCAATGAGAGAGAAGCCAGGATAGGAGAGATATATGGGCTCTGTTCGAAAACCTAGGACGATCCTTACATCCTTAGAAGACGGATTTGAAGGCGATTACGCCAAAGCGCCGCCAAGCGCCGGTGCCGTCTGGTCCGGGTTCCAAGAGTCCTCGTTATGCGCGAGCCTTAAAAATGCGCCCTTCTTTTGCCTGATTTGAAGGACGGGTCTGATGTATCCTCGGTATTCTTGGATATCCCAGGATTCATTCACAAGCAAGACCAAGCAAGCTGTGATCAGTGTAAAGGTTACTTGGCGAACAGTGGTGAAAATTGGAAGTTCAGTTTAATATAATACAAGTCATTCAATAGTTCCGTCTGAGATTAATGAAAAATAGTTGTTTTAATGGTTATTGAGTCAGATATATGGCGGTAATGTTTGGTTTTATCTAAAGGTTTTATCTGTTACTGTGTAAATGGGTTTGGCTGGAATTTAAGGACAGATTCTAATATATATATATCTGCAGGGTGGGGACTATAAATCTGATAGGATTTTTATCTTTTATTGCTGTTTTGCACAATATGCTTAACTAAGTATTTTTGTTGTTGAATATTAGAGATTTTGCATATATATTTTTTATAAATACATTGTTTAGATTTACTTATATCTTTCTACCCATTTTATAGAATAGAATAAAAAATCCTTTTACTGTCCCACAATGGGCAGATTTACAGCAGCAGAAAGATTATTGAAAATGGTCATACAAATGTGGACCTTAGAAAATGTATAAGAATAACATAATAGGGAAGAGTTAAAATATAAACAATAAAATACTGTAAAGTGTTTTAACAATATAACACTGGAGAATAAATAACCAATATGCAGCTATGGACATTTTACAGTAATGGATAATTGAAAATAGCAGCAACATCAGAGATGTGCAGAATGACAGCAGCAGGTTATTTAACTGACTAAGGTTTCTAATGACATTAGCATTTGATTTAATTTGTTCCTGCCCCCGGTGGTTGGAACCTTTATTCCACTCTGGATTCTTGTGAGTGTAGTCTTTGTTCACTTCACAATAAAAGAAATAAATAAACAGTTTTGAAAACTTCTGGTATTCATTCTTTTCCTGCTTTTGTGTGTCAATGTTTACGGTTGCTAAGCAACAGAGCATACGGCGGTAAAACCCGCCGTAAGGGTAGACCTGGTCGGAATTCACAGCCCTAAACGCTTCCTCGTCTCCTTATTTTCAAGGACTTCTCAAGGATCCAGTCTAGGTAGACCGCTGTCCTTGGAGGATGCAGCCCAGGTTTTCGAACAGAGCCATGGTCTCTATTTTTAATTTTCATCAGAACTCTGGCTGCAGCATTTTGGATCAGCTAAAGGCTTTTAACTACAGTTTGTGGACTCCTGATAGGAAAGAATTACAATAGTCCAGCCTTAAAGTAACAAATGCATGGACTAGTTTATCAGTAACACCCCAGAACAGGATATTTCTAATCTTTTGCAATATTTTGCAGATGAATGAAGGAAATTCTAGACACATCTTTGATATGGGAATAAAATGATAGGTCCTGATTAAAAATAACACCAAGATTTTTACTTTATTATCTGAAATCAGTTTAATCCCATCCAAATGAAGTGACTGACTAATCAGCTTATTTTTTCAAAGACTCTGGTCCAAAGACTATAACTTCTGTTTAGTCTGCATTCAGGAGAAGAAAGTTAAGAGTCATCCAGGTTTTTATGTTTTCAGACATGCCTGTAATCTATGTAATGGGATAGCTTCATCTGGATTAATAGACAGATATAACTGAGTATCATCAGCATAACAGTGGAAATTAATCCCATGCTGACTAATAATTGTACCAGCAGGAGGCAATAGGAAACTGGCCATAGCACTGATCCCTGTAGTTCAACTTCTGTTGATGCAGGTAGCATCCGTCTTAAACAAAGAAGTATGCTGGCATTGAATTTTGCCAAATTTCCAACTCTTAATTCCATCTTTAGGGGGCATTCCACTGGAAATATACGACTTGGAAGTTAATGCCTCGCAACGCTTCCTGGTAAGGATTAAACGATATTGATTGAATAAGCAGATCTACAGGAACCCTTAGCACTAGTCTTTACTGCCCAGATCCTTCTATAAAAACTTCAACGATAAAAAGATGACAGTAACAAACAGCGACACAGCTTCATCTACAATGTAATTTGTTCTTAGACTGTAGTGACTAAAACCCCATTCCCATTGGCCGAAAAACCTGTCTAAACCTGGGAACAATCGGCTTTTAGTGGCAGTGGGAGCTGCTCACTGACACGTGTCTACCCGGGTCCAATGACTCAGAAAGCACCTTACAATAAAATCGTCTCGGCTCTGATCAGTGTGCTGTGGGAACACCAGATCCGGGTTGACCCGCTAAATTATGTGTAAATTATATGTAACAAGCAGAGACAATTCTGTGTACAATTGATAAACATGGGGCAGTGCTGGTGAGAAGGATTCGGACAGATAAATGAAAGAAACAATAAAGCTTTTTTTCCAAAAAAGACAATCCACTGGACTTTTTTTCCCCAAGTTTGAAGATGTTTCGCTTCCAAACCAGGAAGCTTTTTCAATTCAAAATGTCAGAAATAGCGTTGAGTTCGGGGGAAACATCTTCAAACTTGGAAACGAAGTCCAGTGGGGGGGGACAGAGGCCACGTAGCTGCCAGCTAGGGCAAGGCTTTTTTTCCACAGGCTTTTTTGCAAGTGAGAAAGGAGCAAAATGTAAGCAGGTCGAGCCATGTTTTCAGTGGGAAAGATTCTTAACAATAGCATTGCTACCAATATTTATTGGGATGTTACTTATGCATCATCGGCTTAGTAGCCATATATGATGCTTAGCAGCTTTAGCTTCAGGGAATACCAACATTCAGACTTTATTCAGAGTGTTGTTGCCATTAACATCACTCTATGAATCAAATATGTTTTTATCTTCTTTAACACAGGGATTTTACTCATTCCTCCATACTGTAAATATACATGAAGGATGTATTAACAAACAAAATCAGCAAAAAACCCCCCAACAAAATAACAAATAATATACCCGCGGGACATGGTAAAAAATTTTAGTAAAACGTGCGCAAACAGAGTGAGTTGCTGGCAGTGTTGGGAAAGTTCTCTTTCTCACGTGAACTAGTTCAAAGTTCAGTTCACACATTTCAAAATGAACTTAGTTCAGTTCATAGTTCATAATTCAAAATTTTTGAACTAAGTTCACAGTTCCAAAAAATAAACTAGTTCATAGTTCTTTTTTTTTTCTTTCATATATTGCTCAATTACACCATAGCCTACTGTAGAACCACAGACAGCAATTATTTTATCAGTTGTAACACTGAAACTGTGCGTCAGATTTCATCTTCATATCCAGTTTTGAATCCTTATCCAAGCAGGATTTACATTTACATTTCCTTATTGTTGCTTTAACGCTTTTGTTGCTGTCCATTCACTTCACACTTCAGTAGCAGCTGCAGCTTTCACCCCTACAGTATATTCTCAAAACATCAGGAAAAAATTGTGCTGCTTGAATGGTCTTTATGATGAGGAATTATTAAAAGAAAAACAGGAAAGTAGTCTTTAAGGTGCAAATGTTTTTTTTATTTTTTAATTATTTTTTCCATTTGAAATTCCATTTCAGTACATACTAAAAGGAATACTGGAATCCTGGAAAATTATACCAGGCAGGTTTAAGTGCTGATTTTTTTACTGAAAGCCAGCGGGCAAAGTTTGCAGAGAAATGTAAGATTGTTGCCAACATCCTCACCATCCTCACCGACCACCTGCTCATAAAACTGTTTTTTAAGTGATCATACTGCTGCTTTGTCGCCTCCACGGTCGCCTCCATGCTGCTGTGGCTTTCCACGCTGCATTTTGTTTTGATGACGCACGCACTCGGCTGTAGGCTACGACACACTGGTAGCTGGTGTTGCCAGATTGGGTGTTTTCCCGCTACATATTAAGGCCTGTTTGCGGTGTGATTTAGCCGGGGTTTCGCCTGGAGGGCTTTATAGAAATCTGGCAACCTATTGAACGGAGCTTAACTGAGAGAGCGTGCGTTCACAGACACCAGAATGAACGAGTTCACAATAATGTTCATCAGGCAATAATGCAGATACGTTCAGTTCACGTTAGCCCAAAATATGAACGAGTTCATGAACTTTCGTTCAATGAACGCGTTCTGGCACAACACTGGTTACTGGCATATAGATAAAATACATTTTAAATAAGGTGAATATGCATCTTTAAGGTTGAGGCTAATCTAAGTAGGATGAGGATGAGCAGATCTATGCTAAGGTCCATTTAATGTAAGTTTGAGTCATTTATGCTTAAATGAACTAGGGGCAGGGATTGTGAAAGAATACATGTCTATTGTGACGAAGCGTTAAAAACCCAAAACCACGGATCTCTCCTTTGCCTTGAAAAGGCAAAGGAGAGATCATTCTATGCTGCTTCATAATTTTATGGTGCTGTGTCTACTCAAAGCCCACTCAAAAGTAACTCTGCCAAGAAAAAGAAGACTTTCAGCAGCGTCTTGTGAGTCGAAACAAAAATATGAAAGAAGCTGGGGAGGCACCTGGATAAATATCAAATACACGTTTTGGTCATGGGGGGGAACTTCAGCTGGATTAAGGAGTGAAAACTGATGCTGACAGCTCATTTACTACTGACAGATAAGAAAACATTAAAGGTCATGTTTAGAGCTTGATATGGAAATGGTAAAAGATCACAGAGACCTAACATGCAATAGCTTTAGCTGGAATCATGCAACAGCTATTGTGCAGCAATGAAGGTTTAAAGATGGCGCACTTTTCAAAACATATAAAGGGGTTGTTAGACTTATAAGCCCAACCTGTCACAATCTGCCCAGATAGCAGACCTTAATTGTTCTCTTCATTCACCTGTCTAACTCTGCCCAGTTCCTAATCATTCCTCATCTTATCCACCTGTGCCTGTTGCTTTGTATTCAGCTCAGCCTAGTTATCTGGGCCAAATCATTGTTTGATGTTTGTTTTATGTTTGTTTTAGGTATTCCAAGGTTCATGTCCTGGCCTTTTCCCGCGGAGCGCTCTCAGTTCCTCTTTTGGCTCGGTGCGGAGGAAGCTAGTATTAAGTCCCATAATCCTGGCTCCTAGGTGGAGTACAGTTTAAAGCTCTGCAGTTATCCTGATACCCGTCTCTGTCCCATAACCACTTAGCCTTTCTGTCTGCATCTGTGTGTTTCTGTCTGAGCTGCTCGAAACATGGAACTCTGAACCTACATTCATGCTCTTTGGATTCCTGGAACCCTAGATTTATCTTTTCCTCTGTTGATCAGAACTATGGACAAGGCTGCGGACTCCTGGATTCCAGAACTGTCCCGTTTGATCTTTTTTCCCTGGTCTGGATCGTATTCCTGCCTGCTCACTGAGGTTGCTGCATCGGGGACACTCTGGGCGGCTCAGCGCCGCAGCTCATTTGGCAGTCAATCGGCTGGATCCTGCCTTCCTCTGAGAGGATGGACTGAACTGTTTAACCAGATAAGTGACTATCACAGATCATCATCTCCCATCAGATGATCATGGTCACTAACCTGTGTTTCTCCCTCTGGAGTCTCAGTGATTGGGTGGTGCCCCGCCTCCCCACTGTAGTCTGCAGATCTACAGCTCTGCACTTCTGTTCTGTTCATGTCTTGAGTTAATAAACGTTTTGAGCTTTCCCACTGTCTTTCTCACCTTGAATACTGGGTCCTTCTGCCCCAATTTCGGACACAGCCTGTTAGCAGGGATATCACGTTAGTAGCTTGCTGTCATGCTCAAGGTATTGTTAATGTTGTAACATTAGGTTTACTTTCTTTACTACTGTAGATTTGCATAAAACATAAATGGAAGCCAAACTGAAAGTAAGACTAAAATAAACATTAGGTTCTTTGTCACTTGCAGTGATGGGAGTAACGGCGTTACTTTTTTTTTTTACAGTGTCCTGTCTGGCAATGTGGCAATAAGAATAATTGTCTTGATGCCAAAGAGCCCAACAGATTTTTACTTTTTATATTTTACGGCGTTATTAACGCTGTTACCTTTTTTAGTAACGAGGTAATCTAACTAATTACTTTGACTGTAACTATAACGCAGTTACCATTGCCAACCATAGATAGTTACAGCACGTTACTACTCAGGTCGCACAATTTACCTATTTTTGATGATAGGATTCGTGCAACGCCTTGTCATGAGAGAGGGTAAAAGCGCGATGAGATTGGCTGTTATGGGTGTTAACGTACAGTACACAGAGAGATGAGAGTGAGGAGGACCCAGCAGCAAAACATCGTTTTCCCTCATGGAAATATCGGGCGCATACGCCGAGCTGCGTTTCCATCAGATATGCGATTTCTCCTGCATCTCCGCACAGCAGGCGGCATGACATTTCAGAATTAGACATCCCCAGTTATTAATTTCATACACTCACCAGATCTGAACGCCCTGTTAAAAAACCACCCATGAGTAGCGGTAATGCAGCCTGATGATATTTAAACCGTATCAGGGATATTTACACCGCATCAGGGATGTCATTTACGTTGACATCCCTAAAGTCAACTCTCTGCAGGTTCTTGTCTTTGTCGTCCTCTCTATTCAGCTGGCCTTTGAAACACACTGTGAGAAGGTGGGGGCCGGGTGGTGAGGGTTACAGTGGCGAGAAATGCAAAAGTAACGCAATAGTTACTTTTATTAGTAACTAGTTACTTTTATATTGGAGTAACTCAGTTAGTAACTCAGTTACATTTTTAGAGAAGTAACTATAACTAATTACTTTTTCAAAGTAAAGTGCCCAACACTGGTATTAAACCGTATTTAATCGTTCTATGAGCATGTCTGATGATGACGTCAGACAAAGTTTGTAAAGTTTATATGATTTAGAAACCCAGTTCTCAGGACAGAGGCCCCATCTTCAACCAGTCACCAGAGCATAATTTACTCTTTATCAGATTTTATTTATTATTATTTTTCTTTTTGTGAAAACAATAAAGAGAACACAGAGAAATTTTTAAAGGAAGGCAAATTCTCTACTATTATACTCTGTGTTGCCAAGCAAGTAAACACACAATGTGCTGCTTTGGTGGGCTTTTTTCTAATGCCAAATGTAGCTCCCACTTCCAGTGGGATAACCTGGCAGGGAAAGTTAACCAAAACAGTAAAATAGTGTTCTACCACTGTTTGATAAAAACAAACATGTCTGACAGAAAAAGACAGGATTCTTCCCAGAGTCTCCCTGTGGGTCTTTAACTTTGTCAAAGTAAAGTTCAGAGTAGAAAAACTCCATTGAAATCATGTGAACTTTAAATTGTTTAGTCAGCTGCAAAAAAAAAATAAAAATACAGCTGACCAGGTCTTTAATCTCAGTATCGTGAGTTGGAGGTTATTGTATAATGAATGTTTTTGTTACAGGATCGTGTCCAGAATGGTTTTCACAATGAGTTCCTTCAGTTTTGGAAAGCACGCCTCTATTAAAACTGGGAGACTTTCTTTCTTAACAAAATAATGGTTGTTTAAAGGAAACACACAGGGAAAGGAAAATCATTGGCTATCTTCTCTGTGTTTCTATCTGGACTGTTCTCATGAAACTTAGATCATATTCAAAAATTACCTTTAACTGGCAGTTTTAATATAGAACAGCGAATGAGGCAGTTTTTTCCATATTAAAAAGAGCCCTGTTAGGGCAGGATTGGAAGTTTTTATTTCACAATTTTTTATTAGCATTCTGAGAAGGAAATCAGGATTTTAGAATAATTCAATTATTCCAAAGTTTAAATATTGATGTCTTTATTTTAGAAAAGTTTAAAAAACATGGTTATTTTCTTCATTTAATAGTGGTTTGATGAGAATAACTAAAGAAAAAAGCCTTTTGTTTTTATCTTTAGAAGCACTGTGTGAAAGAGAGAGACAGAATGGAGGAGCTCCAAGGAGGCAGACTAGTAAAGGTTCTTACAATCAGGGCTGGAAGTAGGGTTTCCAACTGTCCTTTGAAAAACGGAATAGTTCCGTATTTAGAAATAGAAACACCTGTCCTGTATTTAGTGGAAAAGAAACAAACTTTGTCCTGTATTACTGTGAGAGTAAAAAAATAGTCAGTAAAAAGCTAATGGAAAATGAAGAACAAGGACTTGTTCCCGGGCCCTGTCCTGCATTGTGACCAATGAGCTGACAACATATATGTAACGATCCAGAATACCCTCATCCCATTGGTCGAGTGTTGCTAACTGAGAAGATAGCTGGAGACAACAGAGCAGTATGGGAGACGGAGCAATTTAAATGCTGACGCTGCTTTTGCTGCTTTTGCTTTTGTGCACCTTTGCATAGCGATGCAGAAATATAGGGAGGAATCTTAAAAAACAAATACCTGGGTGGAGAAAGTCTGTGATAATGAATGTAACACACACTGCAAATATGCATCTAATTCAATAGAGCTTGAGTAAAATAGTTTAAAAAATCATTTCACACACAATGGGGGGTTTGAAAAAATCACCACGCCAGGAGAGGTGAAGGCAGCTGGTAACCCTATATGGAAGTCCACAGTAGTTACAGTAGTTGGGTCAGCTGAATTTGTTTATATCTTTTTTTCTAAAACTATTATATTTTAACTATAAGATAATTCAGATTTTTTTTATTTATTCTCCATTTCAAACTTTTTATACTTAAAAGTCCTAAAAAACAAAAAAAGGAAATCTATCTCTGCAGGTTAAGCTGCTTTAGTATCCAGGCCTGCACCCATCTCTAAAGTAATGTTGAATTTACATTTTATTCTAAAGCAAATTCAGTTTACTGTTTATTTTTCCCCTCTCATTGTCTCATAAATTAACAAAAATCGAAGCTTTCTGTAAGGACCAACAGATATATCTGTGAAGCAGGTGACTGCTAAACTGCTTTCCTGTTTTATGCTGGAGCATATTTTTGTAACCGAGTCAGACAAGGAATTGTTTCAGTGCTAGCTTATGTAACGCACTGACCTCAAACAAACTTTTGAACCTTTTAAATACAACCTGAGGTTTCAAATAAAACCCTGAGCAGTAAAACACAACTTTCTACCATCTCTGTTTGTTTACAGCTCGACTGATTCTATTCAAAGTCATCATTAACGAGATGAAAACGCTGTGTTGTTCCATGGTTACCGCGCTTCCTTTTCCAGAGTTCCAGGATCATACAGAACACTGATCCATTACGTTCTCCTTCAATTAACTTAGTTTTTATTTTTCTGTTTCCATCCTTCAAACACAAATTTAACTTGTAATTATAGTGGATTTAAAAGCAGTTATCCACTTAGAGCTTTATAGGATATTTAAGGTGCCAACATGTGCTGCTGCCTTACAGATGTTGCTGTTTAAATGGCTAAAACCCTCCCTTGCATGTTCGACCGTTGATAGAATGGGTGATCTCATTGCACTGAAAACCACAAAACAGCAGTTCAGCCCTGCTGGGTCCTGTGACACGAACACTGAGCACAGAGAATGGACGTATTGTTTAACTTCCTCTGCAATTCAAATTACATCACAAAACGGGACGATTTTGTTTATCAGAATCAGAGCCAATGTTTAATGAAAATCATATATACTGTATATAAACAGAGCCAATGTTTAAAGGAGGTCATATTATTGTTTAAGATCATTGGAGATAGAGCAATCTTATTTTTGATTCAGTGAACATAATATAGAGAAGTGTCGGTGTGAGGGATCAGTGTGGTGAATTCACTGGTGAATTCCAGTTGTTTTTAAACCCATTCCTTAGAAACAAATGTCCTGCAACTTTTAGGCGTTTCCCTGCCTCCACACCTCGATGGTTGATGATCAGGGTTCAGTTTCACAAAGCACTTTTCAACAAACTCACACTCAAAGCCTCAGTTGTAAACTCACTAAACCTGAGGTTGGAAACTCTGAGGTTTTGTCCAAATGTCTGCCCTCAACCAATCAATCTCTATATGTAGTGGACTTTATAGTGCACTCCATTAACCGACCGTTCAAAGTTGAGCACTACTTTTCGCTCCCTAAAAAAATCCCATGATACTTATCACTATACACTACATTTCATGGTGCATTGTGGGATTTTTTCATTTACTAGAGATTCGGATACCCCTATAAAATGGCATACACCCACTATAGTGTTCTACATAGGGGTTAGGACACATGTTTGGACACATTTTATTCAATTCAATTCAATTCAGTTTATTTATATAGCGCCAAATTCACAACACATGTCATCTCAAGGCACTTTACAGTTCAACCAGATCATACAGTCAAATTGATACAAAGTTTTCTGTCTAAGGAAAACCAGTTGATTGCATTGACTCATTGACTCAAATACAAATCCCTCACACTAAGCATGCTTGTAGCGACAGTGGAGAGGAAAAACTCCCTTTAACAGGAAGAAACCTCCAGCAGAACCAGGTTCAGTGTGAGCGCCATCTGCGTCGAGGCCGACTGGGGTTCAAGGAGACGGAAGCAGAGACACAAAAGCAACTGTAAAAGGCGGCCCCATCCAGGAAACACACAGCCAGGCAGACGAGCTCCGAGCCAGCTCCCATGCCAGAGGACGAAGAGAGCACATCCACTCAGTCACGGTCAGAGAAACAGGACCACACTGGAAAACAGGCCGATCTCCAACATCTATAAACAAAGGGTGTTGATGGAAGCAACACAGCTGATGTTTCTTTCCAGGATGACGTCACAGCCAAACAGGAACAGACGAGGCAAAGCTACTCTGAGGAAAACCTGCTCCTGATTGGGTCAGCTCTGGTGAGAATGTTACTATAGTAACAGATACAGATGTTGAGTAACCTCTCTTTGTGAATGGAAAACTCTGAGTGTCCCCGATTGACCTCAGGTGGTATAATTATGTGATTCAGATGTGCTGGAGAGTTCACATCTAAAACACGAGGGACTAGGGTTGAAAAACGCTGCCACAGCCTAGGAGATTCTTCAGACACTTAGCGCTTGTCTACACAAAAACGAACAAGGAATATTTTCATAAAAAGCTTAGAAACAAAAAAAGTTGCTTCCCCACTGAAACATAAAATTATTCCGATTTTATGTTTCAGATTTTTCCGGTTACAGAAATATTTGCTAGAATCATGAAGTCAACTAAATGGTTTCTGTCTGGCTTTAAAATTCAACACTTTAAACTCTGATCTAAAGAACAGATGAGAAACAAAATCACTGATATCTGTCAGTCTAGAAAAGTTTACAAAGCCTTTTCAGAGGCTTTGGGAGATTCTTATGAATCACAGGAAGAAACACAAAAAAAAAAAAAATATGGCATGGGGTTGTACCTCCCAGAGGAATGATCAGTCTACAAAAATTACTGCTTTGACAACTCTTCCTGGAGATGACAAAACTATCCATAAAAACATCTAAAGCTCTGCAGGCTCTAATAGGCTTAGTAAAAGTTTATGTGATGACAGTGTTTGCAACAAGGGGGGAAAAAAAAAACATCTAAATGATCCCCAAAACTTTTGAGAAAGCCATCTGTGGACTGACAAGAAAACCACATATCAGAAGAGAATTATTCCAGTTAAACGCGTTGATGGTTGAATGGATCAGTGGCTGCTGTAAATGTTTTTTCCTGATTGTTCAAAGCTTTGTTTCCGCTCTCCGGTAAAAACGTCTCATAGAAAATGTCTGGCAACAACTTCATTACCTCGAGCTGAAGCCGATCAGATATGGGGGGAAATTTGTTCCATTATTGTTGCAAGCAAAGGACCCATTTTGTAATTAATGAATTGAAATAGAAAAAACGTGCAATAACAAACATAAAGTTTTTAATTGTACCTTTGCCGTTTCTTCAGATTTCACTATCTTTGTATTCACTTTTCATATTTCATCATTTCAGATTTTAGTTTTTACATTTTTTGTCAAATATTTTTTCAGATTTAATTTCTTTTCCTTTTTTTAATATATGAGTTACACCAATTGCATTATTATGAAACTGTCAAACCTTTTAAAGATTACATTCTTTTCACTTCAGTCCCAACAAATCTTCTTATTCTCAATAGAAATGCGTCTTGGTTCCTCACTCCAGAGGAAAGCCCGCCCCCAGAGGTGAAGAGAATGTGAGCAGGAAAATAAGATATAGAAATCAGGCAATTGGCAAAACGAAGTCTAAACAACAAAAAAAAAAAAAAAAAATTGAATCTGTAAAGAAAAATTATTTGAAAAACAAAGTTACTTTCAAAATACGTTTTTTTAATTAAAAGGTTTTTTACAAGTTTAGTTTCTGGTTTTCAATTAAAATGAGAAAAATGTGCTTTTTCAGTTTTCCATTTAAAAACAAGTTATATACTTGTAACAATAATGAAACAAAATTCCCTCCATAACTGGGACCAGTCGAATCCTAAGCACACAGAAATGGGGAAAAACGTCTTTTCATGTGGCCTAGTCAAAGTCCAGATTTGAGTCTGATAAAGATGCTGTAGAATGACCTCAACCAGACATGAACTTTTCAATGTCGCTGATTTCAAACAAATCTGCGCAGAAGAATAGCAGCTCACGTTTCCTCTCCAGTGTGTCTAGACTCATTAACAAATACTACAAACAGGGAAGCAGTTGCTGCCCCAGAGGATGGAAAGGCCTGTTAGTAGGTTTAGGGTTTAAATCTCCAGCAGTGGGTTAGTTAACCAAAGAATTTTTTTTTTTTTTTGTATTTTAAGTGTGCTTATTGGTTGAATAATATGCGGAGCCCATAGGATAAATAATGAGTTTATAGGGAGTGTGTTACAGTTTGTCGCAAATGTTTACACAAAAAAATAAAACTTGAGGCAGAATGACCCCAACATGCACCAAGTGTTCGACCCAGTTCTGCTGAAACTTGAACACAATTCCTGCTCTTTTCTCTCAATCAATCTCCAAATAGTTTCTTTTTTTTTTTTTTTAAACACTGCACAGTTTTTTATGCAATTTGTACATTTTTTTTAGGAAAATATTCAGTTTTCACCAGGAATGAGTTGTCATTCAAAATCTAAATGCAACTTTCCCGCCTTTGCACACAACTCATCGCATGAAAACAACTATCACTCAGTTTCACAGTTTGTAATCGGAGCTGGAACAGAAAAGGTCACAGTTCAGATGGTCTGTTTTGGTTTTATTGGAGTCCAACACTACTTGGATAAGTTGTTTGTTTTTTGCTGTTACCACATGAACTTTTTTTCAGTGTTTGATGTTCAACTTTGTGTCGGATGGATGTATTTCTGTCTGGAAAAAATTAAATATACTGAAAGGATTTTAAGATACACAGTTTTATGTGTTCTCAGTCTGTCAGTATAAAAAAATAATTGTAAAAACTTTTGCAACACACCGAATAGAGAAAAAGGTCTAAATCATTATTTCCATTTATCATAGTGCTGCATTTGCAAGAAAAAAGCTCTGAAAGGAATTCATGTTGTTTTTATGCAAAGTTTGATTTTGCAGAATTCCAGAGCTTTGGAGAGTGTGTGTTTGAAATGTGTGTAAAGCTTTGAGAATATGAGGCATGTTTTCAAAGAAATTGTGTAAACATTTGAGAAAAACTGCAAAGTAGGTCAGACTGAGCTCAGCTACAGTGAAATATGCCGTGCTGCATGCAGAGGTCATGACTTGGAGAGGGTGTTAGTAAGTGAAAGCAGATGGGAGGCCGCTCGCATGCAAAAAGCATCCAGTCAGACACTTCAGTATCTGCCATGCCAGGAAAACCACTATGTGTGAGTGGGGGAGTTTGCAACGGGCTTACAAGGGATCTTTAACCTGATCATGCACTCAAATGTTGCTTCAAGATCATCCAGCCAAAAAGAAACATATAAATGTTTACACGATTGTCTTTCTTGAAAAGCATGAGATGTTTTTATGGGGACAAATGGGGACTTGAGATTGTTTGTTCTTTCCAATCCTAAATCTATTTTTACCTAAAAAGGTAAAAATTCTCCATTAGTTCCAAGGATTCCAATCACTTACAGCAGATTGTTGTAAAGGTGGAGAAAAAAAATCACGTTTAAAGAAAAAAGCCAAATTTCCCACAGCTTTGTTTGCATCCTAACACTGCATGAAGACATACTTTACATCAGGCATCCCCAAAGTCAGTCCTCGAGGGCCGCTGTCCTGCAGGTTTTAGAGGTTTCTCTGCTATAGCGCAGCTGATGCTGACGATTGCAGCCCAGCAAAAGCCTGTTAATCAACTATTAATGTAAATCAGCTGTGCTGGAGCAGGGAAACCTCTAAAACCTGCAGGACAGCGGCCCTCGAGGAATGACTTTGGGGATGCCTGCTTCACATAGTAAATTTGATTGATAATGATTCATTGATTCAAATAGTACAGTACTGTGAACTTATAAAATACACATATATATATATATGTATAATACCCATTTAAATAATTGAAAAAAACACTTTGAAAATGATCAATCATCCATCTATCCATTATCTGACACACTTTATCCCTGCTGGGGTCGCAAGGGGTGCTGGTGCCTATCTCCAGCTGTCTACGGGTGAGAGGTGGGGTGCACCCTGGTCAGGTCACCAGTTCATTGCAGGGCAGTGATAAATCAAATGAATTAAAAAAAACTTCATTTAATTACTTGAACTCTATATTTTTGCATATAAATTTAAATTGAAATATTCATTATTTTAAGGGGGTCGGCATTGTTTGGTACCGGTATTATTGGGCTTGTTAAGAGTTATTATCTGAGATAGTCAGGCAGTTAACATAAATATAAAAAATGCTCCTTGTCATGTTCATGTTTACATTCAAGGCTTCCTTTCGTTTACATGCAGACTTTCCAAAGTCCAGACACTCCCCTCAAATTGAAACTTAGTAATTGCATATTTGCCTTCATCTGGTTTTTCATTTCGTTTTAGGTTAAATCCCACCAGTTACAGGCAGAAAGTAATGAGGCATATGAATAATAGAAGAAGATGTAAAAATACAGATTTTTGAGACAGAAGAAGAAAAAAATGATTTCAGCTGTTTGTTTGACAGATTTGTTGATCAAAAACTGCATTGGACAGGTACTTTCAGTCATATCTGAGGAGCATACAAATTTAAATGCATCAAATTGTGTATTTCTTGTCCTGGGGTCTCTGAATCAGAGGGTGTCCGATGGCCTAAGGGGTCTGCATTGCATATATTCAAAAAAAAAAAACTCAGGATGTTTATTTGGGCCAAAGACCTTTCAGGCCTTAAAAGCTTAGAGCAGCAATAAATTAAAAAATCTGTACTGGTAGGGACAGTACCAGCTGCATTCTAGATGACCTGTTGACTTTATGTTTGTTTTTTTGTTTCTTTTTTGCAGAAACCTCAAGACACTGCTGCAGCTTTTAATATCAGGACGAGTTCACACAGTATTCCTGCTCCAGGCGTCTTTTTGTAATAATTTAATTATTTACAACCGGAAAAGACATTTGAAGAAAGTTAACCTCACTCCCATAACTGCAACAATGCCTGCTTCCAGTGTTCCCAGTGCTGACTTCAGCCTTCATCTGCCTGGGGGGAAAAGTAACAAGGAGGAAACAGATCACCTCCACCCATCTCTGTTTCCTTCCCTTCCCTGCCACCCAAACAGTGCCAGTCTGACCCCATTCTTGCTGCTATGAACATCAAATCTACACGCTTGCAGACTGCCATTTACCCAGTCCTATTATTGTTGGGACAGAAGCTTCCTGGTGTCTGTCCTTTGAAAAACTAAACATACGAAAAAAACATCTTTTGGTTTCTGCACATTTCTCATATACCTTTAGCTTTGTGTATGTTCCCTAACGAAACATGCAGAAACACCCAGAGCTAAGGGCAATCTGAGTCATCAACGTCACCTGGCTGTGTTTGGACTGTGGGAAGAAAGCAGATGATCAGGATACAGTCCCAGCATGCCAGCTTCTCATGCACAGGCCTCACCAAAGTTCACTCCACCAGTTCATTTCAATGTAGGTGGCCAACAGCAGACATTTTGTTTACTCAATACATGCCGACAACCTTTTACAAGTGGGTTTTGAACGTAAAGACTTTAACTATACCAAAAAACTATCCTTATAGAATCCAGTCCTACAAGAAACTATGCATATTCTTCATTTTTTTTTTTTACATCTTGTTATGGTAGTTACTTTTTCTGTGGTTTTAATATTTTTGCTGAAGCACATTTGGCTGCAGCTACAGTCACACTTCTTCTTGCATGTGTCTCTATTCCACAGCCGAAGCTTCGAGCCGTTTTTCGAGTACTGGAGGAGGACGTACAGCCCCAGCCCCTGTACAGCAGAGCGGAGGACCTCGCCTATTCAGCCAGGCCAATAATTTCCCCCCTTTCAGACAATTACACAGGTATGGGGCATTGCAGGCTAACAAAAGAAGCCAAACGACCCCCATCCCAAGGGGGTGGACACCTTCGCTGTTCCAATTTGTATGTTTTCAAAAAAACAAAAACAAGGCTTTGCTGGGCTATTGTATAAAACCTTGAACTCAACACTATTCCTGACATTTGGAATTGAGAAAGCTTCCTGGATGGGAAGCAAAACGTCTTCAAACTGTGAAACAGTCCAGTAGATTGTTTTTGATTTTCTTTTTGTGGGCTGCTTAGTGGCACAGTGAGTAGCACTGCTGCTCTGCAGCAAGAAGGTCGTTGGTTCGATTCTTGACCCAGGGTCTTTCTGCATGAAGTTTGCATGTTCTCCCATGCATGTGTGGGTTCTCTCCGGGTACTCCGGCTTCCTCCCACCATCCAAAAACATGACTGGTTAATTGGCCTCTCTAAGTTCTCCTTAGGTGTGAGTGAATGGTTGTTTGTCTCTGTGATGGACTGGCGACCTGTCCAGGGTGGACCCTGCCTCTTGCCCATAGACAGCTGGAGATAGGCACCAGCAACCTTTGCAACCCCACTCAGGATAAAGCGGGTCAGAAATCGTATGGATGGAATAACTGTAGTTCTGCACTCCACCAGTAGGCGGTGAATTGTTCACATGAAGTTTCATGAACTTTGGGGATCGTTGAAGCAATTAGCCCAAACGGCTTTCTGAAATAAAGTTTCTAAACTAGAGTTGTTTATTTTAGAAACAACTTTTGTTTCCCAAATAAAATAAAGTTGATGTGCAGCAGTTTAGGCCAAGTGCATCTTTCTCATCGTCTTCCTTACTTTCTCACTTTGGCAAAGCAACCAGACCCAAAGACGGTCCTGGCTTCTCCAAACCTCTGATTTCCAAATAACTGAAACTACAGGGGAATTCCTAGAAGTTCAATTCTGCCAAATATTTTCCTTCACATCTGTTCTTTGATACATTGTGATGCTGGATGCCTGCCGGTGATTTGTGTCCTTGATTGCTCTGTTTAGTAAATAAACAATCAACAATCAACTCAATCAACTGCATTTAGCAAAAGTTGAAAGTGATTAAGGTGTAGCAACATTTCAAGGATGAATACGTGTGAATTATTATCATACCTATTATTTCAAATGTTTCTATTTCTTGATTAATATCTTAAATGATGGAAATGGATTATCAACACGTAATAGTAATTTAAAAGGGGGAAAATGCAACTGGAACCACTTTGAGGCTTGGTTCATTAGAACCGGCAAAAACTTTGGATCACAGACAGCGCCCATGTGCTGCAATCATGCAGACATTTCCCCCCATAACCATATTACATGGAATCAGGCCTGCTCAGCTTACAGCGATGTCCTGGATCCATCCTTTCAATCAAGTTTACCGCTGTTTGTCCCGCTTCAAATCAAAGTCCTGTAAAGAGCTGGGTGATTTTTTGGGGGGGACAAGTCAAGCAAGTTATATTTTATCTAAGAGGATCAACGCCACAGGTTTGATGCATCCCCCCTCTGCCAGCGCAACTGGCAGCACACTGAGCTTTGAGACGTTCACTCTTGTGTTTGTTGGCACAGCTGAAGGCCATGCTGTCCAGCTGGGACACTGTGAACGGAAGCTCCACATCTGGTTTTAATGGACTGTGACTGTTGATTTGGCTCCAGGCCATAAGCCAGCTTTAGTTGCCTCCAATGTACTGCCGATGCAATCACAAAACAAGAACCAAGACGGAGAGGAGAGTGATTCATGGTACTGGGACCAACACAAGGACAATATTTTTTTTTGTCTTTAATTGTTGTGGCAGATCTTAGCGACAGATCCTGAAAACTTTTGGAAACATGAAAGAAAAACAACATTGTTTGCTCTTAGTCCCGGTTGCCATGGTGGCTGATTGCTGGTCATATTTTGCTGTCTTTCCTTATAATAAACACTTCCTCCCAAAACTGTGACTGTGTCCCAAATTCCAGTAAGATGGAGCAAATGTGAAGACAAACATGCCCTAAATGGACAAAATGCGCTGCCAGACTTTCTCCAGACCTCTTTTTTTTTTTTTTATGATCCACCACGCTTGACCTACTTCTGAACCATCGTTTAATTGATGATTGTTTGCTTTGCCCCATTCTGACATTATCACTACAGGACCACTTAGCTTGAGGATACTCCATCAAATCTGCCAAATAAAATGTTTGATTAGAAATAGCGCCCTGCAGTGGCTGTAGGAGGGATTGGACCATAACATCCAGACCAAACAAGGAGATGGGAAGAGAAATAGATACATAACAGATTTTATATCCTCATCTGCATTATATTATAATTTGTGAATTTTCTCTTTGTGGATTTCCTGATTAGGATTTAATATATTAAAGTTGTAGGGAAGTAATTTAAATGTCAAATCATTCTGGCTTAAACATGTATATAAATGTACTCTTTATTAGACGATATTTTCTAAAATTTAGAAAAATTCTATAAAAAAAAATCCTATCTTAATATCTGTTTTTTTTTTTGTTATCTTATGCAGGCCAGTTACAGTAATTATACATCAGCCTGAACCGTAAATTTAGCCAATCATATATCACCGATTCATCTACGTCAGTCTATTTTTTTTGTCGCAGCTAATATACGCTATGGTTGAAATAGGAAAAGAATTTACTTTCCCATTGAGTTCCATCCCACTGTTCATGTATTTCATTGTGTGTGTGGCGGGCAAGCAGGGATGGGCGAAAAGTGTAATGTCTCACTCAGCAGGCGATAGAGCTAACAGAACTGCCAGCGTTGTGAGGCAAGGGCTCTCAAACATGTTTACGGCTGGAAGCCTTCTACACCAAACCAAGCTTCTGCCGCCCTGGCGTCCTCTTCCACAACTATCTTGGTCCCCACTTTCCTCCTCTAAATAAACATTTTGTATGATGGAAAACAGACGACCTCGACACTAAACTCTCCTCCTCTTGCATGTTTCCTCTGTCACTTCAAAGGTTTCCTTGACAGCATAGTTTCTAAGTCACCAATTTAGGCTATTTGATTACATGGAATTTCCCATTGGGAACCTACTAACACTAAGGGTGCTAACTGGTTAATAGGGTGGCTGCATGATAAACCGGCCACAACCAAAAAGCTTGCTAACCTCCCGCTACAACAACCCCACCTCCTTGATAATCGACCAATCACATTCACTTTATTCACTCGTGTAAAGTTGTGCATCACTCGGGTGAATTCAGAAATCCAACAGTTGGACCAGCTGCTTCCCTATGACTTTAAAAGCACTCAGCCATGACATAATGGCCGCCTGCCTGTTAGTGTGGAGCCACATCTCACATCCAGACTTGGACTCCTTTAGACCACAAGGCGCTTTTATGATAACCTGACAACAGCCAGATGCATGTCTCACTCCGCCTAGGTCCACTTCCATACATCTGGGAACCCGCCATAGGAATTGCTTTACTGAGAGCTGGGCCTTATCAACTCCTTGCATATGATTGGATAATTCACTTGTCTGTCATCTTTATTGGCGTGCGCTGTTTCAGCCGCCACGCAGAAGCTAACCCGGTGGCGCTGTGAGGGAGGAGGAGCCATTTGTTAGATCAAGCTCTTGCCAAACGGTCGGGAGAAGGGCGAAAACATTCTCTGATGTTCTTTTTAATGAAACAATATCAGATAGTTTGGACAACACAGAAGAAATAGTAGCATCAATGCTAACGCTTGCTTCCTCAATGCGAGTCAGCCATTGTTGTTGGAATCTCACGGTCGCTTCTCCACTCCAGGACACACCCACCCTGCGTCCTGATTGGACAGACCATAAATTCGTTTTGGGGAAATCACTTTCAATGAAGCGGGTTCCCAGATGTATGTGAGTGGAGCTGGGGCGAGACATACATGCTGGCTGTTGTCAGGTTACTTTTATGATGCCTTATTTGCACATCATTAGAAAAGTTTGATGTTATCCAGGCTGTTTGGTTCTAGTTCAAAAATTCAGTCTGTAAACAAACCAAAGAAATTAAATCGTTTGACATATGCTGGCAAATTTAATCTAGCATGTAAGTTCCCTGAGGCTGGGGATGTAACCCTGGGTACTCCCAGTTAGATGGTGAAACTAGAACAAGGCATTTATTTGTCTTATCCAAACCAATAATGATGATGCCTGCTTGGTCTTGTGTAAAGTCTGACTCGGCAAGGCTTAAAATACTCAGCAAAAAAAATTAATTGTGTTGTTTATTTGCATGATAACTGGAAATGATTATGTCTCCTTTGGCTCATTGTGTGCAAAGTTGAGATGCGTCCACTTAGTGCTATGTAAGCAGAAGATTTGTTTTATTTGAAGGTGCAAAAAAAAAAAAAGGAACATGTCAGACCAGATTTACAATAATGCTAAGCTTTGGTGTAGATTTTATTAGCAAGTAATGTACTTTCTATAAAGGAAAAGAATAATCCAGAGGCGCAACTAAGAAAGATTTGCAGACACAGCTATTCCCCTATTGACTATTAAACTGTCAATGGATATAAAGCACTGCAGAGAGATCTAACACATAAGGAAGTATTATGAAATGATACAGCTTGTCTGCCAGTTAGAAGAAATACTTTTCTGTCTTTAAACATCATGTCTTCAAATACTGCATATCTTGAAGCTTTAAAAGTTCACAGCAAGGTATTTCTTTATGCCTCATTTGGTTCAAATACACCCTGACCCGTCTGACGGGGTCAGTTTTCTAAAACCAAATCAATATTCTGTGCTTGTCTAAGCATGGATTTTATTTGCACTTTCTCTTAACAGGCAGAGGAAAACCACCTGCAACAACCTCATTTTATGACAGTATGAGAAAAAGCTTCTGTTGGCTGATATTCGTGGGATTTTAGTGTGCCAGAGTATTCAGAGGAACATCTTCCCACAGTCTGAGCAGGCATTCAGAGAATTACTGAGGAAATACCATCCAGTGGAGAGCAAGGTGGGACAGGGCCAGAGTGGGGGTCATGGTGCAGGCTGGAGTCTCATTTTTATGGTTTTTTGTAAGCTGTATTTATATTTTGATAAGGAGGCAACGGAAATTACAAACGGACACCAAAGAATAAAAGAAATGCTGACTTTAACATTTATTGTGAAAGTTCTCCTGCATCTTTGGCTGTTTTTTGCACATTTATTTCATTGCTGTTAGGTTTTCTGATTTATTAAAATATAAGTAAACACAAGTCATTAGAGACCTGAAAAATTAGAGGGTAATTTCTATAACCTGAAATGATTAATAATAAATAATCTTTAATGAGTTTAACTATGGAGAGTAGATTAAAGTGGTTATCGATTTAGGCTTTCTTCCTCTAGGGTCTTGCTTTAGTCAAGTGGTTCTAAATTAGCGAGTGCTGTTAGTGAGGAAGGTTCCAATGGACGGTTTAAGGGAAAAACAGATGAGAGCTCAGAATCTGGGAAAAAAGGAACCCTCAGTAACCAGTCAGGGGGGGTAAGTATATTTGTTTTTTTGCTTTGTTTTTTTTCAGCCATGAAGGGCAGATACATTTTTTATATATTTCAAACTAATCTTTTAATTGTTAAGCCCTGAGGGGAAAAAAAATTTACAGATTCAAATATTTGTTCTTTGTTCTTCTGTTCCATGAAAGGCAAGGTTTTATTCAGGAGAGTGAAGTGTTTGTTATTGTAACACTTTGCTTTACCACTAGAGGCACTGCAGTAAATCCACAGGCCGCTGAGAACTTCATCTGATTTGTTAGTTTATTTATTGATGGGAGTAATGAATTTACCAACAATTATAATTTTTTTCTTTTCATGTATAGTTTATTAATTCTGTTTCCATTACAATATTTAGTTGAGCAAACATACTACTAGGATTCCCTGTTGTTTTATGCTTTAATGTTTTAGCTGTTGTCACTATTATATATATATAAAAAAAAACTATTGAAATAATTTACTAATCATTCAGTTTTGATTTTCCAGCATTTACCTGGAGCTTGCACCTTAGGGAATTACTGTGACAGGCTATGATAAGCGTTACTGAGAGATAAGATATATATAAGATATAGTATTGGTCCCAATAAAAATATCATGGCGAGCAAATGTGCCTCATCAATAATGTAGTTAATTAAATAATGGTTAAAGTTTGGTATAAAATGTATATGCTTTAATTGTATTTAATGTCATTTACAACAATCTACTTCAGAAAGTGTGATGTTTGTTCTTGTAAACATGTTTGGTTCCACTGTGTTTTTAACATTATAGGTGATAGTGAAGGCCTGTGGGTTTACTGCCTTTAGTTAAACAGCAAAGTCTAACAATATTAAGCGCTTAGAAATGAAAACAAAAAAAATATTTTTGTTTCTTTTCTAAATAATTTAGTATGTGTATTTTTTGGAGTCTTAATCTATGAAAAACAAACAAACAAACAAACAAAAACAAACAAAAAACTGTGATTCTCTTTCCGCTTCCCTTAAATAGTTACACAAAAAAGAAAAAAAATTAACTGTTTTAGTCTGTACATTTTTTTCTTCTTCTGCAAACTAAGAAGTGTAATAAATATATGTTATTTTATTTTTATCTTATAATTAATAATAATAATAATAATAATAATAGATTTTATTTGTAACGCACCTTACATTTCAAAGAAATCTCAAAAGTGCTACAGAGACCAAAAAGAAAGAAAAAACAAAGACAAAAATAATAACAATAGTAATAAAAAAAAAAAAAAACAAAAGAACAAACTGTTAGGGCTTTACAGCAATACATCCTACATCGAGCGACACCAAAAACCAACAATACTACCGTAAAAATAATAATAATAGTAATAATACTAAATAGTAATAATAAAAAATAAAGAATAAATTGCTAGGGTCCACAGCAACACATCGCGCACCAAGTGGTACCAAAACCAACAGGTGAAACCAACAATAAAAACCACAATTTAAAACAAAACTTACAGTTCTAAAAAGGCCTGTTTAAAAAGGTGGAGTCTTAAGACCTTTTTTAAAGGCCTCCCACACCTTGTGGGGACTCTCAGGGACTCTGGAAGGAGCATTCCAGAACCGTGGAGTTCACTGCCCCTGAAAAGCCCTATCCCCCATAGTGGCAACGTTTGGTCTTAGGTTGATGCAGGCAGTAAAAGGAGGTGGAGAGAACGAAGCCTACGAGAAGTAGCGATCTTGATGAGAGGAGGATTCACTGAGATAGGCAGGAGCAACTCCATGGATGCATTGATAGGTAAGCAGACAGAGTTTATAATGTATTCTATGTTTGATCGGTAGCCAATGAAGTGAATTAAGAACAGAAGTGATATGGTCGAATTTGCGCCTCCTCATCAGGACCCGGGCAGCACAGTTCTGAATGTACTGGAGCTTTTGCAGGTTTTTACCAGAGGTCCCAAAGAGGAGGGCATTACAGTAGTCCAACCTTGATGAGATAAAGGCATGGATCAACCTCTCAGCATCCGGTTGGGAGAGTTAAAGTTCAAAGTTTATTTATTTATTTAGACATTTTCCATTTGGCCTGAATGTTAAGTGGGAAAAAAATACAGTATAGATCTTTCAAAGTATTCTTTTTGTTTGGTCCAGCCCAGAAGGAAAAAAAAAAGATTACATAGAAAATTACATAAAAGTTATCTAGGTAAGTGGAAAAAGTTTTACACTTACAAACATGCAAACATCTCACATGTCTCTAAAGGCTTTCATAGTTACTCTATATAGAGCAAAACATCTGAAATTATTCTGTGCAAAGTAAAAATAAAAACATTTTCCATATTATAATACTATAGCAGCATAGTTATAAACAGATGGTATTAAATTACTCTACAAACTGAAATTAGATAATATATCTTTTTTATTTTTTGTCTAAAATAATCAACACCATGTTACATTTTTTCTTTTATCTCATCTGACCGACTGGCTAAAGGCATCAGCAGTGAAGTGCGTGAACTTAAAGGTTCATGTGAAGGACTGAAGCAGGAAGACCTCAGCTGAACTCTGACCATCAGCCGGGTCACTCTCTGCCTGAGGGAAAGTAGTCTTCCTCATACCGAATGGAAAACATCTCACTAAAATGATTTCCCAGTCAACGGTCTAAAAATTTCTCTTATTAATCTCATGTTTGTCAAAAAGGATTAAGCACCTTAAAATAAATAAATAAACTTTAAATGGTAGCATGACATTAACAGCAGCTGTTGCACAAACTCTGGCACAACGTCCAGAGAGGAAAATCAGTGGACTGGGAAACAAAACAGCAGAATCCGTAGTTCAGACAGAACATCCCTTATTCTACGATAAATACTCCCTTGGAAGTCATGTTCCCGCCATCCTGCAATAAACTTGCCAATTTACAGCAGGATATTGTTGCTCTCTGCTGGATAACCTGAGTCTGATTGCAAAATGTGTAGAGCTATTACGGTAAATTGAGCAATAAATTGCGCTTTAGCAGAGATAAAATTATGGTCTTAGTATATATCATTTAGTAGGGAGTATGTTTTAAGTATTTCATGCATCAGTATGTATTAAACTCCCCTTACGGAAATAAGTACCTGGGGAAAACTCTGCATTGTAGTATTGGCCAGGAAATTCTCGGACTTCTTCTGTAAGGAGCAGTTTGCAGTTTTTATCCTCAGCTGGAGGGAGCTCATAAAATAAAGCTTCCTTAAACCCATGGTTTAACTTTAGATTATTTAACTACCGCTGTATGTTTTGTATAACCCATAAAGGACTCTAGAAAGTTCAGAATCTGGCTTAAAATAAACGTTTTCTGCACATTTGCTTATCAGATTCAAACATGTCATTACAAAATATAAAAGTGGTCAAAGTTAACTGAAAAACAACTTCTAATTAAGCCTCTCAATAAATGGGGCATTATGATATCCAACAATTTCCGTCTTACGCACTTCTGGTTTCTTTACTGGCCTGGTTTCAGTGCGTTGACCAGAATTATTCATGGGGCGTTTTAATTAATCCCTCTCAGGGTCTGTAATCACTGTGAGCATTCCTTCATTTTGGTTCTGGCTAAGGGACCAGAAGGGAATTTTAGGAGCTCATCCAACCCACTGAAACTCATGATGGGGCTTAAAGAGAACATAACAAAAGCCCATCTTTCAGGCTTGTCCTTCCCCGCCTGCATTTTGATTTCAACCTTGAGACTCACACAGAGAAAAGCTGCTATTAGAAAATATTCATATTATCTATACAGGTAACAAAAAATATTTCCATGAAAGGAAAACCAGTTAATGGTGAGCGACTTATTGACTCAAAGGCAACCCCTCACAACAAGCATGCTTGTAGCAACAGTGGGGAGGAAAACTCCTTTTTAATATAAAGTAACCTCCAGAAAAACAAGACTCAGACTGAGCGGCCATCTGCCAAGGCCGGCTGGGCTTCAATGAGAGTTTTGAAGTTGGGTGTCCTACAGTTTTAACAACAGTAGGACACTCAATTTCTTCCTCCAGGCCTTTAGGTGGTGATTAAACACTTGAAGTCGGTTTGTCTTCACACAAAAAGGTAGACAGAATTGCAGCTAACATGCAGATCCATGCATGCAAGTAGAAGAAAACACTTTTATCACAATATGTTTACCATGAATGGACTTTGGAAAAGCAAGCTTTCAAAAACCGAAATTCTGGAGGTCAAATATCTACAAATTTGGGGTTAGTCAACGGAAAAACTAAATAAAAATGGCAATTTTGGTGAAAAAATAATCAAAATTTAGATTTTTGGCAAAATCGTTCATCACTACTTTCATTTTACCATTTTATTTCTCCATCATCATTGTGATGATGCGGTCAAGACGTGATTGTTTCTGCTGCAATGGAGGCCTGAAAATAATACAGTCTACCTAGTTTAGACCGTTCATTTAAACCGGCTCTGGTGACAAAGATATTCTTAGTCTATAAAGTTTAAATATAAATTTTATTATAAATAGAGCATTAAATTCCTTGGTTGGTTTGCTCCTACCTTGATGCTCTTTCCTTGTTTGTGATTTTTAGGAACAGAAAACCTACTTTTTGATGTTTCGATAGTAGGATCTGGGGAGGATTTACTAGAACTTAGAGTTGCTGTAGATCAGTTAATTTAGTTCAAATCAATTCGTCTCTGACCACGCCGAGATGTCACTTTACCACAAAGCATCACAGGTGGGTCTGGCTCTATTAACTAGTTGACATGTGACTTCCTGGTAGCTCTACTGTACTGCTAGCAGAGAGAGCTATGGCTGTTTATGACAGCTCATTGCGACTGGTGCATGAATTCTATATAGGACCTTAAAGGACGACCTAAAAACCCACCAGGACGGAAGCTTGGTGTATATAACCTTGTTTAATTAGAACGTGATATCTTTGTTTAAATCAGCATATACACTGACTATGCACCTTTAACGTCGGTTAAGTAAAGAGGTGAGCAACTGGGCAAATTAGAGTCACCAATTAACATAGTAGTGATATTTTTAGAGGGTGAAGGAAGCCGTAGTGCCTGCTGAAAACCCACAAGTACACACACACATGGAGAACATGACTGTAAGTGCAGAATAAATCCTGGCTGGGGAATCGAGTCCAAGACCGCTGTTCTGTCAGATGAGCATACCCGTGAGACCCGCAAACCCATAGTCAATACCCATCTATCTCTTTTAGTTCTGTACAAAAATCTTAATCTAATCATTTACTTTTAGTTTAGTACTTTTAGATCTTATCTTAATTTTTTATTTTTACATGACTAAAGGGATTCCGTGAAAAATTCAAAAAGTATCCTACTGGACTTGGTTTCCAAGATTCGAAGATGTTTCGCTACCTCTCCAGGAAGCTTTCTCAATTCAAATGTCTGGATCCCAAGCAGTGAGTTTTGAGTTTTATTTAGACAAATGCCTTTGTATCGCTTGGAAACATGCAGCCTGGTAACCGGGAAGTGGATGGGTCAAGCTTGTTCCATCGCTAGCCCGTAAGCATTCTGAAAACCTGTCTAAGTGATCTCTGGAGGGTTGGTCGCTGGGGGGATTGCCGCTAAGGGGGGGATTGTCTCCCCTGTAATACCCGGAAACCTGTCTACGATTGTTAAGAGTCGGATCGTTAAGGAGGTATTGTTCACCGGCTGGGGTGGGTAGGTGCTCCCTCGCTCCTCTGTGATGGGGTGGGGGGTTTGGTGGACTAAAGGGATACATGTCCATTGAGGTAGTTTAAAGTCTATTTTTCATACAAAATAAACGCGAATCTGACGATATTGCGCATGTATTATTAATTATGGGTATGCTGGTCTGACGACGAGGTATACTCACACACAGAACCGGCTTGCTGCAAGGGGCAACATGTGAAGCCTTAATTATAAACAGATTTTTAGAATAATTTCCTCTCAGAATGTTTGACCTTTTCTTCATAACTAAACTGAAAAACCTGCAAATCTCTTGGGGAGAGGGGCCCGTAAATAAATGAAAACTGCCTGTATAAAGATTTACACCGTTTGCCTTTGCTGTTTACATTTCCCCAAGTTTTCTACATTTGCAGCCTCCTAAAGGAAAAATTCAAAGAGAGGCCACAAAGGGGAAGGACACAAGAAACACAATCAGCGATTACATTGAGAATGTAAAGGAACAGAAGTGGCATTAAAGAGAAGCATGTTTTAGAAAAGACAAGATAGAAACTGGTTGGGAAGGATGCCAAGAAATTTCAACAGCTGAAGAAGTTGTAGGAATTTCCTTCAATGTGTGTGTTAGTCATGTGGTAATGCTCAGCAGCTCTCTATTATGTCTGCACCAAGGAGCAGGACTGTGAGGCAGAAACATCTTTTTCTAAACAGATAATTGAGTTCCCAGCTAAAAAAGAATCTATAATCTGTCTGGGAGAAAAACCCTGCTATGGTCTTCTAAAATAAACCCGAGGTTCTGTGGTGTAATTCAAAGGCAGACACCAAAAGAATATAACAGCAACAGCATTATGGAGCAGCAGCCTAGTGGCCTAGTGGTTAGGGCATTGTGCTTGGAATCCAGAGCCCCACTCTCACAGCCTGCCACTCTCGTTTCCTGAGCAAAGACCCCACGGTGCTCCTCGGATGCTGCAAAATGGCATGGCACTACTCCCCAAGGGGATAAGTTAAATGGAGAGGTAAATCAGTGGCTAGCTGGCTCAAGTGGTACGTCACCCGTCCTGCAAACAGGAAGCTTTAGTTCGCCTTAAGGCTGATTGATACTCAGAAACCAGGCCGTCTGCGTGTGTTTCCCAGTTTCCCAGGTATGCCCCCACCCTTCCACAGACACTCTGCTGCAACTCTCCAAAATTGCAGGAGACTGCAGAAAGTGCCGCAGATAGGAGGCCTCTGATTGGTCAAATCTACATCCACTCTACCCTATGAGTATTTCCTGTTTGGTACCTTACCGGCTTTGTTTTGTTTGTATGACCGCCATTGTGGAAAAAACAAGGCTGGGACCCTTTTTCCACCTGGGATCCCCGCCGCTTTTTGGCCCCTCATGTCCCTCCTCGTTGTCGCTATCAAATCTTGCCCCCACTTCCTCACCGCCTTTGCCGTATCTAGTCTAAAACCCACAGCTAGTTCCTTCTTGATTGTCCGCCTTGCGCTGTGGCATGGAATAAACATGTACTTACAGACCACGCTTCAAAAAATTGGATAGAAATAAAAAAAATATCTGGGCGACAAGCCCACTGGGACACACTGCTGCGGGAGGATACCCAGCGCTTTATGCAACAAGTCCAGCGCTTTATGCAACAAGTTCCATGCTAATGCTTTGGGGGAGTGGTGACCTAGTGGTTAGGGCATTGCACTTGGAATCCAGAGGTTCTTAGTTCAAGCCCCACTCCCACAGACTGCCACTCTGGGTTTTTGAGCAAAAGACTCTCTGGGTGCCGCACGAAGGTAGCCCACTGCTCCCCAAGGGGATTGGTTAAATGCTCTGTACTTGTTACAGTGTAATGACAATAAAAAACACTGGAAAGCAAAGTCTACAGTGAAGCATGGTGGTGGCTGCATCATGTTCTGGGGCTACTTTTCCCCTCTGTTGCTAATGACATATTTAACAACGTGGATGAAGTAGAAACAGTTCCAAATGATAGTCACTTTGATCCAAAACCTGCAAGGTTTTACTTACAATGCTGGAGATGGAATTTACTTTGAAGCATCTCTGAATTCAAGAATACTTTTAAATCCACCTGTAAAAAACATATAAAGGAAAGATTGAAGGGCGTTTAATCATTGTTTAATCTGACAGATAATCTTTCGAGTCACTTGAAAAAGGTTTTGAACAAGAAAACAGCTTTGAAAAAACCTTTGTAAAGGCTAATGGCGAAATAAAACCAGAACTGAAAATGCTGAAATAGATCAAGATTATGAACCAAACCGAGTATTTGTTTCAGGATGTTCAACCTGAATATTTTAGCTTTATTTGTTTTATTCATTCTAACATGTATGCTTTGTGTTTGTATTGTGCAGCACAGATGCCTTTTATATTTTAGAAAAGAGTTTGCAAATGATTTATCATGCCCTTATTTATAAAGTGTCCTATTATTTTGGGTTTGTTTTCTTCTGAGCCTCAGTGTATTTTTTGTTAAAAGAAAAAAAAAAGAGAAGATCAAGCTGTTTATTTGGAGACTTGGAGGATAACTTGTGTTTGCTGTTTAGAAAAGACAACAAAGTTCCCTGAAGGCGAGGAAACTCAGATTAAGTTCAGCTTTATTTAAGTCAGAGCAACACAGAGAGTTTTCCACAAGCTGTGGCCATGAGGAACGCTGTGTTAAAGTACGCTGACCAGCTGTACTGGTTGAAGCGGTAAACTGATTCCTAAGATCCCTTTTTCTGTGGTCCGCATTTTCATTTATGCAATTTTTTGAACATACTTTGGGAGGGTTTTAATAACAATGGTCCCTTTCACAGGAAGAGTTATATCACTATGACAGCAGGAAATCCAGTTTTGTATTAGAGCAAATCTGGCCCTGCAGGGCTGCTTTAGATTTATGCTCTGGCATTTTATTGATGGATTTTATTATATCATGGTCAATGGTATTTATGAAAAGTTGCGGTGACACAAACAGCTCACTTGCCAAAAGGGATGTGTGAACAAAGACATATTTTTCTCCCAAGTCTTCAGCTAATAAACCTAGGCGAGGCAAGGAAGATTAAGAGAATGGGGCACCTCAGCCAGAGGGATGACATGTCCTTGGATATGTCCACTAACAAGCGCTTAAAATTGATCATCAGTTTTTGTTTAAGCAGAGTTGGCACACACACTCGGATCAGCGATCAAGGCCACGTCCGCAGGAGGCAGCGGCTAACAGTGTTGGACCCTGGCTGTTTTAAATACCCCAAAGGTTCTTTCTCTCCAGGTTCGAATGGAAACTTAAAAAGACCAACGAGAGGTGACGTATTAGTGTTGGCAAGACGGAGGTCCTTTCTTATGTTACCGAAGCAATTGTTTGGTTTGACAGGTTCTGCGAATGTTCGGGGTCAGATCATGATTAATGAGGAATGTTTCTGACCTTTAAGGTGAAAGCTAATTTTCTTTCATTAAACATATCTTCTCTTCAAAACAAAAGCTGTTTAGCAAATCTTTTCCTTTCTTTTGCACTACAAGTTAATCAGACGATCCAGGTCGTTTTTGCCAACAGAAAGATTTTTTTTTTCTTTAAAAGTCCATATTTTACGTTTAATTACAAAGTCACCATCAAACGTTCATGTTCTATTTATATAGCTAGGTTGAGGGTCACTGGAGGGATCAGCAGCTTGTCACACAGCTGACATCCACAAATGTGACTAGGCCCCTATACATTTAATGACAGACTGTTTAAAGTCAGTAACTCAGCAAACATGAATTCTTTTAAACAGCACAGGGAGGCAGGAGAACTCCCAGGAGCGCCAACAGCTAAAGAAAAAAAAATGAAATACTAAGCAAAACAATCAAAAAGATTCCTTCTAAAAATAGCAGGACTCTGGTTCGCAAAACAAGAGAAGCAGAAGAAGATGTGATGATAATGTCAAAAATACAGTAGACTCAGTCTAAAATAGTTTTTAAGCCTGAAGTTGGTGAAGGTCAAAGCACCACATCTTCATTTGATTTATCAAAAAGGACATAAATTCATGATCATGTACTGATTTTGCAAAACTGTTCTTAACACTTGATTATTTTCACATTTGCACCCTCAACATTTCAATTTATGTTGGATGTTATGTAACCAAAACAGAAGTGCAAAATTAAGAAGTTAAAAGATTCTCTTGATCTTTTAACTAAAACTAAAAGCCTAAAAAGTATAAAGCAGGATTGCATTTATCCTCCTTGAATCGACATTAAAGATTCACCTTTAGCCTCTGAGCACAAATGTTTCCCCTTTTTGAAACTGAGGCTCAGATTAAATATAAAGTGACAGAAAATGAAAATTTTCCTCCAGTAATGTTCAAAGTAACTAAGTCAAAATGCACAGACACACATCTATCTAAGTGTTTGTTGGTCCTGTGACTGAAAGGAGACTTCTAAAGGATCCTGGCTTTCTCTCCGTTGTTATGACTGCTCTCCTTGCATTTCTAGGATCAAACAGTGGATAAAGTGGTTAAAGTGACTTTTATTAAACTCTGTATTGCATCTTTTGGAACTTTTTAGAAAAACTAATGTTTAACTTAAAACAGGATTTTAAGTGGATGATCCAATTTCTTTAAGGATGAGACATTGAAATACAATGTCTATTATATGTTGCTTCACAAAAAAAATGAAGGTTAATGTGTGGCTTCTAGGGGAATAATATGAAATGATAAACTGTGACCAAGGCACTTGAGGTTTTATCTGTTTCTGTGGGAGGATTGCCCTGTGAGTAAAAAGGAAGCAAGTTCAACAGCATCATTGTGTGGGCTATGACGTTAAATCATTTACTTGGATGAATTACAAATAATATTTTTTGTCGCTTCATTTTTTAGTCACTTTCAGTGCTCATACTCTCTCTACGCAAACTCAACCATCAGGCAGTGACACACACATGAACTAAGCCCTGATTCCGTCCAAACAGAAGTGACGGGTCACAAATGACGCCAAGAACCAGCCAGCAATATTCCAAAGGGACTTTCTCCTCTTACAGATTGCTTCACTTTTACAGCCTCACCCTAGCTGCCAACTCAAACAGCACTTACTGAAAAGCCGGACATAATCAGAAAAGAACAGGACCTGGAAAAGTTACTGGTGATGAAGAATCCACGTCATAGGTTTTAGCTTTTTCTTGTAAAAAGAATTTGTTGGCTTTATGACGTCTAACTCTTTGAGACACCACATTTGAACAATATCTTTCAGAACATGAGTTATATTTTCCTTATTGGTATTTTTTTTTACATAAAAGTGATTTAGGGTAAGCTTAACCGTTTTCTTGATTTTGAGTTTTTGGTTCTGTAATACCCTTAAAAGAAAAATATATGACTCAACAATAAGAGCCATTATACGCAAACTAAAAAAAACATGATTGAGATATGAACTTCCCTGGAGTGGCCAGTTTACCAATAGCACTCTTCCAGGGATCAATAAAGACAAATAACAGCATCTAAAGCTCTATAAACCTCACTTGAATTACTTGGAGTCTATAAAACTGATTAAAAAATAAGAGCAAGAATGGGCAGCAACTGCAGCAAGGCTTATTTTCAAGGCCAAAACCACTACTGACCAAAAGGAACCCAAATCACCTTTACCAAAAATCAGCTAAAGAATACAAATCCATGTCAGCTAAAAAACCTAATGAAAGTTTTAGGGAAAATCCCATTACACCCCAGGATTACTTAAATTTTGCTTGTTTCAGCTAGGGTAGTGATGTCCAAATTTCTCTTTGGATGTAGGGGTAGTGGACATAACGAGGGGGGGTATGAATCTAGCCCTTATATATGAAAGGATTTCAGATGCTGGTTTGCCAGGGAAGGGCAAGAGACACTTTCCCAGAAAACATGGAGGACAGGGATTCTATGGAGCAACTCGCTATTATTTTTTTAACTTTTGAAAGCCAAACAAAGCCACTGGCATCAGTGTTCACCAGATTCTCCCAGACAACAGAAGTAAGGTGAGATGGCTAAGGAACCACAGCAAGAGATGGAGGACTTCCATAGATCAGAGAAGTTCGCTGGGAAGACGGCACATCAGATTAAGGGAGAGCCAGAGTTTGCTAGGGCTAGGTCAGGAGGAGTGAGCAGGAGTACAGTGGTAGATATGAGTAGCCTGCTCGGCAAACAGGTCTGAAGAGTGCGAGAGGCTGTGGCTGGCCAGAGGAAGAAAAGGGCTGTATCAGAGAATACCCCTTACATGCCAGGGAGACGGAGCAGGAACAACAGTCAACTGGTCGGGGAGAGCCTCTGGAGTCGAACTGCAGGAGATTGAAGGAGTACAGCTATAGATTAGAGACATCTGCTGGGCAGACAGAGCATCACAGTAGGAGAGATAAGGCGGTGGCTGGCCAGTGTCCGCTGGAGGTAGGACGAAGAAACAATCCTTGTAGGGTTACTGTAAATGAAATAAGCTTTTTTAAAAGCCCCCCACAAACCTCTAAAGCGCATTCCTCACTTCATCATTTGACTATTTTGATTAAAAAAAGCTTGTCTCCTCTTTTCTGGTGGGACTATTGATTGAAAAAAGCTTGTCTCCTCTTTTCTGGTGGGACTATTGATTGAAAAAAGCTTTTCTCCTCTTTTCTGGTCAGACTATCTTACGTATGTGCATACGTAAATACACAGTTGCTTACATACCCGAATGTCAACAATTCAGTAAGGGGTGTCCCAATTCCTAATTTCCTAATTTGAGGGTGTGTTGATAGTGGTTGGAGGCTAGTGGTTGGAGGCTAGTGGTGGTGATTTTGGGCTAATGGTTGTAAATAGAAGGAACATTAAGCTTGGGTCTTAGAGTGGTCTAATGAGTGCTCTAATGTCCTAATGTCCATCAAGGTCTCCTTTTGCAATACTAAATAATGCACTAAAAATAGGTAGATTCACTGCTGATTGTCTATGCCTAATTGTGTGTATCTGCTGATTTTTGAATGGGCCCATTGAGACCAACAGAAATTATCACATTGCTTTAAAGATGAATCAGACATCCATTTCAACAGAGTGGCATTTTATTAAGGTAGTTCTCTGTTCTAGATGCATACACTTGCTCACGTTGACTTGCATTTGTTGCTCAACAGATGATCTAAAGGAGAACTGAGCTGGCAGTACTCCCAAACATTTATTGTAACCCGTTTGTTACTTCAGACATTATATTTATTAAACTCTGATTCAACACTGGCTACAGTTGAATAGTTTCCACAAGAATACCTGCATTAAATAAAGACATATTATAGTGTAGGGTGCTCTGCATTGTAGGGCTCCCAGTTGGGGAAAGGCACAAATATGTGCATGGAGACAGGCCACTGGTTAAAATGAGAGGAGTTCTGAAGTTTTCAGGCTGCTGTTTGAACACAACTTGTATTTGTTGCTCTTTCCAAGACTTTTGAGACCATCATAGTTGTATGGTTATCAACCAAAAAATGCATTATGAAGACGAAAAAAAAACATATATACATGTACACCACATATATAACATATATAAGACTAAAAGTCGCACCTTTTTGAAAAGTTACTCTATCCATGGAATCTGTGTTCTGATAACTGGCGCTTGGTAGGCTACTGCTCGAAGATTGCATTGTTTTATTTCAAATGAAACGAGCATCTGAGTCTGGTTCTGTTGGAGGTTTCTTCCTGTTAAAGGAGAGTTTTTCCTTTCCACCGTCGCTACAAGCATGCTTTAGCGTGAGGGATTTTCATTTGAGTCAATGTCGATGGAAGCATGCCGTAGAAAACTTTTAATCAATTTGATTAGGCGATCTGGTTGAACTGTAAAGTCCCTTGAGATGGAACTGTGCTGTGAATTGGCACTATAGAAATAAACTGAATTGAATTGAGAAGCAGTGATAATCATTCAGACCTTAAACATTTCCTCTGCTCTTCTCCAGTCCCTAACCAGTTTTTCACTGCATTCAAACTGTTGTTTAGGTGCTCTATTGCCGTTTTCGACTACATATTAAATTACTTTCAGCTTGAATTCAGCAGTATATGATTTTCTTTTGGGTGGCTTATTTCTATTCAGTCGTCGTTGTTGTAATGCTAATTTGTTTTGTTGTGGTAAGTTGTAATGTTTTTTTCTTTCAGTGGTATTAATATAATACAAGTTGTTGCATGCAAAGCTACATAGAGCCCCCTCGGGGTGAAAAAAACGTATATATGTCGCACAAGAGTATAAGTCGCATGGCCAGCCAAGCAATGAAAAACGTGCGACTTATAGTCCAAAAAATACGGTATTTATAATATTTCTGACCCACTTCAAGGTTCAGAGCCTGAGTCTTATCAGATTACAGTGATCCATAAAAGGCACTTAGTGTGTGTATGCATTGCCACAGAAAAACCAGTAAAACCAATAAAACAATTGATTGTTTCTCTTTCACTACAGTAAGGATGAAACAAATGGTGGTATGGTGGGGGTGATCCAGTTTGTAGGACAGTTTCTGCAGATTATGAGTGAAAACATGATGCAGATCTTATAAATGACATAATAAAAATGTGGTTATGAAAGCAGTCCTGTTCTTTCTCAAACTGAAGCATACACGTTAAAACACATAGAACACACATATAAAATAAGGCCAAACACTGGAACAGATGAATTAATGTTTTTTTAAAGGTTTCTGAACACTTTACAAGTATAAATAGCAAAGGGTTTCAAATAGTATGTCCACCTCACTTCAGACTAGCATGCTCCTTAGTGGGCTCTTGTGTCACATATTTCCTTCACATAAACGCAATTTCCATTGGTTCCAACAGCAAGAACTTCAGACCTGCTATTTCTTGCATATGCTGTGTCATCACCAATTGGTGAAATTAACTCACTGCTTTTGGGAATGTCTGCATATTTCAGGGTCATGTAGTGTAAACGTGGCAGCAGAGTGTGTAAATGTAGAGTTTGTATAAAAGGGTTTAGGACAACACCTCAAGAATTTGTCTTTCCATCATTGATGAAGGAAAAGAGATACTTTACCTGATGGAGCTGCACCTGAATCCAACACAAAAAAAAACTGACCATGCAGTTCTGTTTTCAGTACTTCATGACAGCACTCCACATTTGGCACCCCAAGCCAAACAAACTTGTTTAAATGGGCCTCAGAAGGGTTTACATACTTCTGCATCCAAGTGGATTGTGACCTGAAAAATGTGTTTAGATTAAATGACCCTAAACTGATCCAAAAACTGGAAAGTGAACTTATTAGGGGGTAGACCTATCCTTAACCTTGTTAGGCAGAATCAACAGTATAATGATGAACATTTCGCCCATTTTAAATTTATTTCAA
The DNA here is from genome assembly GCA_018398635.1 of Cyprinodon brontotheroides. Lineage (NCBI taxonomy): Eukaryota > Metazoa > Chordata > Actinopteri > Cyprinodontiformes > Cyprinodontidae > Cyprinodon > Cyprinodon brontotheroides. The sequence goes on along the minus strand of JAGKQL010000007.1, from coordinate 28,595,014 downwards.
CAATCTTCACAATAACTTCTTTAAAACATTCTAATAAGAGTATAAGTGTATTCATCTGTAACCACAAAGTAACTTTGGAGAAATAATCATGGCTGGCCTCTGACTCCTACATTTTAAATTTTACCACTGGGCAGATAAAAAATAACATTCCTTCTAATGTTTGAATAGGACTTTGCCCCTCCTGGACACAAAGTTAACTACATAACAAGAACAGATGAGTAGTGAAATTGCTCATAAAAGGAATCAAAAAAGTTTCTAAGGTAAAACCAAGAAGCCACTCACTGTTCACTCGGTCAGATCATGGGTTCATAAAATTATTAAAATGATAATTTGTCACCCAAAACAACCTTGAGGGAAAAAAACTCTTATCAATGTTCTCAGACAAGATAATCTTTAGCTTTGGAATGACAAGGAGACAGTATACCTTCATCAATCTACAGTAATAGCATTCTAATGTAATGTAAAGACAAAATAAAAACTTTTTTTATTTTTTTTTAGAACAAGTTTCGGGGAACAAATGACACTGCCTAACCATTAGTATCTACCTATAATTGAGAAATGTCTAAATCAAAACATACAAAGTTCAAGACGAAGGTGGAAGGATGACCTAGGTTGACTTAACCTGGCATAAGATAGATTGATCCATGTAGTTCAATTTGTATTCTATCAGTCTGGAAAGGCTCCTGTTGAAATTGCTTGCAAAAGGGAGGGACATTAAATACAAATCTTGGTTGGGTAAATCAACAATTGACACCAGCCTCCAGTGGAGTTTTTAACCAGTAGCAGTAGCAGCTGCAACGTACCACTGATTAACATGTCTGTTAATCACAATTTGTGAAACAATTAACAGAGTGAACTGATAAATCACCAAATCTGGTCAGGAGGAACACACAAACATATTCCTATCCACAAAGGCACAAATCACATCATTTTGCTCGTTTTTCAAAAAGAAAAGGAGGGCATTCCGGCTATAACTTTCATGATCTTACAAAGTTCAGACCCAAAGGCAGAAAACCGAACAGAGAGACCAGGGAAAAGGTTTAACAGGTTTTATTGAAGAGGTTAAACAGAGGGAGAAGTGCTACCTGAACACCGCTCAACTGGAACTGTAAAGCGCGAGGGGAAGACACAGCTGTTAGTTCAGGCTCTGTGGGAATTTGACAGGGAAGTTGTTGAATCCTTTGACTCCTGTCTGTGTGCCGTGGTTCCAGTGTTTGTCTGATTCGCTGGAGGGCGAACTACCTGATTAACAGCCAGATGCATGTCTCGCCCGCCTAGCTCCACTCACATGGGCTATCTGGGAACCCGCCATTGAAAGTGATTTCCCAACCGAACTTATGGTCTGTCCAATCAGGACGCAGGGGGGGGGTGTGTCCTGGAGTGGAGAAGCCGCATCGAGATTCCAACAACAAATGGCGCTCGCGCATTGAGGAAGGCAAGCTGCTAGCATGAGCCAAGCATTTTCTGTGTTGTCCACCCATCTGAGGATATTGTTTCATTAAAAGAACATCAGGAGAACGGCTTTGAAGGCTTTTGTTGGTGGAAACGATGTTTTCGCCTTCTCCCGACCGGATTTGGTAAGAGCTTGATCTACCAAATGTGGTTCCTCCCTCCTCACAGCGCCACCGGTTAGCCTTCTCGGTGTGAGTGGCTGAAATAGCACGTCAATAAAGATGAGAAGATGACAGACAAGTGGCTTATCCAATCATATGCAAGGAGCTTGATGAAGGCCCAGCCTTCAGTGCAAAGGCAATTCCTATGGCGTGTTCCCAGATGTATGTGAGTGGAGCTAGGGGGAGGCAGACATGCATCTGGCTGTTGTCAGGTTAGGGCGGAATAGGGTTTACCCAGAATGCGGTTGTTAGTTGGTGAACGGAGAAACTGACTGCCACCCAGATTTCCTGCCGTACTTTGAACGGGTCGAGAGTGGAGAATAATCCCTTTCTTGGTGAGAAGCTCAAACGCGATCTCTTGGGGAAAGTGGATCCAAACCTCCTGTTTGAATCCCATCTCAGTTTGAGGCCTCAGTTGATCCTTCCAGGGAGAGAAGGTCAGAGAAATCCTATTTACAGGATGACTTCCTGCCAAGAGGCAAAGACAAAAACAAAGTTAAACTCGGGTTGACAAAAACTCAGTTTGACTCAGCAAAACTCAGCTAGAGTCAGCTAGAGTACCCAAAACTGGCAAACACTCTGGTGCGAGGTAGTGGCAGTCAGCAGCTTAAAAACATTCTGTCTAACGAGGAAACCATCAGCAGGTGTGTGAGGAGGTGGACAAGAACCAGGCGCCTCCTGGTGGATGAAGGGAAACAAACACAGAAAGAAACACAAAGACAGGAGTCCTGATAATAACGGGACAGCCATGCTTGTTTTTGCTTCAGCCTTTCCCCTATGGTTGACCCCGTGATGTCATCCACGTCCCTGCATTTCATTAGTCTGAAACATTTCTGTATTGTGGATAATGTATCTGTTGGCTTCTGGCAAGAAGTATTTTAGGGTGTTTGAGAAATTACAAATATTATGACAATTCATCTTGCTTGTAAGGTAACTGGGACTACCTCATGCCAGAAAAGTTTATTTGCTACAGTAAATCCAAGATTTCAATTGGTCATTTATAACTCTCTTCATTGACTTTACTAAAACTAAACCAGTACAAACCTGCTATTCAAAACTTCTGTTTCATATATGCTGCTGTAGGAGCTTTGCTACCCTGGTAGTGTGCTAAAGTTACTACATTTGAGCATGTGATATGTGACTGAATTAGTAAGTTGTGCCTGAACGCTGCTTCATTGAATCCAAAGTTCATGAACTGTTCATATTTTGGGCTTAACATGAACTTCGAACGTGCATCGCATTACTGCCTGATGAACGCTATTGTGAACTTCCTCGCTCATTCTGGTGTCTGTGAACGGCACGCCTCCTCAGTTCAACTTTTGTTCAATAGGGTTGCCAAATTTCTATAGAGCCCCTCCCAGGCTTAAACCCCTCGCTAAATCACACCGCGAACAGGCCTTAATATGTAGCGGGAAAACACCCAATCTGGCAACACCAGCTACCAGTGTCGTAGCCCGCCTACAGTCAAAGGTGTCATCAAAACAAAATGCAGCTGGAAGCCACAGCAGCATGGAGATGACCGTGGATTAGGCGATAAAGCAGCAGTATGATCACTTAAAAACAGTTTTAGCGACCAGGTGGTCGGGTGAGGATGATGGCAACAATCTTACATTTCGCAAACTCAAAATTTCAGCTTCGTAGTAAAAAAATCCCAAGACTTCAGTAACCTTTTAAATTCCTACGCCAGCCTGGTCCCTCAGTTTCTGTTAGTAAAATGTTCTTGAGGGCTTTACTATTCATGTAACTTGTTTGTTTAACCTGGCCTGGTATAATTTTCCAGGATCCCTTTTTAGTATGCACTGAAATGGAATTTCAAATTGAAAAAATTGTTAAAATTAAAAAAACATTTGCACCTTAAAGGCTACTTTCCTGTTTTTCTTTTAATAATTCCTCATAAAAAAGACCATT
>JAGKQL010000007.1:28479046-28581493 GCA_018398635.1 Cyprinodon brontotheroides | reverse complement strand
CTCAATTTCTATTTATTTGCAAAGTTATTCTTTTTGAATCCAACAGCTGGAGCCACAGCACCCCACACGACCCCACTTGGGATTAGGCGTGTTAGAAGATGGATGGATGGATGCTCTCCTCGAGCTCAAGGAAGTCAGAGCACAGCAAGACGGTAGGCTTTGCTTTATGCAGGTGGTCTGGAGCGCTGCAGGGCGGAGCGGGAAGTTGACGGAGGATGTGGGATTTCGGGGTTAGTCCTGAACAGAATAGAGCACAGTTTCTAAGGTTAAGGTTTGATGTTGCTGATATAAACACAGATGGACCTGAGTGGATCTGCTGGGTCTTCTGTTATGTTTTTGCTTAGAGATCGGGCTAACATGCAGATACATTCAGGAGGCAAATTAGATTTAAATGTTTTATTAAATGCAGGCCAGTGTCTTATCGGGAGGAAATTATAGTTAGGGGAGGAATCACATTCAGAGATTGTGCTGCTTGAAGGAGACTTATAGATTGCATCCAGGAAGAACGCTTGGGAGGAGCTACTGACTTGGGGCCCCGACACCTTGGAAAAAAGGACAAGTAAGGAAGGTTGTCACAGGTAACCTAGATAAGAACAGGCTGGTTAGAGCTTTACCACTGGTAAATAACACTCAGGGGCCTGAGTGCTCGCTGTGGTCCCTTTTATCCTCCAATGTTGATTAGATCTGATAAGGAGCACCTGTCCAGCTCCTCCAAGTGGCTCGCTCTCAGGTGTCATCTAGCAGGAGAATCAACTGATCTCTATTTATTCACTGGATTGCTGATTGCCTGAGAAAAATTAAGCCACCATCCCCCATGTTCAATGGCGTAATGACACAACAACAATAGGCAGTAAGCAACAGCTATCTGGGTGGACCTCTTTTAATGTACGCTTTGGATTACCCATAATTCCAAAAATTCGTATTGTAATAAAATACTCAAATACATTGTTCTTTTAAGATCTTTATTGCGGTTTGAAACATATTATAGGAGTGTATTTTTTTACCAACCGTCTAATGAACTATACAGAGTTATTAAAAAAGTAAAAGTACCACTGTCTGCTTTGCTATTGGTGTCGTGTTTAAACGGCTCACCATCCTGTTGAAATCTGGCATGTGTTGGGGTATAAATAAGGTCCGGTCAGTCAATCTAGTATCAGGTGGGTTGAAGAGGAATTTTTCGCACATTTACATCTGCAAAGAGACGTCCTAGTCCAAAATTGCGCAGGGGGCCAACAAGGTGTCAGTGACGGGGCCCCTAAAAGGTTGGGGGCCCCTAAGCAAATGGCAAATGCAGTCTCTGCTTACCGATAGTTACGCCATTGCCCATGCTGGTAGTCCCCACTCCCACGGAGACACGCAGTTAAAATGCCTACATGTGTAACATTTGGCTGGGGAAAAAAAACAAGCATTTTGCCGACTGTGGGAAGTTGTTTTACAGGTAATTTCACTGTCAGTGTCAGTGTGTGCGTACACTTGTATGTATATTTTTTTGTAATTATCAGATTCTTGTTGTAACTAAGAGCAAAAACGATGAATTGGAATTTATGAATTGATATGAAATTACAAATTTGGTGTTGCCTGTTATTTGACCAATTTATGTGATTTTGCTAGTGTACAAACTGAAGCTATGTGGAGTTGTTAAATTGGTTCATTAATTTAGCTCTATTGTAAATCAGTCACATTTGAAGGCTAATGTACAGACACAGTATAAAGGTATATGGCATCATGCACGCACAATTTGCAAATAGAAGATAGCATTAACATATATGTACTTGTAATTCAGTCTTTATCTTAAAATTATATGTAAGATGGAATTACCATAACATGTAATAAATACACAATAAATACATATACATAATCAATTTAGCACTTTTGCCACATCTGTATTATTATGCTCAATTAACACATTCATTTTATTGTGACAGACTTGTATAATATGTTATATTACAGGATTTAGAGACTTCATCGACTTCATTATGACTATGCAATGTGATGTGCCTGTTTTTTTATTTTAAGTTAAAGTAATCTACTTATGCATACGGAGCCCCTCTGATGACATGTTCAAAAAAATTGTTTAATGTGGCCACGAAGTTGTATTTCGTGCGCACGAAATACTTATTAATAATATCAATAAATCCGCCTCTGTTTTCAGGCTTATGTTAACTGTAATGACTTATCTTGGACGAGGCTGCTATGTAGCGGGCCTTTAGTCCTTCGTTTAGCTATGCTGCGGTTGTTTACACTCGCCTTTTCCACCTAAAATGGCGTCTTAGCAACAAATGTCACGTGACTGGCGGGCCGACTGGGTAAACAAATCGAGCGCCTTTAGACCTTAGAAGGCGGCGCTTCGATTTGCCCAGTTGTCCAGGAATGATATTAATATTATTTATAAGTATTTCGTGCGCTGCGCACATTAAACTTATTGCATGGCCACGAAATAGTATTTCGTGCGCGCGTGCACGTTGCGCAGATAGCGTGGCACGAAATACTACTTATTGGCCACAATTAAAAACATTTTTTTGACCATGTCATCAGAGGGCTCTCGTATATGCATAAAACAGCCAGTGTGTGTAAAAATTATGAGTTTATTTTTATTTTAAAGTCTTAAGTCCCCCTGAAAATGATTTTAAAAAAATGATTTCCATTTTAAGATGCAGTCAGTGAGTCTACCAGAGATTCTTTTCAGGAACCAAAACCACCAGATCTGTTTCTACTTCTGTTAATAGTTCAAGTTATAAATGTTTGACTTCTGGGTGTTGTATGTCTTACAGAACAAAATGATCACTGTAGCAAGAATACGTCAATTCAGATTTATTGTTTGAAGCCCATTAGAGGCGGATCCTGCAAGAGGGGTAAATCTGTACCATTCACTAGCACATTTATACTTAAGCCAAAATTATTTAAAATATGGTCTTATGCCTGAATCATAACAACTTTCCTAACATTTTAGTTTACATTTTATCATAAGGACAGCTTGGCAACAGCTTTAAAGTACTTTGAGAAAATGCATCCATCCCTTCAACGGCCCACAAATAAAAGGCCTAGCTTGTTATTTAGGCTCATTTTGATCTCACAGCAACTCTTCTGCTGCCTCCTGATAGGTAGAAGATTATATACAGGATTAAGAGTGTTTATCCAACTGAAGATCAGGTGAAGTATATCCAACACTAAACACCCGTTTTTGTAGTGAATCTGTCAGCAAGAAACACCTATTGTTAGCTTGGGAAATGTTAAAGCTGCTGATTTGAGGAGTTCATGTGGTTCCTGACTGCCTTACAATTATACTATTTCCCCAACATTTCTGCTGTGTCTGCACCTTTCATCCACAAGCAAATCGTTTTTAAGGTGAGAAAAACAGATGTTTTCTTTTGTCATTTTATCAGCTGGTATATAAAAACAGATTTTAAAGGAACAGTGTGAACCAGATACCAGGTCTAAGATTAAGACTGAACAAACCCAGGGGCTCATCCCAAACTATTTTTTTCTGCTCTAGGAATTACAGGATGTACATTTTTGAGTGTTCTATTCCTCATCTGTGTAGCTTTATTTTCTAATCTTATTAAATTACAGTGAGGGAAACACTTATTGGAACACCTTGCTATTTTGCAAGTTCTCCCACTTAGAAATTTATGGATGGGTCTGCAATTGTAATGGTAGGTGCATGTCCACTGTGAGAGACATAATCTCAATGGATTTTTTTTTTTATCAAATACTTATTTTTCTCACTGTAAATAATAAATGCATGGGTGGGGATGAAAAGGTGAATGGAATCAAAGAAAAATGAGCAGTGATTGTTCTGGAGGCCCGTTTACCCTTACAGTGCTTTAGCCATGCATCAGGTGCTAATGTCAGAATATTTTTTCTAAATTAAATTGTTTATTGGATATACTTATTTATTATTATTTCAAATTTTATTTATTTTTCTTTACCGATTTTCTATTATATATAGATATTTTCTTTTTTCAACTTTCTCTTTTTCAAATATAGTTTAACTGCAGTCTTTTCAAATTGCTTTTACAGATCACAGTCTCTTTCCTTTAAGCTCCATACAAACACTCGCTCTTGACCAATAAAATGTTGCTTAACATCCATGCAGACCAATAGAAAAGTGTCTTAGTGCTTCACTAAGGAAAGCCCACCGCCAAAAAGAAAGAGAATGTGATCTTTGACAAGTAATTGGAAAATTATGCAGTTCATAAAACTCAATATGAAGAAGAGAAATAAAAAAACTAAAATATAGAAAATCTTTCAGAAAGAAATGTGAAAAAATTCCATTGAAAAAACTTTTTTTATATATATTTTTTATCATTATTTTTCAATAAAATCATATTTTGATTGCATTTGAAATTTTTGAAAAAGGTTTTTTGGGTCAAATTTTATTTAATGCAAAATTTACTTTTCAGCAATAAATGAATAAAATTGACTCAATGCTATTCTAATGAGATCTCATGGTCTATGTAAATGCTGCGTTTTAAAGAATAGGGGGAAAAAAAGATTAGTTAGTTATAATCCTTTAAAGCTGCTATTATTGTAGAAAAGAACCAAATTATTTTATGGACACTTTTCCTGCCTGCATTTGGCTATGCCTACAGTCTATTGACATCTTTATGAGTTGATTACAGGTTTTCAGTTTTTAAATATAATACAAATATCATAGTATTGGACAGCAGAGATCAACAGCATTGTTGACTTGCAGAAATGATGTCCTGTTTTTAAACCAGTTCAGCAGCTATTCTCAATGTGCATGTATGGATTATCTCAGAGTCCACCAGCTTTTTCCCATTAGCCCAATCCTTCATCTCTGTATAACCAGCTATTCAAAATGAGCCTTGGATGTGTGTGTGTTGCTCTTGTTATCTATGCTGCTGGCACCAATCATTGCAACTCTGTGATGATAAACCTGCTGAGCAAACATTGAGTGATATCTATACGGGAAAAAGTTCTTCAAATGTACCATGATGGTTGTTAAAAGTTGTTAAATTAAGCCAATATGCTCATTTAAACTGAAGATAATGATGGGCAAATGGGAAGATTATCAAAATAATAAATGTATGTGTAATTATTGAGAAGAGCAGCAGAGCAGGGCTACAGCTAAAACTTTACCTGCCTTCGTAGTTAGTTCAGTTTATTTACAGCTACTATTCAAATAGCTGAATACGTTCCCTTTTTTTTTTTAGATAGGATACGTTAATTTCCTATTGAAATAAGGACAGATGCTGCCACTTGAAACAACACAAAACTCTTCTCAGATTATTTCTTTCTAAATAGAAATAAATCCAATGCAATAATGCATTGGATTTACTCCAAATGAGAGAAAATGGAAAACATTAGAGCTCATGGTTTGGCTTAGTTTTTATTGTTTATTGTTATCAATTAAAAATACCAGAGAAACAAAAAATGGAAATGCTTTACAATAAAACTTAAACACAAATCTGCAAAATCCCAAAGATTCTCTTAAAATCTATGAAAAGGCATATTCACCTGTGGTTAGTTGTTAAAGGTATAGAGCAGGCATCCCCAAACTTCGGTCCTCAAGGCCCCCTGTCCTGCAGGTTTTTAGAGGTTTCCTTGCTCCAGCACAGCTGATTTTAATTGAAAGCTAATTAACAGGCTTTTGCTCTACTGCAATCATTATAATCAGCTGTTTTAAAGCAGGGAAACCTCTAAAACCTGCAGGACAGCGGCCCTCGAGGACCGAGTTTTGGGATGCCTGGTATAGAGGATGATCTTTTATTTCCGGGTGGATCATCTAAATAAGTGGTCCTTGTAATAGTCAATCATTCTGGTGATATGTTTACATGAGGCCATCCTACATTAGCCCGTTAGCTATCCTTTCAGGCATATATCTGTGGTGAACTACGGTTTCAGACAATCCTTGAAGCTCAACTTTCTCACAGCGGTTCTTTGAAAATGGCAGAGGGTCGTAAGAGAAAAAGTTTCTACGAAGTGTATGAGAAGAAAAGAAAGGTCTCAGAATAGGCAGATATATCCCAGAATGCTTTGTGTGGAAAGCTCTCCTCCCAAAGCATTATAGGAATTGCAGTCATAGTGAGTCGCTGCAGCTATAGGCTATCACTACCCGACAGCGGGGACTAATAAAGATGGCGCAGGCACCGTGCAGTGGAGAAGGAGTTACGTCACCAATGGGGCAAAAAGCAGTGATCATCTGAACAGTCAGTTAGCCGAGTCTGCTATAAAATCCACCATATAGTCCCTGCTTTATGTGCACACAGTAAGCTTTTATGAGCTATGAGAACAGCACATTTTAAACAGGGCGTGTATAGAAAAAATCCTCCACAATGCCTTTAAAGTTATTAACCCTTTTAAAGCCCGATCCAAGAATAAAACAAAACAGTAAAATTAGCAAGATGGGTTTGAATTCGCTTATTTGCTCTTTTAACAAAATATGTAAAAAGAAAAAAACAAAAATACATTTTTGATATTAATAATTTATTACTATCGCGATAAGTCAAGATTATTTTTTTGTGTAGTCTTCTGCCCTCTGTTATTAGGTATATCTGATTGTGTACAATAGGATTTTGAGCAAAGTTTTCACCATTAAATTATGCAAAAGGTGTCAGACGCAAAACATTTCAGTAACTGTATGTATCAAATACGATACATTTGGCATTATAGGGTTAACTCATTAATTGCGTTGTCATCTGTTTACTGTATAGCAATATTTCCAGATGTTCTTTTTTAAACTATTCATTCTGCCATATTAAACATGACTTCACCATTCCTCCCCAGTGATATCAGTCTGTCCTCAGCTTCTTTGGAAAAAGCCTCATGCTGCTTTTCTTCATTCCCGCTACAACAAAGCCAAAGTTATTGCTCAAGCTTTCCGCTTCGTTATCCTCCCCAAATGTTGTTGCTGCCACCCTTTAACCTGGCGGACTGTTTATGTTCAACTGCGCCCATTTTATCAGCATTAAACAGAAGCTGTGTAGGAAGAAACATTGAATAGCCAGTTTCCAACCATGTTTTTTTTACAAGCAAAATAGTTGGATTGTGCAAGAAATACATGAAACAGGAGGCACAACTGGACTAAAATGAACTGGATGTTTAATTTAAGTTATATATTGTAAGAGTTAAAGCAGGTTAATATAGGTTAATATACCATGATATGATATGATAATGATATATTACTTTTGCTTGGTTAAAAGTAAAATAGTAGCAGTTCATCACTAAAGTCTCCCTCACTGATCTGTCCAGAAAGTAACGTTTCATACATACAACTATAGATTTTTTTTCAGTTTAATTGATGGATTTATCATACTTGTTCTATCAGAGTTGTCTAACAGGTGTAAGATTTACAGAACAAGATAAGCAAAATGCAGATAAAAACAATGGCATCCTTTTTCCATGACATCAGATGAGAGATATAACAGAAAGGATGTAAACGCATCCATTTGAGCAGAGTGGTTTTCATCATTACCAGTACATTACACAATGTGGTTCCAATACTTTGGGGACTGGGTGTATCTCTGGATGCAGATTACAATTCAAGGAAAGATCGGCTATAGTACAACCTGCAAAAATGTAAATCTAAATAACTCACTTTTTCCTAAAATAAGAGCATTTTTATCTTGAATTCAGGAGGTAAGGAGACACTTTGCCAATAGAACAAGATGATTTACATTTAAAATAAGAACATTTTTTTTATTATTTTTCAAGTGCATAATATCTAATTATCTTATTTTAAGAGTGATAAAATCACTGGAAAAATTCTAAATCTAGATAAGTCATTTTTTCTTAGAATAAGTGCATTTGTTCTTGGATTGAGGAGGTAAAAGGAGACATTTTGCCAATGGAACAAGACAATTTACAATTAGAATTAGAAAACACAATTGCATTGTTTTTTATTTCAAGTGCATATTATCTAAATATCGGATTTTAAAGAGTAAAAATTGCTCATTCCATTGGCAAACTATCTCATTTACCTGCTCAAATTAAGGGTAAATACACTTAATTTAAGACATTTTTTACTAATTTTTAGATCATTTTTGCAGTGATCAAATTTCCATTGGCAAATAATCTTATTTACCAACTTAAATTAAGGATAAATACACTTAATTTGAGAAGATTTTACTTTGTGATGGCCTAGTGGTTAGAGGAGTGCTCTTGTGCTCTGAGACGGTTGCAAGTACCCAGTTTGATCTCCACAGCCTGAACTCTGGGTCCTTGAGCAAGACCCTTAACCTCACACTGCTCCCCGGGCGTCGCACAAGGGCAGCCCACTGGTGCCCAAGGGAATGGGTTAAAATGAAAAGAAGGATTTTCTCCAGTGTGAAATTAACAAAGTTCATATATCAATTATTATTATTATTATTCCTAGATGGTTTTTGCAGTGAGAAGTGTGTAAAATGGCCATCCTTTAATAAAAAGCACTTAAAAATGTTCAGTTCATCTTTTAGCCTCACCCAAAGGACATTGAATTGACCAATCTCTGGTTACAGCAACTCGTTTTTTCTGAACATAGAACTCTACTTTGTTTAATTTTTTATTAAGCGTTTATTTAACAAGGTGGAAACAAGCCATTGAGTCCATGTTCTCTTTTTGAAAGGATGACAGGGCCAAGAAGACGGCAAATGCCTCTCAGGAAATCAGTGTAACTAAAAGAAACAATATTTTTACATAAAAAATAATTAGATGGATACACATGCTGACATATAACAAATAAATGCAAAACTACTGAAAATATAGCATTTTTATTAGTATTAGTAAATATTCTTTCATTTATATTTTCCCCTTCAGGGTCCATTGTGTCACAGAAATCATGCTCATTGTTTTTTTAATTTTCAGTCAGATTTCTATGTAGGGGGAAATGTCTACAACTACTGGTCAGAAGCTCCCTCATATTAAGCTATATAAGACCGAAAAAACAGAAGAAACTTTCACAATGCTAACAACAGTTTGTGTTATACTCAATGGCATTCTGAATATTGCTTTAAATTTCATTATAGATTAGAACCTTATCTTGACGGCCAGCAGAGATCCTGGACTCTGGCCGCTCTGTTTATCGATACAACAAATATTTTTGGATTCAGGAGACATCGTTGATGATGATTATTATTTATGCTTTGAAACAGGGGGATATTTTAATGAGAGGGGTGAGAAAAAATTCTTATTTTTTCTAATGCTGAGGGTAAAACAACGGAGGAGGAGGAGGAGGAGGAGGAGACCATATCTGCAGAAGCAGAGGGTGGCAGGTTTTTGTGTTTATGCAAATAATTGATAAAGCTTGTTTCTTTGTTAAAGGAGGAAGACAAAGTTGGAGGATAAAGGTTAGTGATAATATTTTTAAGCGGGAGTGTCCCACTTCTTTAGGGTTTCAGGTAGCTGCGTCAAAAGCTCCAGTATTTTCATTGCTTCATAAACTGTGTCATAAACATCTAAATAACAAATGGTGATGCACCAGAACGCCCCTCTGTGTTCAGACCTCTACCACATCGCCATTCCTGGAGCCTCAGCTGACCACAGGCCTCAATATGTTGTAGCTGCATACTGGGTCCGGATGGACTGATTGTTTGGTGCAGGATGCAAAGCTGAGTCAGGACTCCTAGAAATTCTGTTGCTATAGTAAATGCCTGAAACAAATGCACATAAAAATTCACAAATTGAGCCTATGGGTTGCTATTTTAATGTTGGTGTTCAATTTTTATATTTTTATAAAAACTTGTTTAGTTCTGCGATATTAGTCTTAAACCATCACAGTGCTTCCCTTGTAGGGTTAAATGCAGCTATTTCAGTTTCCTTTCAGACTTTCATCATCTTCAACATGTGTTTAGATATAAAAGCATCTCAGACAGTCATCCCCATAGCCCCTCATCCTGTCCTATGCTGCCTGGACAGCAGCTTCTGGCATTACTGACTCTGCACCCATTAAGGCTCCGCCCACTAGGCCCCACAAAGCCTCCTTTACTTTAGGTGATGAAAGTGAAAAGTTCTCTACCTCAGAAGATCTGTTCATCTTAATTTTTCCATATGTCAGATTTAAGGGCTCAATTTGCTTAAAACATGAACATTCCACACAAAACATTTGCTGCCATTCAAAAAAGTCTGCAGCATTTATACTCTGAAACACAGCCATTTTCAAATTTATCAAAGCCTCTGCATGCCATTCCAGAGCCACAGTATTTTTTTTTTCCTGGAGATTTTCCTCAATCTGTTGAAACAGATTACATCACATGACTTTTTATGTACGATATATAGCTACATTAAGGTGGGTTCTCCACAGCCAAAAATGTGAAGAGACAAGAAAAACCAACTTGAGTAGAGCAGAGTGGAGTTAAGCTGAACGGATCCTAATTGAAAATATTTTTTTAAGAACCTGTATTAGAGTATTAGAAAAGAGAAACATGGAAATATTACCTTGCTTCAAAAAGAAGTTGATATTATAAACCAGAGTTAAACGCAGACTGTGACTGCTTTTCTATTATCCAGATGCAGAATCCCAAATATCACTGCAAGACAGTAAGATACAGAAAATGAGTTTTCACATTGTAGAATGGGGAGTAAATGTTAGAGAAGTATTGTATTCTTTAAATGTAATGGTCGTCAATACAGACATGATATTAACCCAGAACCACGTTTAAGTTGGTGCTGTTGATAAAAGTTTAGGGACCTGGATTTTTGTATGGGGAAACAGGCTGCTAGGTTTTTGGGATGACGTTTTGCTGATGGCTTATTGCTGTTGCTGTCACAGTGGCTGCCATTTTTGTTTGTTTTCATTGCAGTGGATAATTTTACAAGAAGTCAACAGAAAAATTAATTACGGTAACCAATCAATTATCAAATTCCCCTTTACTTGTGTTTTTCACTGATCATTTTTTACAAAGCTTAAATGAATCTCATTAGTAAAGAATAATCAAGTTCAATTAAGTGTGCTGTAAGGAATCTTATATTTCTAAATCTGATTCTAACATACCCACCCATTTTTAAACTGGACCATAAAAGAGGGGCCACATACTTTCTTTCTTAGCCTGCCTGTTTTTTAAAGTTTATTCTTTCCTTATTTTATTTGTTCCTGATTTGCCCCTCCCTACCTCTCTGATTTTCATTTCCCTAAAGTTCACTCTGGTCCACCCATATAGTCCAGGACAAACTGAAAACATAGCAGAAATTTTGAGTTGACATTACTTTTTATCAGCAGCCCCTAAGCTTTAGAACTCGCTGTCATTCTGTGTCAAACAGATTTCTTCCCTTCCTGGTATAAATCACTTCTCTGAAGTAACTGCTTCAATAGTTGTTTACACAGAAACAGAGAGTATCTCATGTTTTGTGTATTTTTCTTTTATTGTTTGGTTTTATTGTTCTGGCTTAAACACTATCCATATGTATTCATAGATGTCCTGCACTTTGGTCAATGATTTGGGTCTTTGGAAGTTTTCTTTGTTTTTGCTTTTTTTTGCTTATTTTTGTTAATAAATAGAATGGAGTCTGATCAGATGCTTTAAAGAATTTTTTTGTTGGTCCAAAATAAATTAATTAGGGTTTAAGAAATTTAAGCTTATTTCTGCTTATATATATACTTGTTTTTTATATTAGTTATTTATTTATTTATTTATTTATTTATTTATTTATTTATTTATTTATTGATTTATTTATTTATTTTTTAGATTTTAAGTTGTGAAAGGTTAACAAACTTGAGTGCTAGCCAACCACAGGTGTATGGCAGTATTTTATTCATTTGACTAATTCTAAAGGCTATCCCTAGCCAACCATTTGCACTAGTCACACCATTAGCTAAACAGACATGTGCTTGAGATCTTACCATATAGAAAATTTTTTTACATCTAAGCTACTATCTTACTATAGGAGAATTTGAACAATGTCAATGATAGAACTTTAGTTGAGCTAACAGGCATTATCTAAAGCAACGTAGCTAGATATGAAACCATGCTACAGAGCATCAAGAAAACTATTTATACATATGGAAGTAATTTTTGGGGGGACGTAGGGGCATGTCCCCTGCACTTTTTCAAACATCTGTTTTTTTCCCCTGCATGTTTTACTGTCCAAAAACAATATTCCGCTACAGTACACAGACATTCGTCGAGCACTAGGACCAAGCGGAAAACCGCAGCTCATGCTGAAGCCTCCTTCCCTGAGTTTAGACCACCCACAAGCTCCTGACTGGCCCTCCGTCCTTTCTTGTGTGATTGGCTGTCTCTCCTGAGGAGCATTCAAGTGAGAGCAAAGACACTTGCCTTCGCTTTGATCATCCTAACTCCCGCTGCCATCCCGTTGTTTTTGTGTCTGAGTGTGTTTAACTAACCTCACTCTCCAACTGTTCTCCTGACTCGACGCCGTTGCTGCTGTTGGTTAGCCACCCGCTGCCGTTAACAATGTCAACCTCCAAGTTCTACATCTGGTGTATCCTCCTCTGGACTGTCCTCTCCATTCTACACCGACCTGGGGCTGGTCTGTTCCAGTATTCGGCTGCTGATCTCCTCCTGCTCCGTGGGCTTCTGTCTGCGCCTCCACCGCCAGTTCTCCAGCTACACCCGGAGATCATGCTCCTTCCCCGCCGGAGATACATCCACCGCGGATCCCGTCGGAATTTCCACATCGATGACTCCAATCCAATACCATCATTCTGGTCCACTTCACGCCGCTCTCGCCGATATCCCGGTCGGACCGCTGACTTCAGTTCGCTTGCTAGCCTGGCTAAGGCAGCAAGCCCCGCCTCCGGTCATATCAACTCTCCTGTCAACTTTGGACTCCTGAATATCCGCTCTCTCACAAACAAGGGTCAGCTCATCCAGGATCTCATCAATGACCGTAAGCTGGACTTCCTCTGCCTCACGGAGACGTGGCAACAACCTAAAGACTTCTCCCAGCTCAACGCCTCCTCTCCACCTGGGTTTGTTTACCACTCTCTTCCTCGTGTTTCCGGTCGCGGGGGAGGTCTCGCGTTACTTCATCGCGAGAAGTGGAAGTTGTTGCCTGTTTCTATTCCTGTTTTCCGCTCTATGGAATGCTTTGCATTTGAACTGCCTGGTCCTACTCCAATATTTATTTCCATAGTCTACCGTCCCCCCAAACCACATAGTGACTTTTTAAACGAATTTTCCATACTACTTACCCACCTGACTACTCTCTCTCCTAATGTCATTCTCCTCGGTGATTTCAATATCCATATGGACAATGTAAACCTTTCACTCACCAGAGACTTTTCCTCCTGCCTGGACAGTTCTGGATTCCATCAGTATGTTGATTTTCCCACCCATATAAAAGGACATTCACTGGACTTGATTTGCTGCTCTGGTTTAATCCCATCTAACTGTTCTGCTGATGATGTCCATATTTCAGATCACTTTCTTTTATCCTTCAACGTTTCCCTGTCTCTCTCCATAATCAAGCCTGTCCGCCAGATTTCCTTCCGCAATATTAAGAACATAAACACAGACATTTTATCCTCCCACATTGACAATATCCCAATCCCTGCTCTTTCCTCTCCGGACCACCTTGTCACCCACTACAACTCTGGGCTTTCCAATATTCTCAATTCCCTTGCCCCTCTCAAAACCCGGTCTGTATCCTTTTCCCGCTCTGCCCCTTGGTTTACTCCTGAGCTCCGCCTCATGAAAGCCAAAGGTCGGCAACTGGAACGCCTCCACAAAAAAACTGGTCTCTCCATACACAAAGAAATGCATAAAACTCATCTACTTCAATATTCAAATTCAATAGCCATTACTAAATCAAATTACTATTCTGACCTTATCTGTTCCAATGATGGAAATTCCAAGTCTCTCTTTTCCATAATGCATAGGATCTTTGACCCCCCTGACACCCTGCCTTCTTACATGTATTCTACTCAGACCTGTAATTCTTTGTCAACCTTCTTTAATGAAAAAATCTGCTCCATTCACCAGCAATTACATATGACCGCCTTGCCTCCCACTTCCCCTCCGCCCCTCCCCCGTAGCCAGTCATTTTCCTCCTTCCTACTGCCCACTTCTTCTGAAATTTCTGACCTCATTCAAAAATCCAAGTCCTCTACCTGTTCTCTTGACCCCCTCCCCACGGCTCTGGTCAAAACCTGTCTTACCTCCCTCCTCCCCTTCATTACTTCCATTATTCATTCTTCACTCTCTTCTGGTATTGTTCCTTCACTTTTCAAAACTGCATCTGTCTCCCCGATTCTGAAAAAACCTGGTTCTGATCCCACTAACTTTAATAATCTTCGTCCCATTTCTAATCTTCCCTTTATCTCTAAAATACTTGAAAAAACTGTGTCTGCTCAACTCCACACCTTTCTTACCCTCAACAGTCTTTACGAACCTTTCCAGTCTGGTTTTCGCCCCTCTCATAGCACTGAAACTGCCCTAATAAAAATCACAAACGATCTCCTTATAGCTGCTGACTCCGGACTCCTCTCCATCCTCATCCTTCTCGATCTCAGTGCAGCCTTTGATACCATTTCTCATCCCATTCTCCTCAATAGATTATCCTCTCTTGGCATCTCTCACATCCCTCTTGACTGGTTCCGCTCATATCTCTCCGACCGCACTCAGTTTATTCAGCTCAAATCTTTCACTTCGCACCCTTCCCCTGTCACTTCTGGTGTTCCTCAAGGCTCAGTTCTTGGCCCCCTCCTCTTCATCACCTACCTTCTTCCCCTTGGCAGTATTTTCCGGAAATTCAACATTCACTTTCACTGTTATGCGGATGACACCCAGCTTTATTTATCCAGTAAACCCACTTCCTCTCTCCCCCCCTTGTCCCTTACTAACTGCCTACTTGAAATTAAAGACTGGTTCACCTCAAACTTCCTTAAACTAAACAGTGATAAAACAGAACTCCTCCTCGTTGCCACTAAATCCACCCTATCAAAAATCAAAAGTTTCTCACTACCCATTGACAACTCCTTAGTCTCCCCCTCCCCTCAGGTCAAGAGTCTGGGTGTCATCCTCGACTCCTCCCTCTCCTTTCAGTCTCACATAAATAAAATTACCAGGTCTGCATACTTCCACCTTCGCAACATTAACCGTCTCCGTTCCTCCCTCACCACTCATACTGCCTCTGTCCTTATCCACAGCCTCATCACCTCCCGTATTGACTATTGCAATTCTCTTCTTTTTGGCCTCCCTCATAAATCTCTCCATAAACTTCAACTTCTTCAGAACTCAGCAGCTCGTGTCATCACCAGAACCCCCTCCTTCCATCATATTTCCCCTGTTCTTCACCAACTCCATTGGCTCCCAGTTCAATTCAGAATTCAATTCAAAATCCTTCTCTATACTTTCAAAGCCATCCATAACCTTGCTCCTTCATATCTGTCAGACCTCCTTCACATTGCCACCTCCTCCCGCTCCCTTAGATCCTCCTCCTCCATCCACCTCACTGTACCCCCAGCTCGACTTGTCACCATGGGGAGCAGAGCCTTCAGCCGCTCTGCTCCCCAGCTCTGGAACTCACTTCCTCCCGACCTCCGCAGTATTGACTCTCTCCCCTTATTCAAAGCCAGACTCAAAACCCATCTGTTCCAGCTCGCTTATATGTGAATACACTGCTCTTTTCCCTATCCATAATTGTTTTTTGTTCTCTGTTGTTTTATGTTCCTGTATCTGTATTTTGTATTTTCATCGATCTTTTTATTTATTTTTTGTATTATTTGTAAAGTGACCTTGAGTGTCTAGAAAGGCTTGTTAAATAAAATGTATTATTATTATTATTATTATTAAGAATTTCACAACTTAGTTTATTAATTATTCTATACAGTTCAAGTAAAATAAACAATGGGAAAAATAAGTTATTACTGGATTACTGGCACCAATACAGGAACCAGTGTAATTGTATCCCATGCAAACTACAATGTGTATGAATATTTGGTAATAAGCTAAGGATTAAAAAGCTTCATTCATTATGTTATTAGTTTTTCTGACAATTGCAAAACAGCTAAACAATTCAACATGACACAAGACAGCACTTCTCTGGATGTTTCATTTGGAAAATGTGATGGAAACTAAGTTAACATATTCAATGGACCAAAATAAGGACAAACTGATAAGAAATAATAAAATGAGAACATCCCTGTGGTTTCTCCTCTATGAATCCAGGATAACTGACCGTTAATATGAGGGAATACGGACTGAACCTGGCAAGTCCTCGTGTGTTAACACTAAGGTTGTATTAAAAACGCGGAATGGATTTTTATCACCGTGGTATTTTTATACATAAATAAGTGGAACAGATTTGAGTTTTAATATCTGTCATTTTTTAGTGTGAGAAATTGGGAAAATGGAGTGAGAGTGTGTGAAGACACTAAGGTAGGTGAGTCTCAATCCCAATGGGTGAGAGTTGACAACCTTACATTGATACTGTAGATCATGTGACACTAATTCAACAAAATAGCCAGATGTGTACTTTTGATTTTGCTGTAATGCAGTTTATGCCTGGAAAGTTTTTTTTCCTTTAGCTTGACAAGATTAATTTGGCATTTTACTGAGATCTCACAATAGGTCAGGTTAGGTTTCACTTTGCAAGATGATGAACCATTTAAACATTTGCAGGTGTTAGAGGCCCCGATCCACCGCAGGCTGAACCCCTGGCCTAAACGCACAAATTTTTTCACCAAACCAGCCTCTCATCCACACCGAAGCCGGGCGTTTAGGGGTCTGTAAACGATCTTTTTTTATTAAGCCTTCAGAGTGGGAAGATTTTCAAACGCCGTTTTCGCTTGCGTTCCATCTTTAAGCTCTAACGCTTTTTTTTTTTTGCGCATGCGTCATAAAGCGTCGCCTCTAAACACGCATGCGCTACACAGTATCACAACAACAATGGCAACGTACTGTGTGTTGAATGGTTGCTGCCCTAATGCTACTCACCCTGCTGTCGGACTTACAACAGAATCTTCTTCTGGAATATCTCCAGGAAGAACAGAGCAATATCGGCGACATAGTTCAGCACCTGAATTTGACTTAACCACGAAAATGGACCGCAGAGGGCAACCATGTATAAATATTAGTGCACATGCCCAACATTTCGTTCGCTTATTTTTGCTTTGGCACCACAGCGCCACTTATAGGCCTGGCATACATTTTGCAGCCTTTTCATGCATTCGTGTGGGCGATCACATTTATTTTACGTCTCCGTCTTTACGACAAGCGTTTTTGGAAAATATCAGCGTTTACCGTGTTCGTTTTGACTTAGGTGGTGGCCGGGGCCAGAGTCTCCAAAGACTACTAACACATAAACAACAACTTTTTTATTTAGTGCTGGTAGCTGTATTAAAAACCGTAGCTAGTGAGGTCTGAATACTTGGCGAAACATTGGCGATTTTGGCAATGCTGTTAAACCCAACATTACAGTTTGTCAAAGTGGAGAAACTGAAGGAAATAAAAATTCCACTTCTAAGTCTTTCACAGACTGTTTTATTCCGTGGGAAAATCGGGTGAGGATCTATTGTGTGACAACGAGGGTTTGCCAGAAATTCATTTCAACCAGGAAAAAAAGATATTGTTGGATTTGTTGGGTACTTCGCTGAGAAGGTCAACTTTCCAAAGGAGAAGATGTTCCCACAGAATGATATTCTAAGACTATTACTTTAGGGAGTTCACTCTCCAACAGTTCCCTTCAGCAGGGACATTTTACATTTAGGGACATTAATTAAGATGTCCTCCCTTACTGAGCCCCTCATTTATCTCTATATGTATAGAGCAAAGCCTCAGAGAGAGAAGTACAGGATGTTTGTGAGTCTTTCCCTTGACCTCTTTCATTTAAAATCTCTGGATGCCCCGCAGTATGGAAAAGACATAGATCACATGTAGTCTTTTAGACCTCAGCTTCAGCCATGTGATTTCCAATCCTTCCATCCATACATTTAGATGGTTGGGAATAGAGGTGGAAGACTTTTGCTTCCCAAATATAGTTATAGGGAAGGGAAGGATGAAAATAACAGAAGTAGACAGGTTGGAAAGTGTGAGGCAGATCCACCACCCTAAGAATTACTGGGCACTCCTGGAACAACAAGATACACGCTGTTTGGGTGAAAAAATGTTTTTTGTTCAAATGTTAACTTCCTGAGTTGCAGACTTCTACACTAATATTTTTGTTTTAGTGATATCTATGATACAGCATAAGTACAATTGCCAACCTAATATTATCAGAGCTGTATAGACCTTTGCTTTCCTTCTGTGCAAAAAAGTTCAAACACTATCTGTGTTTAAGTCTCTCCAAAGTACATGGAAAAACAGGAAAGTCAAAATAGACAACTGAATATGTGGACGAGAGCTGACAGTCATTTTTTTAAATGTCCAGAGAAAGAATTGTTGTTGTTGAGGTCGGGGGAAGTTCAGATAAGTTGCACATGCATGCCAAGATGGCCTCCCCTCTGCAGCAGAGTTGTTTACTACAGCAGGAGGGGACACTCAAGTGGTGTTTCTCTTTGTTCCATCATGCATTCATGTTACTGATCAGCAGCCGTCCAGGTAGGACTGATCTGCAGAGAGGAAACCTGAGAGGGAAACACTCTGAATGTGCTTTGTAACGAGGAACAGGGGAGGCTGAGTTCATGGTGTTTCAAACACAATAATATTTCCCTTCTTGTCGACGAGCCAAGATGACAACTTACAAATAATTGCTACTGTTTTTGTAGCAACAAACTGCAATAAAGAACGGATTCATTTTTTACATTATATAGCACACACATCAATTAACCTTTCAATGCTCCTTTATTCAGTGTGTTTCTCTGAATAATATCTTAAACAACTTTTTACCCAATTGTGAGAAAAAAAGGTCTATCACCAACATATTCATATTTTGCTGCCTTCGAGGCACTTGATTGACAGCCTTACTGATCATACTCAACAATTCAATTCAATTCAGCTTATTTCTATAGTGCCAAATCACAACACATGTCATCTAAAGGTACTTTACAGTTCACCAGATCATGCAGTCAAATTGATTCAAAGTTTTCTATCTAAGGAAAACCAGTTGATTGCATCGACTCATTGACTCGAAGGCAATCCCTCACACTAAGCATGCTTGTAGCGACAGTGGAGGAAAAACCCAATTAACTGGAAGAAACCTCCAGCAGAACCAGCAGGCTCGGTATTGGCCATGACCTGCTAGCGAGGCCGCACTGGGGTTCAAGGAGACAGAAGCAGAGATACAAAAGGCAACTATAAAAGGTGAACTGTAAAACCCCACTAGTTTTAGTTTGAAACCCTCTTTAGTCATTTCTATTTGCAGAACTACTGCATGTATGCTTTCCATGACTGTGGGGTCTTTGAACTTTCATGGACTGCCTCAGAAATCATGAAACTATTTGCAATAACCTCTGCCAAAAACTGTAAATAATTAGATCAGTGATGCCTGACTGCTTTGATTTTAAACACAGTTTTACAGCCTGTTATATTGGAAGCTTTATTCAGCACTACAGGTAAATGTTTCCAATAAACTACCAAAGCATTTTATCTTTAAGGCTCTATGAATAACATTCCTTATAATCTGGTAACCGTATGTGACACCATTGAGTTCCTGAAGTGCCTATTACTGGCAGTAAACAGGGCTATGTGTATTTTCTCTTCAGCACTGGTGTCCATCTCTCATTGCTTCAGAAAGGACATAATCTGAAGTGTGTGTTGAGTGTTTAATCACTGCATTTAGCCTCCTCCTCACTTTACTTCCCTCACACATACAATACAATAGCAGGAAATGTAATAAACGCTGACATGTGCCAATAACTCTACTGTCTGAATGCAACCTTCCAAATGGCAAGAGATCAAAATATACAATGAAACACAGCATCTCCTTCTGATTTCCTGGTAAACTGATGGGGTGATCGAACTGAGATGCAAGCTGAGAGTGATACTTTTGGCTAGGCCCTGCTGTTTGTCCAAAACAGGCAGAGAATCTGGCTCTGTTTGTGAGAGAAGGCCTGTTCAGACCAGGAGACGCCAGCAAAATTATTGAGGAATGAGGAAAACTGGTTGCAAAGGTTTAGGAAACAGACTGATGAGAAGTTTTCCAAAGTCATTGTCATCTATAGTCTCACCATAATATATCTGTTCTCTAACAAATATAATGTGGCCCCTGTTTTCAGCACAAACCTGTTTTTAGACTCTAGAGAATAAAAAAAGTATTCACACCTTTTAAACTGTCTGTTTGGATTTTAAGGCCGGACTTTGACTGGGCCATTCTGTTGGATCTGTTCTGTGTGATAGTCTTTGTGGATGCTAAACCTCCATCATATTTGTTTGTCTTTTGCAGCCTCTAACAGTTTTTCTTGTCATGACTCAGAACAGAGGACCCAAGACAAGACAGACAGTGGGATTACTCAAAAGCATTTAGTGAAAACAAGGATCTGCAGTTCTGCAGTAGCAGCTGCTAGGGCATCTAAAGCAGGAATCTCTGGTTTTAGAGTCCTGTCCATGCCCAGAAAACAAGGAAGGATCCCGCCGATGGGCTGCCAACAAGATGCGGTGGGAAAGTCCCACATGCTGCAACCCCGGAGAACATGCAGGAGCCAAAAGCCAGGTCGGGCAAACAGATCAGAACAGTAACAGGAAGGCTCAGAGGTCCAGGAGTCCAGTTCAGGCAAAGCATTAAGAGGGGAACAAGCAGGCTCAGTGGTTGAGAGGCAGATCAGGTCATCTGAAGCACTAATTAATACTAAAAACACTCTCAACACTGATATCAGATTCTAACAGGCAGTCTCAGAGGTTGAGAAGCAGACCAAGTCAGGATCAGGAAATCAGAAACACCAAGGAAGTCTAAAAACATCATCACCACTGGCTAGAGAGAAGATGATAATTTTGCCCTAATGACTGGATGCAAGCACCTTAAATTGAGGCAGGAGCAGGTGGATCTCGAGATGTGCAGTGATGAGAAACTGGGCAGAGTTAGACAGGTGAATGAATGGAATAAATTATTAAGCCAGTCGTGGGTGAGTAGGGCAGTTGTGGGTGAGCGGTTAGGGTGTCAGACTTGGATCCCAAAGGTTACCGGTTCGACTCCCAACCCGCCAGGTTGGTGGGGGGGAGTAATTGGCAGGCAGCCTCCCCCATCCTCCTCCATGACTGAGGTACCCTGAGCATGGTACCGCCCCACACACTGCTCCCTTTGGGCGCCATTTGAGGCTGCCCCTTGCATCGGTGAGGCATAAATGCACTTTCATTGTGTGCAGTGTTCACACACTTGTGTGTGTGCTGTGTCACAATGACAATGGGAGTTGAAGTGTTCCCAAAGGGCTTTCACAGTGCCAAGATCAGAACAATTATTTTAGGATTGCCAAGTATTTAGCTTTATTTTATTTTCCCTTTACCTCAGATCAGCTTCCCCTTCCCTTCTGTAGAAACACATGATAATGCCATTATGAAATGTTCGTTTTCCCAACATATATAGGCCAGAACATCGTTTTTGATGTCAGCTGTTAGCTGCCACTAGAACAGGAATTCTAATGACATTTCTAATGGCTATCAACAAGTCTTTTGTACAATGAACTAGATCTGTGGAGTAAATGGCGCTGCTATTTGACCCTAATACAGTTTTGATCAATAATATTCATATTAATATGAAAAAACCTTTTGATTTCACAGCAATCCTTTCCCTCTTATGGTCACTGACCAGTGATTGTGCATGTTTCTACTGGTTTTACACTGGTATTTTAATATCTATCAAACTGGGGTTGGAACAGTGCTGGAACTCTCTGTTAATGATGTTTACAGTTAGAAGATATGTTCAGAAATGAACAGATTACTACAAACCTAAATCATTTATGAGGAGGATCCATTGTGGGTTTAACTGCTGGTGGTTGATTAGTTAGGCTATTTGCTGAGGTAGCCAGCCTGCTGTCAGCTGCTTGTAGCTTGTAAGGTTGCCATGAATCAGCTACGTTATATTTTGGCAGCCTATTGTTTCCTATAACTAAGATAAAGTACAAGATGGCATTCCATTATGGCTTGAACATAAAAAGTTCAACTCTGCTGCTATACTGACTTGTTTCTGGTCAGACAAACATGTTTGTTGGCTCGACATCATATTTTTGTATTAGAGAAATCTTTTGATTTATTTTTAAAGATATCCTGAGTTTTGTTTAACCTTGTTTGAGTTTTTACTTTTTACTTCTGGTTGTTGTCTTTTAGCACATTTTTAGGCACTATCAGAGCAGACCAGTAATGAAAACATCCTCATTTATCAGATTTTAAGATGAAGGTTTTTTGCTTGTTTAACCTGAAACCTTCACACTGAAGGGTTGTGGGGAGGTGTTTCCTGCCATTGAGGGTTTGGCGTTAACTTTTCCCTTTATGTTCCTCAGCTCAGGACTGGAGCCCTGCTGTTATCTGTCTGCTTCGTGTTGTGGGACATGAAGATCTCACAGGTCAATGAGCCTTAGAGAAGAAAATTTTAGAAAAGAAGAAAAGGTTATTGAGAGGGATGGTTCGTAAGCAAGTTTGATTGTGGCTGGTGTCTACCACCTTTTATACTCCTTTTTTTCAGCAAAGCAGTCTCACACATTAGCATATGGTCTAGAAATTAATTTCAGATCTCCATATTGCTATTATTACTGGCTATCATTTTCATTATCTTGACTAAGGTAGTTCAGATATATATACATATTCAATCAAGCTGATAAATCTGAGAACTGCAACTTAAAATGTGTAAACATTTCTAGATTTATAAAACTTAATTCTTACTGGTACAAATATATTTTTTTTATCTTCTGAAATTCACTTTCTGCTGCAAAAATTTAATTTATAAAATGTATTATTATAGTTTGTACTAGGAATGTGATTTTGACCAGGAAGAAAACACTTTTAAGGTCCACATTTGTGTGACCACTTTTGCCGTAATGCTGCTTTAACACCACAATTTGCCCAATAAAGGGATTTTCTGTTCTTTCTAAGAAACTGAAAGAAAGGCTGTTGGCTGTTGAAGAAAACTTCAACAGCCTACTTCATATAAACTTATGCATTATCTTAGCAGCTATTTTCTTCTTCGCCATCTTCCTCTCCTTTGCAGCTGTAGCGATGTTTCCCTGTCTTTTAAACACATTCTCCTTTTTTTTTATTTCTTTATTAAAATCTCCAGTTCCAGTGGGGTGAAATAGGCACTTCCTGTTGCCATGGTAACTCATGGAATCGGAGCTCCACAAATGGCTTTTGAAACTTGTTACGCATGTGTTTAACTCTGAGTTGACCTACTCAGAGTTGACTGAACTAATTCATAGCAGCTGTTGTGAAACCGAAAATTCAGAATTCCCAACTTTAGGCTAGATCAATTTAGAGTTGTGGATTTAAATCTGAGTTTGTTAAACCTGCTTTGTGAGTTTTCTTTTCTTTTATAGGAGCAAGCAGAAGGGTTCATCAGCCTGATTGAGCTGCACTTGATTTCTGTTAAAAGGCTCCTTTCCACCAAGTTATGTCCCTGCCTTTTTATTGAGCTGACTGATTGTTTAATGTTGTTTAAAAATATTATCTTAAATATAAAACTTCTAAATCTTCCATCTCCTATATGCTTCCCCTCTAGTTCAGTGTTCCCACTCTTTGCACGCCTCATCCAGCAGTTTTCTTTTTCATGTTCATGTTTCAGAGCATCAAAATCTATTGAATCCTGTTATCAGTGAATTTTGAGTGATACAAATTTTGCTCATAAAGAGTAGATTAATTTTCTTTTTTTTAAAAAGACAATAAAATGTTATTTATGGTCTGATTCTCTTTCTGTGACACAACATTTCCACCTTGAACACCTTGAACTTGGTAGCATTTTTTCTAATTTCCTGCAAAGATAAGGGGCCTATTTGAATCTCTGTGTTGCTTTGGGTGTTTATATGGAGAATAATCCCTCATTCTGAACTGTATCAGAGATTACTCAGTTCCTCTGGGTGCGGTTGGCACTAGCTGGCAGATAAACCAAAGGTCCATCATGTGAGCTTTTCCTCCTTTCATCCGCCTTCACAACATGGAAGCGCTTTACTTTTCCGGCTTGGGTGATTAATGCGCCTCACCCTGAATGAAACATGCCTGTGTTGCCTGATCACACACGACGACTATCTCATAAGCTATGAGCCTCAGATCGACAAGAATCTGTCAAAAGGGGGACAAGCAAATCCTGCTGTTTGTCATTGAAAATAATGACAACTGTAAACATCCAGAACCCTGAATACACTAACACATTTCCTGTAGAATTTACAGTAAATAACAGGCCAATAAATTGCTGTAAATTTTTCAATTGCTGTAAAAAAAATACTGTATATTATTAGATACTGCTTAAAATTGATATAAATTTCAATAATGTATTGTTATGTATATTAGTAACAATCATTAATTGTATTTATAATTTACAACATTATCTTGTATTCCCTTCAAATTACAAGTGTTACCTGGCAGTGAAAGTAAATAAGCTGTTAATGTATCAATGTTGAGGTGATCTCTGTAGATCTAACTTTGCAGAAAAATTCAAGTATACCATTACATGAAAAATGCAGGGAAGCATTTTGATTACTCAACAAAACCATTTTACTCCAGGTGCTTAAAATGTGAATGTTTAAAAGTGCAATACAAAAAGAGCGCATTTTTTTATAACATTTTTACGTGTCTTCTCCGTTTTCTTTTAAGTTATCAGTAATGCTTAGGTGTTTTTACACCTTTTTGATTAATCTTGAGTGGTTTCTTCTCATGGACTTTTAACCTGTTCTCATAAATCTGCTGTGATTCACATAGAGACTGTGCAGAATGCTGGGTAAAGGCTTTAAACAGAGATTAGCAGGAGAGCTCCCATCACTCCTGCTTCTTTTCACAGGCTGTCAGTCAGATTTTGAGTTAGAGCTCTGAGGTTAGTCGATCATCTCCTTTGGTAGTCCCACATTCAACATTTAAAACCCACAGGGGTCGTGAATTTCAGGTTGTTTTTATCACCTGGTTGGCTCCACTGATTGTTCCAAAACTCTGGGGGAACAAAAACATATTTATCAGACAGTCTTTCAGTTAATTGTGAAGTTTGCTTTGCCTTTTTATGATAAAAGCACTTTGTGATTTTATCAGTGAAATGTGTTTTATATAAATAAAATGTTGCTAACTTAATTAAATCATCCAGACAGATTGGCTAAATGTTCTCTAAGTTAACGGAGCTGATTGTGTCCAGAATTTACTTCTCCTGAATGAGCAGGACTTTGCAGCAATCCCTCACACTGAGCAAGTATGTGATGATGGTGGAGAGGAAAAATTAACAAGGTGAAGGCTTTGTCTAATCATCAAAATTAACAACATAAATAAACACTTGAAATTTAAATCTCTCTGTTTGTAATAAATCTGTAAATAAGTGAAATTTTAACTTTTTAAATAAGCAAACATCCAAGGGTTTTGATGATTTTTTTATATTATATATTAGCAGAAAACAAGAACAAGGTTAAACTTTTACTCTGTTTCCTGTGGTGTCCTGTCATGATGGGACTCTGTGACTAAACCCACATGCAGAACACCACAGGAAACAGTAAAAGTTTAACAATTTATTTGAAAAGCACACACAGAATAAATTATTGAACTGGTTCTGGTAGGGGTCCGGGACTGGTTTCATAGAGTAATCTGCAGAGAGGGATTGTTTGGTTAGCCAGGTAGCAGCTTGACAGAGGGATTTTGATTCACAGGTTGGCCACCTGATGATGGGGTTCAGACTGATGTCCGGAGGAGAGAGGGAACACGGTTGGGTAAGAAGACAGAGAGTTCAGCAGAGAGCTCGGCAGCGGCAGTGGCTTTCAGTTTCACCTCTTCAGGCTCACAATCGACTCGGTCTTACGGTGCGGCAAAGGCCGCGGCGCCGCTAAATGATTCCCCAAGTCATTAAAGGCGTAAACCTCACCGGCTGCTGGAGTTGTCGGCCATGTTATGCCACTCGGGCGCTGCAGAAAATTCGCTAAGAAAGCTATCCTGAGGCGCGTCGAGCCCTCCGCAACAAGCTCGCCAAATATCCTTATCCAGCATCGGCGTGAAGAGCGTGAACTCAAGAATGAACTTCATGTTAAATCTCGAGACCTGTTGCCGGAGCCGAGCGCCGCACGCACGTGCAGTCATAGGGGCCAGCATAATATCCTAACTCCGAGAAGACTTGGATAAGCACCGGAGCTTGAATGTGAGCAAGGGGGTCAGAGGCTGGCAAGAGTTCGAACTAACCTTGGGTTGTTCTCCTAGTTCTCCCCTGAGAACTAGCAGGGAGATTCAGACTGAGGATCTTCAGGTTTGGCTTCTCTGGCAAGCAAGCAGGTTTCCAAAACATGAGATCCTCCAGAGCTACAGACTTCAATCAGGTTTCCTAGAAGACCAGAGGTTGGTTAGAATCAGGTTACTCTCCAGAGCAGACAGAGATTCTATGTGCAGGCTGAGGATGAGGTTCTGCTAACCAAAACTGGTCAACACTCCGGCGCTGAAGACAGGTCTGGCGCTGCTGCTTAAGTAGCTGGTCTCCTGATCAGCTGATGATCCTCAGGTGTGCAGGAGGATCCAACTCAGGGAGAGGACCATGGCGCCCTCTGCTGGAGACAGGTGGCAGAAACTCCAGATCCCAACAGTACCCCAGATCCCAACAGAGAAACACAATAAGGCAGGGAAATCCTCGGCGCCCTCTGGAAGGCAAGCCTCTGGATCCCAACAAAAGAAGAAGAAGATGAATGGCACCATTTAAAAGATCCCATAGTTCTTGAAGGGAGATTCAAGGAGATACCTGTTTTGTTTTTTTTGTTTGTTTTTTTTTTGTTTTGTTCTTTGGTGTTTCAAAACATTTAACAAGGGTGATTCTGTATTTTGTATAGGTGGCCAGATTATTATTATTACAATTATTCAAACAATATCACTTTATATGACTGAAATAAATACACTATTATTAATTTAATCTAATTATAATTCAATAATACTAAATACATAAACCCCAGGATTATGCATTTGAAATTCATAGTCTTTATTACATTAATTGATATGCATCCTGTGGGGCTTAATTGATATGTTTGTGTTAAAATAGCTTAAAAGTCAGTCTTTCAAGTCAGGGTTAAATATTTCTGTGGGTGTGGAGCTGGTGAAAGCAGAGAGGATATGTTTCAGGGTATAAGACCAGGGAGGCATCTTAAAGTTGCAAAACAGCAACCCCTGAGAGTGGAATCTGAGATCTGTTGAGGTGATGAAATGTCCTACATCTACAGCCTCAGTCCACTGAAAGGAAAACAGAAATGTTCTACCTTAGAGAGCAGAGGGGTCCAAGCAGGGGGAGCTGGATAAAACAGAGCAGATAGTCAGATATCTCTGTCATAATGAGACAATAATTCTCAGCTGCTCAGCCCATATTTCATCATATTATTTTTAACACGTTTAATTTTTATCTACGCTACATCCTAGTTACATCCTCATCATGTTTTTATCTGCTTTGTCTTTGCAGACACTTTACTCTTTTAACTCAGTATTTCGTTTTCAAACAATGCTTTTGCATTCCAGCATTATTCTGGCTCTATAGCATTCTATAGCTAACAAATTCCTGTCGTTTTAACTCTTCTATTGACTGAAAAAGATTGTTTTCTTTTGCTAAATGCAGTAAGTGGTGAACAACGTTTCCCATTTATAAAGCCCAAATTTAACACGTTTCCATTCCTTTTATTTGTCGTTCCTCTGCTGTTGCTATCAAAACAGATTTATTTGACATCTCTTTCTACATCAGTTAAGCTGCCTTACTGCGTTCTGTGGTTGCCATTAGTAACCATGAAATAACATTGGTTTGCTGGTTAATTAAATACACAGAGGGCTGTTTCCCATTGAAAGCCCCAGGTTGTGTATTAGCCAGGTAATAGGAATCCAGGGGAATACGTCAGAGTGCTTTCCCATTACACTGGGCCCCAGGACTTTAAACCCTGAGAGAAACTAGACTACACACCCTGGCTGAGTCAGGAGAGGCACACGCCTGACAGAACAGGGCTCTGCTGGTTCAACACATGTTGAAAAGAAGGCTATTTCTTGATAAACTGAAAACATTGATGAAATTCTAAGGTCTACTTTCTCTGCCAGGTCCTGTCTGTGCTAAAGTTAGTGCATTTTAAAAGTCTTCAAAGGGATGGGATTTCAAATTGTTTTATTTATTTATTTATTTTTTTTCTACTGATAAAAGCTATTTAGGTATGAATATGATAGCGGCTGTTTTGGGAATCCAGCTCTTGCCATCTGTAGTTTATCAAGAGAATAAATTCGACGTCAGACAATGAGACATGGGCTCATTGGTAAAATGATCTCATGATGTTTTCACTTTTTCAGCCAAAACATGATACATGAACAAGAAGTAGATCAAGCTGGAACTGTGAGCTTAAATATTTGGGTATATGGGGATGAACATGACTATAAACATGACCTAATCCATTTGAGTGGGTTAACTTAAATGGGGGAAGTGAAGGCCAAGTGGTTAGGGCATTACACTTGGAATACTGAGATACTGAGTTCAAGCCCCACTCACACAGAATGCTACTCTGGGTCCCTGAGCAAGACCTTTAACCCCACACTGCTCCACAGGCACCGCTCAATGGCAGCCCACCTCATCCTCAAGGGGATGGGTTAAATACAGAGTTAAATTTCTCCAGCGTGAGAAAGTTCAATTATAAACCCTGCAGAAGTGGGTTTTATTCACTGGGATGGAGCTGTAGATAGCCACCGGGGTCTACTGTGAGTAATTCCAATATCAATCCATCTATTCCGGAGAAAGACCAGGTCAGGGAGGAAGTCTAGGAGCAGTTTGATGCTGCGTTAGCTCCCAGGATAAGAGGAAGAGGAATCTAAGGACAAGAGAGAGACGATGATGGAAGCAGCAGAGAGCCTTACGGCCTTTTCAAGTGTGTTTTTAAACTGAACTTTTCTGCCATTTTTGTATCACATCAACCGATACGAGACTGGGTGTGGTGATAATGTGATGGAGCGCAGTGGAAAAAGCTTTTCGATCTGTTCCACAATGCAGGACAGCAGCTCCTGATCCTGAGTCATCCACAGACAGAAGCACCACTGGAAGGGAGATGGTGGAACTGGTCAAACTGGGAGCATATCTGGTTGGCCCAGAGATTGTTCAGCTTATTTATTTCTCGATTAAATAAATAAGTGTCAATAAAGTGTCTTTAGATAAATTCATATATAATTTATCTATTTGATATATTATTCAATAATTGCATGTGTTATTTAATAAGGAGACGAAAAATTAAATGAAATAACTGCACCTTTAAATGCCCCATTAATAAAGTAAGATTTATTTAACATATTATTTGATAATTACAGATGGCATTAAATAAAGATGGTCAAACTAACTAATCAGATGTCATTTTTTTCAAATAAATTAATTTGATAAAAAAAAATTTCTCTGCATTTTTTTTTCATTTCATGTTTTTTTTTTTTTCACAGCAGACTAATAATATTATTCCAACTGTCTTCTTAATCCATCAAACTCAGTGGGCGGGACTAGGGCGGTTTCTATAGATACTGATTTTTGATTGGCAGCCGGGCAGAGCAAGACAACTTCCTCCAGTTTTCTATGACTCTGAAGTGAATATTTTTGCTGGAATCTGCAGTAGAATCTTAGCAGCTTAATATTTTTTATGTTTGGAAATGACTGAGAAAAGGATTCATTTTCATATTCTTATGTCAGAAGGAGTCGTTATAGAGCAGAACGACATGATGAGGAGATTCAGCTGTTAGATTCAGGAGTATTAGAGATGTGAGGCATCCAAACGGTCCAGGATAGTAGCTCTCCAGCAGAAAGTGTGAATAAATGTACTGCATCTTTCTGTCTGAAATATTTATGGAATTAAATCCATAAATCAAATATCTTTCAATTTGAGTTTGATCTGTAAAAGTTAGAAAACCTTTTTCAAAGCACCGTAAGGAAAAAAAATGCTGTCAACAATGTTATGAAGATTTAGCAATAAAAGGATAAGCTGGATAGACAATGATTAATGTGCGTCCATAAAATGAGTCCCCAGAAACATGACATAAGGGGAAGCAGAGGAGCTGGATGGTGCCTGCATAATGCTAAGCTCGCTCAGTGGTATTCCACTTTATTGTTGTCCTTTCCTGCTCGCTGCTAACAGGATGAGGTGGATCCTCTGAACATTTTGCTATTAATTCCAGGTTGGAGCAGGAAAAATGCCCATTAACCAGCAGTTGGGCGGAAAAAAAATGTTTTAATCTATGCAGTGTGGAGTATGTAAGTACAGACCTTCATGGAAAGGTCTGATACTTTGTCAGTATTGTGGAGGAACACAGGATTTTAATCACAAACTGCAAAACAATGTCAATCTACACAAGTCATTTTTCTCTTGAAATAAGTGCATCTTTTCTTGAATTGAGGAAGAAAATTAGACATTTTGCCAATGGAACAAGTCAATTTACATTTAAAATAAGAGAAAAACAATTGCATCGTCTTATTTCAAGTGCATAATATCTAATTATCTTATTTCAAGAGGAAAAATACTCATCCCATTGGCAAACTATCTCATTTACCTACTCAAATTAAGGTGGCTCAAATTAAGGTAGCTATTTCTTGATTAGTTTTCCAGTGCACAGCTTTTATTTTGCTGCTGACTCACAGAAACCATAAAAATTTAACCAAAGGAAACACGAACGGCGCCAAACTTCTTTGGCTCCCCCCTGTGCAGAAGTCAAAACATCAAATGCTCATTAATAAAATACACTTTGGTTATTTTTGTTTCTATAGCATGAACAAAGAGCGACCTTTCTCACATCCCCTCCATCCCCTTCCAGCCCACCACACCCTCACCCCCACCCTGTGCAGGAACGTCTTCTATGTGTCACAGTTCTCTAATCATTAAAGCTTTTTGGCCTCTTTACAAACTACAGCCACAATCTCCTTGGTTTTAATTTATTGCTGGTGACTGATTTGATCCGTCATTGAGTCACTGAGAAGAAATCAATCATCTCGGATTGTGTTCTGTCAGAGTCGCTAAGAGTTGAACCAGCGTGTTTATAGGAGGTTGTCATGGCAGGTTTCTACATCCTGTAAAGGAAATCTATTCAAACGTGTTGCTCCAAACTTCCTCCTTGGAACCGTAGCACCTTCCCCTCATGAGGAAAACGTTAATATGATGAATGTTTTACGAGTGGTGACTGATTTACTCAGACTATAAATATGTCTGAGATGTCTATTGTCGCAGCTATTTTTATAGCTTACCTGTGGCGATGTGTCCATGTGAGTCAGGGTCTCTCCTGTAAGGAGCTTTTGTTGAACTTACGGTTAAGGATGCTTCTATAATTATCATCGTCATCCATGGGAAATGTTCGGAGAAAGTGGGGTGATGCTCCTGTCCCTCCTTCCACCTTTCATATGGTTATGTGAAATTTATTCTGTTTGTGAAAAGAAATCTGAATCTATTTATTTTTTTTTTTCAAAAGTTAAATGATAAATCTTTTCTATATTTCTCTTTAATCTGTAGAGAAGGACAATAAGCAAGTATGTTCCACTCTATTAAGCCTATGTATCCTGCCTGAAGGAAGAAGGTTTGGAGCTCTGGATACTGGTTTTGGTTATGGTTTGAGAACCCAAATGCAGAGGTAGATGTGAGTTTCTTGTAGATTTTGTAAGTGTTCATAAACAACAGAGGCAGGAATCCAAAAAATCCAACAAGAAAAAGAAAAACAAACCAACCAAACAAATGAAGTATTTATGGCTAACTGAACAATAAGAGGACTAACGAGCAGATTGGGAGCAGGTGTGAAGAGAGCAGTCTAAGGAGCTAGGGAAAAAGGAGACCAACACAAGAGGGTGACAGAGGGCATTGTTTGAAAACGCAACAAAATAAGAAGTAAACCAATAAAACTAGAAAACATGGAGCAAAGTTAAACTGAATACTTAAAAGAAAACATAACGGAACTAAGACTGTGACACCTATTTAGACTACTTTTTTATTTCCTTTTACGAAATGGCTTTTTTGCCAGTAAAAATAATGGTGCAAAATTCACTCCATACTTTGACGTTTGTTCAACTGATTGGGAAGTGCTTGCATCCACAATTGGGTGGAAACTAGTTACATTTATTCAGTTTCAGTTACTTGAGTAACTTTTTGGCTCGAGTGTTCAAATGTGTGCTTTTAGGGGGAGTTTTATTGCACTTTGATTTTTACTTTTACTTGGTTAATATCTTAATAAATTAAAATAAATCAAATTAAACTAATTAGAGCTACACTAATTTGAATAAAATTCTTGGCTGCTCCTTCCAACTTTGCCCCAAAAGAATATTTTATGGAAAAAGAGCTCCAGATAAATACACACAGTTATGGTTTTTAATCAAAATGAATAGTTAAACCTACTAAGATGTTTGGAGGTCAGGCTAATATAATATGAGGAGCATATCGGCACTGAAGATGCTGGTTTCATTTAATTCTTTTTTTTTTTTTTATGTTTAGGAATTGTTATTTTTCACTTAAATTAGTCTTTAAAATTCCAGAATTTGCAATTAAAATTATATTTTGGTCATTATTAAGTGATTTTAAATATCACATGAGTTACTTAGTACTTAGGTAGCCTTTTTAATAAATATTTCTTACTTGAGTGCAATTTTTGGATACCTTTGGTACCAAGGTAGTTATACAAACATTATTGATGAAAACGTATGAGTCTCTATCATCTAAAATATATGAGTACCTTATTTATTTATTTATTTACTTATTCCTACTGGAGAAAAAAATTATAAAATAATAATTTATACTAGGCTTACTTATCAGAATATTGTATTTGCTCCATATATTTTCTGTACTATGGAATAAACATCTGATTAAATCCATGGAAGTTTTCACCAGATATGATATGATACCCTTTACCTGATTTACTGTTAGTAGAGTAGCAGCCTATAGCTGCAGATGGGTAAATGGTCAGACCTTCTGCTCTGCCATCCACTGCCTGGCAGACATGTCGCTTGCATCTAACCAATCTAAAACAGATATAAATGTAGTAATAGCAAGGGTGTATTTTTGTGATAAAAGTTAGTGGGACGCTCTAGGGATAGAGGCTGATGGGCCTACAGCTACGGAACCCGAACGCTTTCATAAGGGTTTGCATTTTCTAAAAATGAGCTCAAACATATATTTAATGAATGCTTTACTATTGTTGAGAACACAAGAGAACCACAATACACTGATATTTATAGTTATAGACAGATGCTTGCCTTTAGTCCATTATTTATAAAGGGCTCAAAAACATTAATGTATAAAGAAATGATTAATAACACCCTGATATCCGATGCCAACATCAATATATCCTGCATCTCCTAGAATGGACACAACTTCACTTCACTTCCATCCATCCATCCATGCATGGCTTCCCTTTAAGCTGCATTAGTAATTATTCTCCTTCACAAGCAGCAAAATCTAATTTAGAAATGTGTCCCATGTGTCATTAACAGCCAAAGACTATATATTGAACTTTATTTTTCAAAAATCCTTTATACATTAATTTTTATTATTTTTGCTTTAATTCTTGCAGGTTTCCTATATTTTAATTTTATATCTGTGTCCAGTGAGTCTGGCTGTCTCTGGGTTGCTGGTGCAGCTATTTCTGAGTCTGGTTGAACTACAAAAGACAAAAATATATGTTGAATTTTATTATAGCATACTGTATTTTTTCTTAAAACTTATATATTTATTGCATGTTGCATATCCCAGTAAATCTGTTTCACCTTTTAAATCCAGCAGCTGTCCCTAATTGTGTCTCTGCTCTGCTTAAAAACAGATTTATGAACCTGTAATGATGCCTGAGAAAATCATTTTAAAGATCCCTAGAAGCTCTGCAGTCTGATTCTCTGTCCAATCAGAAAACAATAAATATGTGTTCATTTTAATCTGTAAATCTGAGTAATGGTCCTGAGAAGCCCAGCTTTTTAACTTATATAAATGTACAATCCGCTGCCTTTTTTAGCTGAAAAAGCTCCATATATGTAACAAACACATTTTTCTATGGCATCTAAACATTTTTTAACCAACCAGTCTCCTAACTTTTACATAAGCATCTATGGAAGTAGCTGCTGGTTAAAATTGACTGAGTGCTGCTGTGTGTCTCTCCTCCAACCAGCTACTCTGTATGCAGTGAATATCGACCCCAAATAATACTATGTCCCAAAGCGACAGATCCGATGATATTTCTTGAAGAGCGAGGACAAAACATGGACTGTGAAACACTCTGAACACAGTTAGCTGCACCCAACCCCAGTTACTGTTGGCTAAAGTAAATCTGTGGAAATTATTGGTGGACACTGTCCCCTCCATGCCCAAAGTTGGTGGGGACATGTCCACACCAGCCCTTCAGAAAGTTACACCAGTGAGTCATAGTTGCTTTTGCTATAAGGGAAGAAAACAGGTAGCAGTATTTTTCAGCCATCTGACTGACAGTGAGCAGCAACAGGTGTTTGAAAGCAGCACAGATCAGGGGGAAACTGGCTTCTTATTTTGAAACCTCATCTGTGCTGCTAACATCAACACCTTTGTTTATAGATGCTGGAGATGGGCCTGTTTTCAGTGTAGTCCTGTTTTCTCTGATCTTTGTGACTGGCTGGATGTGCTCTCTTAGATCCTCTGGCATGGGAGCTGGCTCAGACTTGTCTTGCTGTGTGTTTCCTGGGCCGGGCCGCCATCTCTAGTTCTTTCTGTATCTCTGCTTCTGTCTCCTTGAACCCCAGTCTGCCTCAGCAGATGGCGCTCACACTGAGCCTGGTTCTGATGGAGTTTCTCTGGTTCTGGTGGAGTTTTTCCTGTCGCTACCAAGCATGCTTAGTGTGTGAGGGATTGCCTTTGAGACATTGATTTTGATAGAAAAACTTTGAATCAATTCGACTGTGATCTGGTGAACTGTAAAGTGCCTTTGAGATGGCGTGTAATTTGAATGGCTATAAATATGTGGATTTGAATTGAATTATAAAATGAATGGATGGTTTATAGATGGATTATGGTAGATAAATGTTTATTCAGCTGAAACTTATTTTGTAGTCATAGTTTTATTCACCTTTATCCTTATATTGAGATTGAAAGTCACTTGGCCTCCAGCTGACCTGAAGACTGAATCACAGGTTTCCCATTAATTTGGATTAAAGGATGATATTTCTGAGCAACCATCTGGGATTTCAGGAAAATTTCTCCTCCTATGACACAGAAGAGACTGTTCCTCTGGGATCTGGTGAAGGGGGGGGGTGCTCTTGGGATTTAAATCATTTGTCATCTAATTAAAGATTCGTGCGCACATGTGTGTCTTTTGATTGGAGACCCTTTTTTTTTTTCAGATAAGGCTGGATGGGCGTTGAACAGTCTGCAAGGCTGCACTCTCCGGCCAAACGGAAATTCCTCCCTTTGCCCGGTCCTGACAGAACAAACACTGCGCGGCATGCGGTATAAATGGGAGCAATGGTGAGCCTGTTTCAGCTTCAGATCTTCGATCATTTTCCTCGATACAAGCGGAGGTGTTAACTGGAACCCAGCTGCTCTCCACCATGGCTCCTGTGTCTCTGGGCCTGTTTTTCTCCGCTCTTCTGCTGCAGGAAGCGGCCGCCTTGCAGCGCGCTCGCTGCTCCGGGAATCTCTGCTGCTTCCAGGGGTCTCTGGACTCTAAAGCTGCGCAGGAAGCCTGCGAGGGGCAAAACGGAAAGCTGGTCCAATCCAGCACTTCTGTAGAGACGAGCATGTTTGAGCGTCTATTGAGAGGATTCACAGGGGTGTTCTGGCTGCAGGGTGGCCCAAACTGCACCGCTGTTTCTGCTGGGAGTGGGCCCGGATTCAAGGTTCGGCCGGAGCACTGTGGGGACATCCTGGACGGCTTCTTCTGCGCCTTCGACTCCTCTGACGTATGCGGCGTCGTTCGGGACAGTGAGAACACCTCGGTGACCTACCGCTCACATGCAGGCTTCGAATTTGCAGATTCGGAGACCTTTCCCCCTGGGACCCTGGCCCTGGCGGCTCGGCCCGGCGCTCAGTTCCCGGACTCCAAGTATCTCTGTGTGACCAACTGGCTGCAGGCTCCGTGGCGCTGCGAGGTTCTGCGGGGTGGCTGTGATCACAGCTGCGATCAATTTAACCACACCTGTACGTGTCCAGCCGCGCAATCCCTCCATCACAACAGCTTCTCCTGCACGAACACATCTGAGCCGGGTAGCAGCTCCCCGTCCGAGATCCGGCGTTGCTGGGAGGGCTACAGGCCTGCAGCGGACGGGAAAAGCTGCGTGGACGTGGATGAGTGCGCGGACGAGGAGAACGCGTGCCCGGCTGAGGGTAAGGTGTGCGTAAACCTGGATGGCGGGTACGAGTGCGATTGCGCGGAGGGCTTTGCGATGGAGGAGGGCGCCTGCGTTAACGTCTCCATCTGCAGATTATGCGAGCATATGGACTGCGCGAAGATCAGCGGGGTGTACCAATGCAAGTGCAGAGAGGGGTACAGGGTGTCCCCCAAGGACCCCACCAAGTGCGAGCAGGTTTGCAATCAGAAAACATGCCCTGCGATCTGTCATCCCAACCCGAAGCAGGAGAGTAAGAACACGCCGTGCTTCTGCCCAGAGCTTCATCCTGGACCGCTCAGAGGGAGCAGCCACCTGCCACGACTTTGATGAATGCGAGGCTCAGAGGCTCTGCGATCACGACTGCGAGAATCTGTTCGGCGGCTTCAGGTGTGTGTGCAGGAAGGGCTACACCCTGCAGAAGGAGAAGTGTGTCCGGATGAATCACACCGAGGAGGATGAGGATGAGGAGGACGCATCTGGGTCTCCTCCTCCACCCGCTCCATCAACCACCCCGATCAGCCTCCAGCCGGCCGCCCTGCCTTCTTACATTAAGACCGGCAGCGTCCTGGGCATCACCGTGTTCCTGGCGCTGTGCGGGGGGCTGATGCTGTGCGTGGTCAGATACGCGGCGACACGCTGCAGGACGTTGAACCTGACCGCCCTAAAACACCCGGATATTGACATCTTCTACCTGCAGCAGGTCACAACAGAGACATACAAGCGCTTATCCTTTGATAAGCAGGCTAGAAACGAGCCGCAGAGAGTCTGAGAGATGCACCGATCAGGCCGATTTAAAAAATAAATTGATTTATTTTTGATTTTCTTCTAAAATATAAAAATAAAGCAGCTGTGCTGGAGGGTCTAAGATATTTGAAAACAATAAAAGTAAACCAAAAAATTACATTTTTACAAATCCTCCAAAAAAAGACATCATAACACATATTGTTTGTTTTAGAAAGGTTTAAGATTTAATGCATTTATACATAAGGAATAAAAAATGGATCCGTTCTAATCTGTGGCGGACAGATCGCTTCCCCTGTTGCTGCAAAATAAGATTTCACTAAAGAAAACATGAATAAAACTAACAAAAATTAACAGCAAATGTACTTTATATATCGCACTGAGAAATAAACATGCCATATGAGGGAAATTAGAAAGCATTTTAAGTTGTTTTTGTTTGTTTAAGTGATTTTTTTATTAAACTAGTTGTTATGTAAAAAAAAAAAGAAAGAAATATTTTCAGCCAGATCAGTTTTTTTAACTAGAAGCAGCTCTCTACAGTCAAACTAATGGTACTTTCCAGAATTGGCCACCATGCAAACATCCATTTTTTCCACTTATACTGTTTTTTTTTTATGTTCAACCTGTTTTAACTCTGACAAAATCATGTTCAATGTGAAAATATGTTTGCTTTTTTTAAAGCTCAGCACTGGATGTAACAAGAAACATTGGCTGCTTTTTTATCTTTGGGAGAGGAGCTCATAATGCATGTAAATAGAACCGACTGATGACTTGAGGGGTTGAATATGTGTGTTTCTATTATATTCAGCTTCGGCCTGCTTTGTGCAAAAAGACTCACTCTGTGTGACCAAAGAGCTGTG
Organism: Cyprinodon brontotheroides; assembly: GCA_018398635.1. Lineage (NCBI taxonomy): Eukaryota > Metazoa > Chordata > Actinopteri > Cyprinodontiformes > Cyprinodontidae > Cyprinodon > Cyprinodon brontotheroides. Next base: position 28,543,670 of record JAGKQL010000007.1, on the reverse strand, counting down.
AAGCAGTGGATGTTAGGAATGTCTGCATGTCTGCTAATAATCACTTTACTGTACCACAGGCTCATCCTCACCGGTCAGCTTCACATGAATGTAAACATTGTGCTGCTACTTTATATATTACAGCTGCAATCATCTGGTCTGACAGGCTTATGGCAAGCTGTTTTCTCTACTATTGTTAAACACTGTTTCTGCTCATGTGCAAAGAAAAGGAATCAAGAAAGAAATGAGTTGGACGACGAAAAAAATCGTCCAATTCCTCAGTAATCCATGAGACATCTGTATTACGTCTGAATTATTAAGATTCAGAGTCCTGCTGTGTTCTGCACCAAAGGACACAGACTTTCTTATGATTTTTGTCAATGGTTTCTTGGAGTTTTTATTACCTATTATAAGCAGATGTATTGAGCCTAATCCTTTCCAGAGTTAAATATTGTGTTTTTTTCACTATACATTGCATATGAATCATTTAAGAAAAACGGAATAAATATTTAAACGTTGTCTATGGTTGTGCATCTTTGTTTTCTCTGGACAAGGCAGAAAAAATAGAAATGTTACGTACTAAAAAAGAAGTAATGTCTTCAAAGAATAGAGAAATAAACCAGTAAAAAACTTGATTCAGGGCCTTCTATCCAGCCTCTACTATATATATATATCTAGGGTATATATATATATATATATATATATATATATATATATATATATATATGCATATATATATATATATATATATATATGCATGGAACAATGCTCTAACAATGAGTCCAAACATGTCTGAACACATTGGGCTTTAATTTATTCTACTAAGATATATATTTTTAAAGGTTTGTCCTATTTAACACAAACATGAAGAAAAAATAAAATCCAGAGATTTTTATTTTCAGGAAATCCTTGTCCATCTTTAATTTATTCCAAAAAATAAAAACCGATTATGGGAAAAATTAAAGGCTTGTTTTGGGTGTATGGCAAGCAGTTGGTGTAAACACTCAGAATCCTTCAGATCAGCCCTCAGTTCTGTTTCCTCACTCAAATAAGCTCTGTGTGTTCTAAGACTGAATAACATCTATCTGGAGAGGAGTAAAAAAAAAAATTAGCAGCTATTCACCAACTGTTTCCTTGCTGACAAAAGCAGGTACCGCTGGTGACATTTATGTTCCAACCTGTCAAGATTCAAGATTCGTTTATTTGTCACCTAGCCTGGGTGCAATTCTAGTTGGGCGAATTTTCAAACAAAAATGCTGCCATTAAATGGAATGGTTCTGCTCTTAAAGTAAGAAAAACACACAAAAAATGACCTCAATATAAGAACCACTCTTAATGATTGTTTAGTTGTCATCGTCACAGATATTAGCAACTTTGACCTAAGAAAATTAACACTAAGATTGTTTCTGGATAAATAAAAATATAAAATGTCCAACTAGTGAGCAAATATCTAGTTGTTTTGAGTCTATGAGCGGTGACTGGTTTTAAATATTTCCACAAGGGCTTGCCATACTTGAGAAGCAGGCAGAGTGGGGGTCTGTTGGGAGGGGCTACTACATATAAGGGTCAAAGCCCCGGTTCTGCGTAAGCGTGAAAGCCGTGCGTAAACCCTGGATGTGGTGAGTGTGCGGCTGAGGGGAAATGAGCAGCCCAGCAGTCATGCTGTCATGTCCTCGGAGCGTCTTCCTTCCTCCCGCTGGACCCTAATATGGAGGCAGGGGTTTATATATACCACCTAAATAGTTCTGTCAACAAACAGGCCGAACATCTATTGGATCGCTGAAGAGCTTAGAGCGGAACCAGCTGATATTCAGACATGGTGCTTCCAGTGGGGCTGTCCGTGTTGCTGCTGCTTTTCCTCCAGGCTGAAGCTGGAGGCGCAGAGCGCAGCAGCGGCTACTGCATCGGGAATGCATGCTTCATCCTGTTCCGGGATCCCAGCACTTTCAGCTCAGCGCGGGAGCGCTGCAGAGCCCTGGGCAGCCACCTGATGACCGTGCGCACCTCTGTGGCCAACGACGTCCTCTCCGTCCTGCTGGGAAACTTCAGCGGGAGCTTCTGGATCGGTCTGCACCGCCTGAGCGGCTGCCCGGACCCCTCAAAGGAACTCCGGGGCTTCCACTGGGTCACCAAAGACACAGAGAGCGACTTCACCAACTGGCTGCCGGGTTCTGACAGCAGCTGCTTGGCCGCCCGCTGCGTCTCTGTGAGCAGAGAGCAGCGCTTCAGATGGAGCCAGGCGCCCTGCGCGCAGCAGGCAGAAGGCTTCCTCTGTGAGAACAGCTTCACTGAGCCCTGCACCAGTCTGCCCCATGAGCCGCAGGAGTCCGTGCGCTACCGGACCCCCGATGGGTTCAAAGTGGAGGAGATACTGTCCCCCACTCTTCCTCCTGGAAGCATCGCAGTCCGTCTCCCATCAGAGAGCAAATATATCTGCTCCGGGCAGCAGTGGCTGCCGGCGCCTTGGAGCTGCGAGATAAAGGAAGGAGGCTGCGAACATAAATGCGCCGTGGATCAAAACAACGCCCCCATCTGCTACTGCCCGCCGCAGCTCATCGTGGACCCGCTTAACAGGGTGACCTGCCAGGCGTGGGATGAGGACCACCCGTGCGCGGCGCTGCGCTGCCAGCAGACCTGCCTGCAGAACGGAACGCAGCATGTGTGCGGCTGCGGCCACGGCCTGCAGCTGGCCGCGGACGGCAGGAGCTGCGTGGACTTTGACGAGTGCGCGGATGAGCGGCAGTGTCCCGGGGAGAACTTCAAGTGCTTGAACTCACCGATGGGTTACGAGTGCGTCTGCGAGCAGGGCTATACACTGATGGCGGATCAGTGCGTGGATGTGGATGAGTGCGTGAGCGCTCCGTGCGAGCAGAAGTGCGTGAACACGCCTGGTGGTTATTTCTGCTCCTGCTTTGAAGGATACATAGAGGATGAAAATAAGCCGGAGAGATGCAGGCTGCACTGTGGGGAGGAGGAGTGTCCCGCCATGTGTGACCCCAACAACCAGTTCCAGTGCTTCTGCCCCGACGGCTTTCTGTTGGAGGAGAGAGCAAACGGCTCCTTCTGCTTAGACATGGATGAATGTGAATTTTTTTTCTGCTCCCAAAGCTGTAAGAACACCTATGGCGGCTACGTGTGCTCCTGCGCTCCAGGGTTCACTTTAATCGATAGACACCAGTGCGTAATAATCGATGATGAGGTCACAGACGGGTCACCAACCACCTCCACCCAAACACCACCCACCCCACACCCTGAGCCCACGCGGCGGCCCTCCAGGGTGTCAGCCGGCGGGCTGGTGGGGATCATCGTGGGCATCGTGTTCCTCATAGTGCTGGCCGTGTTCGGGGCCCAGTTGGTGCTGATCCGCAGGGGGAAGGAGGGGGCCGCCGCGGGTGGGCTGAAGGAGGAGGAAACCCACAGTTTACACGGACTGAGTGACACCCACGGAGAGAAGGTGGTGTAGAGACGCTTTCCAGGAGACCTGTGGATGTATGGAGGGAACCTTCAGAACCGAACTCTATAGAATCAGTCCTCCTGGGGGCAGGAGGGGCAGAAATGATGAGGTTTACCATGTCCACCCCAGTACCATACACCCTCCACCATGTAATGAAGTGACAGAAGAACTGTTTACAGTTTTTACCGGATTATTAAAAAGTAACTTGAAGAAGTAAATTCTGGTTTGACTTTTTCAGTCAGTCTGTCACTGTCGCCCTCTGCTGGAAGATAATAGGTATTGCAAGGAACTATTTTTCATCCATCCATCTTTATAAGCTTATTCTGACATGAGTTAGAATTTGTGTGCATGTAGAGCCAACAGTGATGTTTTTGACAGCCATCTTACATTTAGTTTCAGTTTTAGTCTTCAGGATGAAAACTAACTATTATATTATTAGTCTTACTAAAACTTTAGTCATTATGATATGTGATAGTTTTAGTCAGTTTTATGTTGCACTTAAACTTAAATAGGTTAACCTTTAGTTTTATGATTAACAACCAGAGTTAACCTTTACCAGACTGACAGCTCTAGCCTAGATATTACAATAGCTGGGTATAGAATGCTCCCGTGCAAGCAATCCTAATTGATTTAAAGAATTCAAATAAACTTTTTTTATGAATTAATAAAAGTTTTAAAAAGTGTGAAAATAGCAGATCTATTTCAACACATCATATTGGTTAATATAGCAGACAGACAAGCTAAGAAAATGTGCAATAAAGGAATGGTTTTAAACATACAAGGTTTTCATCGCAAAGCAAACACTTCCTGATCTATTATGAATTATCTATTACACACAGGTCAATAAAATCTTCATTGCTCCAAAAAAAGCAAATAACAAAAATCATTTATCTTTCTACTTTGGCAATTCTGACTATTTCTTCAGTTTCTCCCTTGGTTACCGCTGCTCAGGGGTCAAAGTAGATTTAAATTCACAGGGTTTTGATTTAAAAAAAATAAAAAATACAGAGAGAACCTACATAATTGCAAATCAGACACAAATTGAATGAATATGCTAACTAAACTGTTTATACTTAAAGGAAACAGAAAAAATGTTTTAATGTCAATACAAGGAAACATTTACATCATATTTGAATAGATAGAAACAAGAACAATGAGAGAGAAAGATTCAAATATGTATGTACCTTATTACCTGGGAGCTGCTATGCTAAGAAACATTTACTTTGGATATAATTTAGGGATTCCTTTTGGTAGAAATTATAGAATGTATACTATCATCTCTTGTGAGCTGAAAGAAATAAAATCATAATAGTTAGACAAAGGATTTTTTATGCTGGAGGATGATCAGCCCCATATAGTTTATTAAATAGCGAGAGCAGGAAGAGCCATACCTCTGAGCGCGAACATCAGTGTGGAGCGTAAAGCTCAGTCGGAGCTATGCACGCTCAAAGACGCATTTCTGCACAAGCAAGAGCAGAGTTTGTCAGAGTTGAGCGTGCAGTACCGAACTATTCCGGCTTATTTTATTCCCTATCTCTGCTGCCATGATCCATCTGTGGTCATGCAGAATGAGCACCGCTGCACGTCAGGTGGGCTGCGTGACCAAACAGGACGCAGCAGCTGGCTGATACTGCACAATGATGCATTTGATGCACAATGATGCATTTGATGCACAATGATGCATTTGAAATGTCTGACCACCCGCTAACATTTTTATTTAGTCTCGTCAACATCACACTCATGAGTTTTCATGTTTTCGTCATCAAAGATCCATGTTCAGCTCTTCAGTTTTCATTTTTGTCATGAAAAAAAGGAGCGTCAATGAAATAATTTCGTCATTGTTGACGAAACCAAGACTGACAGCTAGTCATGCTTTTGGACTGTTGTAGGAAGGAGGAATAATTTAAGAGAACCAATATATTCTCTTATTTTGTGTAGTTTTAACCTTGTAACTACTATTACTAGTAGAAGCAGGGCCCAACTAGCTACTTTTAGGGGTATACAGAAACAGCTCTCTGTTCCACCTTCTCCTCTGTGGTGCCTGCTTGCTGTCTGCCTGAAATATTTTCCCAAAAGGACACAGAGAACAGGTGGTCAGTAGAAAAGTTAACCTTTCTGGTTATCTGGTTTATTCTGACATCACTACATTAGTTTTTCCTACTTGATCCCGTCATTGGTCATCACCCATTGCCTGAGGCATTCTCTGTAAGGCCACATGGTCAATATTTTATAGTAGTAAATAAGTTATGCATCTTGTGAATGCACCTTTTCTTTTATACATTATATATATATATATATATATATATATATATATATATATATATATATATATATATATATATATATATATATATATATATATATATTAATAAGTCAATTACATTAATAAACTTCCCCTTAATTCAGACCAACCAGTAGCCTTCCTGTTAGTCCCGATGCGTTCTTGTTGTTCTGTCCAGCTTCACAACCGATTAGGTTTCATCAATGTGAAGAAGTTTGTTTTTTTTTTTAAAAAAAAAAAGGTCCATCCAACCCGTCATAAATATGATAAGCTGGTGAAGATGGATGGATGGATGGATGGATATGGATGGATGGATGGATGGATGGATGGATGGATGGATGGATGGATGGATGGATGGATGGATGGATGGATGGATGAGATTGTGCTTAAGGTCAGCTTCTCTTATGCTGCCTAAACAAGAATAACCACCAACAAGCCCCCTTATTTTTTCATGTAATGATCTTTTGCAAGTAGCCTATTGAAACAGGTAGAGTAGATAAAACAACCAATTAAATAAGAACAGCAATACCCCATCATATATTTACTACAGTAAAAATATCAAGTAGCCTTTAAAAAATATTCAAATAGGAGTAAAAAAGTATTTGATAGAAAGACAACTCAGGTACTGAGTGACGGATCTACTTGCTACCCATGATCACAACAGCTGGTTTATTGTTTTATGAAATGATGTAAAGTTGAAAAAAATAATTAAATAAAGATTAAAAGATAAATATAAAAAAAAAAAACAGGTGGAATAAGAACTATTCAAAAATACTTATTTAATTATATGATGTTAAAATTCATTAGTTACATTATGTTAGAATAGGTTCCATCCAGCAGTTGGAAAATAAACCTCAAGAACAAAACATTTACGTGTTTAAAACAAGCTTGTTTTCATAAAGCTCCGTTATTCTCAATCCACGGAGCATCCAGGAATTTTACTCAAGAGTAGTAGTTACTACCCGGCTCTGTTAGTTACTACCCAGCTCTGCTAGTTACTGTTCACTGATGACTGAGTTACTGATCACTGTTGCAGACCTCAAACATTGCAACTCCTTTGTTATTTGACTCTGTTACTCAGAGACGGTTTAGATCAGACAAACCAAATGTTCATGCAATAAACTAACATGTTCCAACATTTCAAGCTGATTAAATAGAGGGCATTTGTCTTTATTGGAGCTAAACCACCAAAACTGACAATAAGAAATCATTTCATTGGTTAAATTCATTTTTCCAATATATCAGAAAACAGCTGTGCTGTTTTTTCTCTGGTGTGTCCCCAGTATCCAGGAACAAGTTAACAGTAACCTTTATTTTACCAGTAGCTTTAACTAATATCTCTAAGCCTGCATTTATCCCCTCAGATAACCTATGCACCGTATATGGAGCGTACCTACGGATTAGAAGTAGGGGAGACTAGTGATGCTTGTTGCATTTTCTAAAAAAGTAAATCATTAACAAACAGTCTAAAAAAACGTTTGTTTTATATCAAGACAAAACTGTAAGTCTCAGTGAATAAAACTATTCTAATCCCTAAATCAGCCTGTGGGTGTCGACATGTTATATTAATGGGGAAGAAAAAAATCAATTCTTAGTTTTACGTAACATTTATTATACCGGTAATCTTAATTTACTGGTGCACTATATATATAGTGGAATTTACAAAATTGAAAATGCAAAAAGACACATTAAATTCTCTATAAAAATACATTTTATTTCAATTAAAACTTGTGACACCGCTTCAAATCATAAAGAACAAATTGACATTTTTATTTTGAACTTTCTTAAAGTGTCAAACATTATTCTCAATAAATAATTCTATTCATTCTCTTTGTCTATAACATTTATTTTTCTAACCAAGAACACAGATCATCTCCCTGTAATACAGAATGTCTTTTTTCCACCACATATTATGACTTTATTTTATTTTTCTAGTCTGTTCTGTTTAAGGATCCCTGTGCTCAGATATAAAGGCGCCCTCTAGTGATTAAAATATGAATGACATGAACCCTAACCATCATCAAATAATAATAAAATCTTTCATTTAAAACATAAACAAATATAAAGTAAAAGGAGTGTAAAAACAGAGCGAGTGCTCAGACTGGAAACACATCATTTCCCACTAAAGATCAAATGTCTAACCTTTAAACCAACACAAACTAAAACAAAAAAACATAAAAACTGAAATTTGAGGAAAAAAATATTTTAAACAGTTTAAATTTTTATATGAGCCAGATTTAAGAATTATGTCAAGAAATGTGTGTAATTTTTAAACACCCTTCATAGTATGGAGTGAACTTTGTTCCATTATTGTTTCAAGCAAAGAACACATTTTGTAAAAGGAAAGTTTATTGTTAATTTGCACACCAAGAGCAACTGGGCTTGGAGAGAAGAGAATATGATCTGTAGAACACAACTTGGAAAGGATGCAATTAGTAAAACTCAAGCTGGAAAAAAAGAAAGAAACATTTTGAATTTTAAAGTATAACATCTGTAAAAAATGAAAAAGAAATTTTAAAAATTAAATTAAAAAATACAAAAAATAATCTGAAAAATGTAAAACTGAGAAAGCAGCTAAATTAATACGAAAACTTTATTGATGAAAAAGTTTTTAAGAGTTTATTTTTTGGATTGCATTTTTTTCCCTCATTTTCAAAATGCGTTCTTTATTTGTAACAACATTAGAACAAAATTCCCTCCATAGTTGAAATGGTGCACCAAACAAACATAGAACTTGAAAAAAATATGTAAGCATTAAAAAAAAATCGTTTTAAACTGTTCTTTATTAAATCTCTACTGTTATTCACAAGTTTATGCAAATAAATAAATAAACACAGGAAAACTAAGAGAAAATAAGGTGTGTTGTCAGCTGTAGTCTCAGCTTAATAATAAGGTTGTAAAAAGACTCTTCTAACTCTGTTACACAACTGTTCCCTCTTTTTTCCTTATTTTGTGCACCTGTATAAAAAAAAGCCAAAACAAACCAGACCCCGGCCCCTAAAGTGACGTATTTAAGATTTCAGGAATTAGAAAATGTTTACTCACACATATGCATATTGGATTATATTTATATAATATTACACATTTTAATGATAAGACTTTCAAACAACATTAATACTACATCTTTATGTTCCTTGTTTCAGTAACTATTATTATTATTATGCAGATACTTTAATATAAACCAGCCTGAATGGAACGCATACTCAGATTAAATCAAGGTTTAAAAAAACTGCCATGCACTCAAACTAAAGTGTTAAACTAGCATAGCTGGTTTACATGATGCTGCATTGACCACAGTGGTGAGGTAAGCTGAAGTAATATTCAGCTTACTTAATGCACTAGAGAATATTTTCTAATAAGTCTAAATGTTAATTTATTTATCATCCAGTTGATCTTTAAAGGCTTAGACTCAGCTGCAGATTATCTTTAATCTTCCCTTCGGTTTGTTTTTGTCATCGTTCCTCCAGACAGAAAAAGGACAACAGACAGGTGTCCCCCTGTTAAATCCATTACTGATTTTAAATGTGTTTTAGTCACCATCAGCTCACGTCTCCAGTGCTGCATTTTTGGATCCTTTATCTCCACGACAGCATTAAGTCATTTAAATAAAAGGGACTGCACTGCATGGAGCCACTTCTTACAACCTTAAATCTAATCAAGAAGACTTTTTTATTTAATCTTGTTTAAAGAACTGATGGCCTCATTATTTGCTCACTTAAATGACTGAAAAGGTTAAGAATGTGAGGAAAGCAAGCAGTGATCCAGGCCCTGCCTCCCTGCACGTGGGGAGGAAGTGGAGACATTTTATTGGCCAAAGTGGAAGCTGACAGAAAAGGGAAAACTCCAAGGACAGGAAATGTCAACAAGCCAAAAAGAAGAAGGAAAAGCTGTGGTAATACTAGAAATTGCAAATTATGTGCGTGTTGAAAGAGCAGCAGCAGGTCAGGCTTTCCAGAGAGGCGGAGTATCTGGATAATTTGTTTTCTGATTGATCTTCTAACAGTGAGAGGATTTCTCTGAGCTTCAGCAGCAGAGGTGAGTTACTCTGATGTTTCATGCTCTGTTTTTCCCATTAAGGAGCTTTAGTCAGGTTTCTCTCTTTGATTAAAGTCTGCACTACGCCTGCTGCTTCAAGATTTGACTAATCCGGATTATGCAAAATAACGTTGCCAAAGAGCGAAACGTGAATAAAATGTAAAAACTTTATAGAACATCTGGATCATGGGCGCAGGTTTGCATAGGAACCATAGGGACATATCCCTACCAACATTTTGGATCGACCTACTTGTCCCTACCAATAATTGGATGTGAACATGTTTATAATTTACAGCAGTAGTTGTTGCAGCAGTGGCTTCTTTTCCTCTTGCAGCTCCTCTGCCTGGTAGCTGCAGCTGCCTGCTCTTTCTTCTACCTTTAACTTAGCAGTGCATCAACTGTGCTGCACTGTTTAACTCTTTGATTTTTCTGCCTTAAGTTCCTCCTCCTCTCTTTCTGATTGCTTGTTGTCTAGTCTGTATGTGTGCACGCGCTTGGAGCTTGAAATAAAAACAAATGATGCTAGAATACGGCGGTTACCAAAATTAATATTAGGCTACGAAACTAGTCCCAATTTAAAAACTAAATGTTATCTACGCTAAAACAGGCGAAAGCTTCTGATTGCAGTTCTGCAAAGAAGCAGGAGAGAGTTTAAATTTGTGGAACTTGAGAAATGAAAGTAACCAATGTTAGGATTTCTTTTCTAAAACTAGATATTCTGAGTCAAACAGGAGTTCTGAAAAATGCTGTTAAAATGAACAAAGACTGTAAACTATCAACATTTCTGATTCCCGTTCACCAATATTTCTTTGCTATTAATGTTTTCATTTTTGATGGCAGTTCAGGTATAAATAACAGGTTTTATTTATTTTCTAGATCATAACAACACGAGAAGGATGCTAAAGATCTGCTATTTTTTGTTTTCCACATAAAATAGTTCTATTTAATTGATTTCTACTTCTAGAAATAGAATAAAGACAAACAGAGGAACTCTATTTACACTGATTCTATTTTTCTAGATTTCCACACGGTCCATAAGTAAATTAGTGCAAACATTAATGTCTGGTAAATAATGCTTGAATCTGGCTGTTTATTTTGGATACTATTACATTACAGATAAGATAGTGTTATATTGTCTTTTATAATTGTTAAAAGTGATTTTATATTTGAATAAACTTAGGCTTATTCTTAGTGTTGTGTTTGTAGATGATGCCATTAAAAAAGAAAATAGACATAAGAGGCTGCCTATTTAAACAGTCAGACAGAAAGCAATATAGGATGATGATAAAAGGTTGTGTTACATTTAATTCTTTACTATTAAAAACCCACTTATATAATAGAAATATACGATTGCAGAAAACAGATATAATGGTGCAGGGCAGCCTCAGGGTGAAGCAGCTGCCCTTCAGTGCTGCATTATGGAAGAAATGTGTTTGAAATGTTAATATAAAATAAGGGCTGCAACTAATGATTATTCTGCAAATTGATTATCTGTCGATGAATCGATTGATAATCAGATCACCCAAAAGGTTCCTTAAAGGTATACTATGCAACCGTGTTGATTTTCCAGTGAGGCTCCCTCCAGAGGGCTGAAAGTAAAAGTGCACTGTCGTGAAATATGCACAGCTGTTCTCCTGGTTTCTCCGCCAAGCCAGGCAGGCTGCTTGTTTTGAGCTTAGCAGCTTGTAATGACTAACGCCATGCGCTCACACTGGACGAAGCTGGCGCGACAGAAAGCAGCGAGTTTACATGCAAAGTCAATGGTTGACGCCAAGGCGCAGCAAAAGCTGTCCTCGCCGGCGCTGCTTGAGATGCAGGCGCAGCAACGCCTGAGCCGCTGCAGCAGCGCTGTCGGGTGCGCTAACCCAGGGAGAGAGACACAGCGCCGATGATCACTGCTCTTAAACAGTTTATTGACGCCTCAAATTAACTTAAAATGCAGAAATCTGTCGGCAGAATATGCAGCTTGGATTATTTAGATGAGAAACACCTACCAGCTGCCGTGGTGAACCGCTGCTGATGAAGTGGGATCCATACCAGCTCGGGCGCGATCCCTGGTATGTGGGGGTCTGAGCGGCCCGACAGAAAAATATTGAAGGCAGGATAACAATCTGAATGAACTGACAGCACTGATTACGTTTTCAGGTGTATTTTCTCACTTAAACACATATTAAAACTACTTTATTCCCACTGATCACAGCAAATATAGCTGCAAGGCAGAGAAAGGATAGTGAAGCTCCCCCCAACGCGCCAGACACACTTTTGCACATCGCAGCCAAAAGCAAGCAAAGCTGCTTTGCAGCCGCTGCGTCAGTACTAACTGGTACAAGCAGCAAAATGAAGCAGCAGATGCGATTTTGCTGCTTTTGCTGGGCGTGAACGCAGCATAACTGCAACAAAGATTGCCACTGTGCTAGCAACGAAAGCATGCTTTTAACTGGGGTGTGTAGCAGTTCTCGCCGTAGCAAAGACCGACTCGCGCGAGACTTCTGAGCCTGTGGGTGCTGGTCGGTGTTCCTGCAGTTGCAAGTGCAGTATTTCCCCACAGACCACCAGGGCGGCCGAGAATACCTTTGTTCAACCTGAAATGACTCATTTAGTCATCCATAACGTTATGGGAACACATTAATTAGCTTTGAAAAATGTTGCATAGTGTCCCTTTAAAGAAGATTTTTTTATGAAATGAAACCAGGTGAAACAAAAAAACGTTTCCTCTGGAGGAGTTCTGGATGGAGAATATTCACAGACAAAAACTTTTTTTTTAACCTTAAATGTAAAATGTTTACATATTTTTTCCAGTCTTGGTATAATTCTTGCTGTAAGTGGGTCACTCTGTCGGCTAAAGGCACATTTTAGTGGGCCTATACTCCAGTTAATGTTTAATCAATTACTAATTAGTTGACGATTATTTGAATAATCGATTAATATGATTCATTGTTTCAGCCATAGATAAAATACATGAAATGGGCTACATAGACTAACTACAGCCCAGATGTACAACTTGTAAAGTGAAGTTAATATTTTAAAAGCTCAGTGTCAGTTTCTCTTATAGTTCCAGTGCTCATGTAAATACATTTATTTGCCGTTCCTTTAATGTATTATTATGCATGATACAGAGAAAGCATATTAGATTAAAAAAATGAGTTGGGTTTACCTCTGTACAATTCTATATCTTCAAAAGAAAACACAGGATAAATCCACATATAACAGACATATTTAGACTATATTTGGTTAAATAGGCACATATTTACCTACTGTCTTAGTTTAAATGCAAACCTTTTCAAAGTGGAAAAAAGTCCTAATTCCACATTGGTCAGAGCCAGTGATGCTTCAAACATTGATAAACAGCATCTAGTGCGTGTAGTGCTTATAAGATTTGTATGTAGGAATAAATGCTGCTGTTCTCTTTAAACAAAATGTGCCCTGATGCTCACATTAAGCATAAAAAAAGAGCATGCATAATTTTGCAAAGGACCGATGACATCAGAATAATGAAACTGAAGACCAATAGTGTCCCTACCAAAGCTGAAATCAAACCTACGCCTTCGAGCAGTATAACAGAGAGGAGCAGGATGGCAGGTGGTGGTCTGAGAATTACTAATCAAAAAATGCCTGAAATATTAGTTCATCTGTTTGATTTCACATTAGAAACACTTCAAATGCAACTCTAATGCAAGGCTTTTCGTTAAAAGGGAATAAACATTAAAATAGTTGGTGTTTAATCAAATAAAATAGGTCGGTTTTCTATACTTTGTCTAAGGATGTGTGTTTATGGTGAAGTAAAGCAACACCTTTAAAGAAGAAAACAGCGCCCCCTACAGTCAGACAGACGTGACAGTCATATGAAAAAATGCAACACATTTTCTGTCTTGATTTTTTGTTTTTTGTTGTTGTTTTTATTTTAAAAATAAATAATTAGGAACAAGTTCAAATCCTTCTAGTTATTGTGAAAAAGATTAGGGCCTCTGCTGACAGGTCTGCATTCCTGCTGTTTTATTTTTTTTAGAATGAGCTTCCTTTTCAACTCCTACTTCCTGAACTTCAGCCAGAATCTTTGTTTCATTTTCCTGTCTCTTATTATTGGACAGACTGATTAATCCAGATGTCTTTGCCCTCAGTAACCATGAGGAGAATCAGTCTGTCCAATAATGAAAGACAGGAGCTGAAATTCAGGAAGTTGTGGATTTGGACACATAGTTGACTCTTTGATGACCCTTTAGGACTCAACTTCTGCTTTCATTAATTAAAATGAATCTCTGAATTGTAACAAAGTCAGGATTCTGAGATTAATGCCACAATTTGATTAAAAAAATTAAATTTATAGCTAGCTTTTCTTCTAAAATTCTAAGACTGAAGTCAGAATTTTAAGATCAATTTCAGGATTAGTTTTAATCCTAAAATTACAGAAAGAAAATGTTGACTTTAAAGTCAGATTTTTTTTTTCATAAATTGAAGGCATCATTTTCAATATTCTGAGATTTCAGTCAGAATTTTTTTTTTTTCAGCTTTTGAGATCAAAGTCAGAAATCCTTAGAATTCTTGGACTAAAGTCAGTTTTTTGTTTTTTAAACTTTGAGATTAAAGTCAGAAATCTGGTATCAATGTCAGATTTTTCTTATCATATCTGAGATTAAACCCAGAATTTATTGTAGAATTCTATGATTCAAGTCAGATTTATTATTTTAATTTTGACATTAAAGGCACAAATCCTAAAAAAAAAAAAAGAAAATTGAAATTAATCTGCACTCCGTATAATTTTGAGTTGAAAGGTAGTTTCTTTTTAGAATTAGGAGAATAGATTTGTACTCTCAATCCCTTTTTACTCTGTGCACGTCTGACTTCCAGTACCAGACAGAGTCCTGTCACCTGCAGAAATACGTGGATGACTTTGCAGTCATTGGGTGCATCAAAGATGGACATGAAGCTGAGTACAGAGAGCTGCTGGACCGCTTTGTGTCATGGTGTGGAAACAATCATCTGATCCTGAATGTCAACAAAACAACGGAGATGATAGTAGATTTCAGAAGAAATAGGAACAATCTAAATAGTATTACTACGATGGGAGAAGAAGTGGGGGGGGTGGAGTATAAATACCTTGGTGTTCACCTGGACTGAAGACGTGACTGTGAAGCCGTCTATAAGAAGGGACAGAACAGATTATACTTCCTAAGGAAGCTTAGGTCCTTCAGCATTTGCAGCAAGATGCTGCATACGGTATTTTCTATTAGTCTGTTGTGGAGAGTGTGATCTCTGCCTCCATCCTCTGCTGGGGTAACAGTTTTAGAGCTGAAAGAAGCTCAGCAGGCTAATAAAGGTCAGCTCTGTTCTAGGAAGTGTCAGGGGCGGAGGCTTTTTAGGAAATTTGTAAAATGATGCCATTTGTAGTCAGCTGACTTTTCCTGCTGCCTGAAAAGGAATGAAAGATTTTTCCAATCATTACTTAGCTGATTTCTTCTTGCTGAGATTTCAAAAAGGCGACGGCAAAAGTAAATAACCCAGCCCTTCTTTTCACTGCAGACTAGCCCTGATCTGCTTATCTGTTCTCCATTTTTCAGTTGAAGCAAGTTTTCCATGGGTCATTAAAAACCATTAAAAGTCATTCAATTATTATTTTTTAAATTAAGGCCTTAATTGGCATTAAAATTCATTAAATATATGAGAGTCATGGGTAGTTGTTGATGGCATTGAAATTATTTCTAAGTGCATTAACAGAGCTTTAAAAAGCATTAAATTAGAGTAACTCATTCCTGTATAAACCCTGTGGATGAAATAATAGCTGCATGAATCATGGCAGCAGACAAGATAGAGGAGAGCAGGAGGCGGGGGGTTACCAATCTACTGGCTCTGGAGAGCAGAGTTCGCTGCTTTTAGATGTTGTCACCAAAGTCTCCAGTAGCAGAAAAAAGTCTTTAGATCTGTGAGACACATTTAATATTATAAGCAAAATGTGCACAAATAAGGAATATTTGTATTAACTTTACATGTAAGCAGAGTTTTAGGGGGCCCCAGGAACTTGGGGCCCTAGACACTACCTAGTATTGCCTAATAGTAAGCCCCCCGACCTCTATAGATGATTTCACATAGATTCATTCTTCATAAAGTGAACATTATGGACAACAGGTAGCATCCGCTTCAGGATTTTAATCAACCACAGATACAGAAGATCATTCTTATTAAATACGAGTTACTGCAACATTTAATGTTCCTTTGGGATGAATAGGAAACATGATTGATTTGAATTAAAGTCATTATCATTCTGAGATGAAAGGTCTTTTTATTTTCTTGTCTGAGGTTAAACTCAGAACTCTGAGAGAAAAAGTCAGATGATTTTGATTGAAGAACAAATGTCTCATCATCAGGTTGCTCCGTGATCAGAGGAAGGTACTTGGCGCAGAACAGTGGTGAAAATTGGAAGTTCAGTTTAATATAATAAACTGTTGAATAGTTCCGTCTGAAATGAATGAAATAGTTGTTTTTAATGGTTATTGAGTCAGATATGTGGAGGTAATGTTTGGTTTTATCAGGGTTTTATCAGTTACTGTGTAAATGGGTTTGGCTGGAATTAAGGACAGATTCTAATAGATCTGCAGGGTGGGGACTATAAATCCTGATAGGAGTTTAATTTTTTATTGTTGTTTTGCTGCAGCAACAAATTATTTTTGTTGTTGAATATTAGAGATTTTTGCAGATATATTTTGTAGATACATTGTTTAGATTTATTTGTATCTTTCTACGCTTTTACTAGAATAGAATAGAAAATCCTTTTTACTGTCCCACAATGGGCAAATTTACGCGCAACAGAAAAGATTATTGAAAATGGTCACACAAATGTGGACCTTAGAAAAATGTATAAGAATAACACTGTAGGGAAGAGTTAAAATATAAACAATAAAATTCTGTAAATTGTTTTAATAATATAAAACTGGAATAATAAATAACCAATATGCAGATATGGACATTTTAACAGTAATGGATATTTAAAAATAGCAGCAACATCAGAGATGTACTGCAGAATGACAGCAACAGGTTATTTAAACTTAGGCTACTAAGGTTTCTATCATTACATTTAGATTTTATTTGTTCCTGCTCCCGGTGGTTTGGAACCTTTATTCCCACTCTGGATTCTTGTGAGTGTAGTCTTTGTTCGCTTTAACTTTTTAAAAATAGAAAATAAATAAACAAACAGTTTTGAAAACCTCGGTATTCATTCTTTTCCTGCTTTGTGTATCAACGTTTTACGGTTGCTAAGCAACAGAGCATACCGGCGGTAAAACCCGCCTAAGGGTAGACCCTGGTCGAATTCACAGCCCAAAAACTCTTCCGGTCTCCTTACTTTCAAGGACTTCGAAGGATTCAGTCTAGGTAGACCGCGTCCTTGGAGGATGCAGCCCAGGTTTTTCGAACAAGAGCCTCTGATTAAGAACAGGGCTGCCCGCACTGACGCGCGGCTCAGGGATTACGTCACACGGAGCGTGCGTGCGCAGTCGAAATCAGGACATTTTCTCACTTTCTAACAAAAACCCGGGACGCCCGGGACAGGACGTGAAATACGGATATGTCCCGGGAAATACGGACGTTTGGTCACCCTACTTAATACACATTTTGCACAGCTTCTTCCACTGCCCGAGTAAACGGGGGCTTTTTATTTTCATGCTGCGATCCTCTGCTTGAACTAGGAAGTTTGTCTCACCTTTTGATTGACTGATTGATTGCACACAGGTAAACTGCGCGCTCACGCTTAAACAGTTTTTAATGATAGAAAACACAAGTCTTTCGATAGAAATGCAGTGCCTAAACCAAACCACACCCAATTTAACCGTTATTTGTACATATAAAATAATCCCAAAGATCATAGAAAAAGCAGCGCGAATGCATCAAACTTCCGGAAATTTTTAGCAAAAACAACACGATGTAAGGTTTATAAAATCACAAAATCCGCTATTTATCATGTTAGAAATTGACTTTTAAACAAGCCATCCATAAACCTCAGTACTTAATCTATCATTTACAGCAATAATCTCATATAGCACAATTTTGACATTTTTATCGATATGACAGCTTTGACGACCTTTACTGAATAATTAGACGTTGCGACTTTAGCCGGGTTCTCATGGGCGGGGTCACATATATATATATATTTATATATATCAGATTCTAAACATGGAGGGAAACGGTTTGGTTTTTCATTATCCTACAAGTTAGAAATATTGTTCCCCCTGTGGCTAAAGTCACACATTTCTGCTTTTAATCTCTACTTTATGATGCATTTTCATCCTCATATCAACTCAGATTGCAGAGGGGGATCCATGAACAGCTATGATAACAGGGGAAAATACGGGCTGCTGAAATGGACCATGAACCTAGCAGAGTAAACACTGGGACTGTTTATCTTTCGCAGGACGAGGACAGAATGTGGCGGCTGCTCCTTCACCTGATCTGCACTGGCTTCTACCTACAGGTGGGTCTTAACTAGAGATTAGATTGTACCCCTTAAATAAGCCTTCTAACTTTGATCAACCTTTGCCTTATACTCTATATCCATCCATCTGTCTTGTTGAATTGTCAGTGCTGAAAAATAAAAGGAACAGTTTCCAAAGCACATCAAACACCAGGAAAAGAAAACCACGCTGTCATGTTTATGCTGTAGAACTTATGTTTGAGGTTTTAGGAATCATTAAATCTCTGAAAGGTCTATTTTAAATCCTTCCATATCAAATGTTTTAAAGCTATGCAAAAAACAACACAGAAATATTAAAAACAAAAAGCCAGAGCTGTGAGAAATGGAGGAAAACAACCCTTTAAAGCGGATGAGTCAACAGGAAGTTGATGGATTATTAAAGTAATTTCCAGCTTGACATGGCAGCTCTTTCTCAAGCTTTGTGAGTTCTGCTAACTTTGAACACTTCCTTATGAAAATCTCTGACATCTTCAGGCCGTTGGAATGAAGTGTCTTACATATACAGTTTGTAAACTACTGGATCTAAATCTGATGAGATTAAAGAAAAGCCTGAACTGAATTGGCTCGTTTATTGCTCCCACTTAGATTAAAACAATTTTTATTGAATTAGAAATGAAGAGATTAAATCAGAAGTGTGCGATATTTAATCTTGTTTCATGAGTTAATTTCTATTTTTAGGTGTACATCTTTACATTTTAATCTTAATTCAATAAATCTAATATAATACCTTTTTTCTACATTTTGTCTGTATTGGAAGTCATTTTTAATGCATTGCAAAAGAAAAAAAATTAAATCAGGATCAGCATCACATCATTCTGCATGTCCTGGCTGCTCATTGGCTTATTATGCTGGAAAAAATTATTACTAGTAATTGTTGATCTATTTTAAGGTTTTCAAATTAAACCAGCACAAAAATAAACCATTCCATTTTCCAACCTACAAAAACTGGTTTGACCAGTAAATTTCCCTCACTATTGTCTCAACTAAGATTTTCTAAACAGCACAACAAAGAATTTCTATATATAATATTAATTTCTCATTAGATTTTTTAAGGGAAGTTGGAAAACCAGATGTCTGCTTTATCTGAACCAATCGGAACCAGTCCAAACTGACCGGACTCCAATATATATACCGCATTTTCACGACTATAAGGCGCATATAAACATCTTTTTTTTCCTTCAAAATGTGCGGCGCGCCCTATAGTACGGTAAGCCTGTGTGTGTTGTTATATAGCGGGGCGTTGTTGAGACCACCATGAGAGCGTTAAAGGGGGAACGTGGATTGTATTTAAAAGAACAGGTATGTACTTTATGCAGAACTCCTCACATCTCCTCATTGAGGAGATGATGAAAGCGTGGCTGAGGGAGGTGAATGTAAGGAGACCGGTGGTTTTACGCATCACCATAGCTGTTAATCTGACTCCATCGTGCCCATGCAGCGGAGAAACAAGGTGAAACGAATGAACGCTGTGCTTGCTGTTATTCTGGGAGGTCTGACAAAGGAACTTCAACCGCTTCGACATCGGGTGTGAACCGGCCGTTCAAAAGTAATTATTCGTTCACACGCGGCTGCTTCATTTTGCTGCTTGAACCGTTTGGTTCTGATGTCGCTGAAGCAGCTTTGCTGCTCCTGCTGCTGTGATTCTTGTCTGTTGGGCGGAACTACTCTATCCTTTCTTTGCCGCAGCTATCTTTGCTGTGATCAGTGGGGTAAGAGTGGTTTTAATATGTTTTAAGTGAGAAAATACACACAAAGCGTAATCATTGCAGTCAGTTCATCCAGATTACA
Organism: Cyprinodon brontotheroides; assembly: GCA_018398635.1. Lineage (NCBI taxonomy): Eukaryota > Metazoa > Chordata > Actinopteri > Cyprinodontiformes > Cyprinodontidae > Cyprinodon > Cyprinodon brontotheroides. Next base: position 28,523,675 of record JAGKQL010000007.1, on the reverse strand, counting down.
ATCCTGCTTTCCAATAGAGGCGCTCAAACCCCCACATACCAGCGGTCGCTGTAGTAGGAATTCCATTTAACATCAGCCTCTGGCCGGGTAGCCTCCTCGCGCTCGCGGTTGCGCCGCTGCAGCTGGTAGGTGTTTTTCATCTAAATAATCTAAACTGCAGGCACCAGGATAATAAAAGTTAACAGTATTCTGACGGCAGATTTCCTGCATTTTAAGTTAATTTATGCGTTCAATAAACTGTTTCAGAGGAGTGATCACAGCACTCTGTGTCATCAGCGATGTGTCATCAGCGATGTGTCTGTGTTTGATTAATAGCCTACTTTGTAATAAATACATGAATAAAGCACAAACATACTCAGTTTTGCTCCTGCTCTATTTTTAAATGCAGTAGAGGTATTTAAGCGTATTAGAGGACATGTACCGATTTGTAAAACCAGCAATCCGGTGCACCCTTATGTGTGTTAAATACAGTAATGGCACACATAACTGAGACTGCGCCTTTTAGTACGGTGCGCCTTATGGTGGTGAAAATACGGTACATATAACAGTGGTGGTTGCTGCTCTCAGAAACGGGAGGCTCAATGGTGTTAATTAAATCCAAACGTCACATAGTGCATTAGTAAAGGTTGAAACATAAAGCACGGCCCTACGACGGGTGAAAAAAGCTGTTGTGAATATCTCTGAAATAATAAACTCCAGAAACTCCAGAAACCACGACAACAGTTCAGCACAACATGACTGTTCTGACTGAATAATCACTTTTCCCTTTGGAGTCATGAGAAAAATCTCCTGACTGTCTGGCCAATGTCAGCCAAAAATCCTTCAGTTTGTTGGCCAATCAGCATCGAGCAGCCAGCTTCACGAACCGCCCCCTGCTCCATAGACCCCCTAAGAGTTTGCGTAGTAAACTAGACCCACGCGCCAGCGGCCAAAATCATTTTTGCCCTCAAGTGGTCTAGCCTCGATCAATGGCTCAGGCCCTAGAACTGGCGGGCCAATCACAATGCAGAGACAGATGAATAGATAAAAAAAAGGTGAAAATTAACCTTATCTGTAGATATATTGGTTATAATGTATTCATTAAGGAGATTTTGTACAATTTTTCATTTTATCTTCAGTTTTGTTAAAAACTATAAACATTTGAGCAGTCTGGGACAAGGAAATATTCAGCTACTTAATTCTCTAAATAAACTCATCTTTTCTTCCTGCAGCTAACAACATGCCATCCATTATGCCAGCTATCGGGTCAGAAAGTCTACTGCGCCGCCCGGAAACTCCGCTGGGTCCCAGCACTGCCCCCCAACACCACCCATTTGTACTTAGACAGAAACCACATCCAAGAGATCAACAGGACTTCTTTCAGAGACTTAGAGGAACTCCAGGAATTAGACTTGGGGAGCCAACGGGAAGTAGTCCTAACAATCAGGAACGACTCCTTTCTCAGGCAGAGAAAGTTGACTCTACTAGTTCTTGGAGACAATTTGGGCCTGACGCTGGAACCACGGGCGTTTGTGGGGCTGGTCAGTTTACTAGACCTCTGGCTGGATCACTGTTCCCTGACTGACTCCATACTGAAAGAGAACTACCTGGAACCACTTCTGTCATTAAACAGGCTCAACCTCTATGGGAACAAGATAGTGAGACTCCTTCCCGGTCGTTTCTTTTTGAATCTCACCAGGTTCTCTGTGTTAACTCTTGAACTAAACTCTCTTGAGAAGATATGTGAGGGGGACTTAGTTGGCTTCAGGGGGAAATCATTTAAGAGTCTGGACTTATCGTCCAACAGTTTCTTTGGATCCAATGTTGACTGGTCGACCTGTGGAAACCCTTTCAGGGGGATAACCTTCAATAGGCTCGATATATCTGGAAATGGAATGAATTTGGAAAAATTAAAACAGTTTTTTAGAGCGATCAGGGGGACTCCTATTGCTCATCTGAAATGTTCTAATGGTCTTGGAAAAGGCTTTTCCCATGAGAACATTGCAGATCCAGATAACGACACATTTGTAGGCCTCATGGACAGTTCAGTCATTAAGTTAGATCTGTCAGGGAACAGGATTTTTGCTCTAAAAGAAAAAGTCTTTAGGCCTCTGAGAAATGCAAATAGTATCGATATTTCGCAGAACAAAGTAAATATAATTGAGAAAAACGCCTTCTTTGGTCTGCAAACAAATTTATACAAACTTAATCTGTCCTTCAATCTGTTAGGAGAGATCCGCTCCAACACATTCAACGGTCTTACAGAACTGCTTATTTTGGACTTATCTCACAACCACATTGGTGTACTAGGGTACAAGGCCTTTAGCGGTCTTCCCCAGCTGCATCATTTATATCTAACAGGAAACTCTCTGCGGCTGCTGGGGTCTCCTGCTGCTCTACCGAACTTAAACTTCCTTCTCCTCAGAGACAATAAGTTGGATTCCCTCTACCCCATCTTTAGCTCATGGAACAACGTTATCTATTTAGATATTTCAGGAAACAAATTAACAAACCTGGAGAACGTTTACATTGTCTTGACTCATTTCAGGCATCTGGTTTACCTTTTACATGGAGACAACCCCATTTTGGGGTGCACAATAAATGCTGGAGTCTCCATGCCTGGTAATAGTAGTTTGATTGTGTTGGACCTTCATGGCTGTTCCCTGCAGAATGCTTGGGCACAAGGCAAATGCCTTGACATATTTGAACATTTGCAGAATTTGCTCACTTTGAATATCAGTCTCAACTCCTTAATGGCTCTCCCTCATGGGATCTTTAGTGGTCTAACTTCAATTGATACAATTGACCTTTCATCTAATGCCCTGACCTATCTGGAGACTAGTGTTTTCCCAGCCAGCCTGAGATGGCTCGACCTTTCAAACAACTTCCTAGCTACTCCCAATCCGATGACATTCCATTCTTTCATCCACCTTGACCTTGCAGGAAATCGGTTCCACTGTGACTGCTTTCTGGATAGCTTCCTGAGTTGGCTTAACACGACCAATGTCACCTTCCGGAGCCCAGTCCAGGAATACAGATGCAAGTTCCCAGCTTCTGTCCACAACATTCCCCTGCTGGAATTTTCTACCATCATGGAGCCATGTGAGGATGAGGAAAAGACTGTACAGGCTCTTCGGCTGGCTCTTTTCATGTCATCTGTCAGCCTCGTTTTCAGCTTTGTACTCGGGGGGATCATTTACGCCCGCCTCCGAGGTCAAATATTCTTCATCTACAAAAAGATAGTCAGCAGGGTTCTTGAGGGTCCCAAACCCCCCACCACTGAGAAGGACTGGCAGTACGATGCCTTCCTGTGCTTCAGCAACAGCGACTACAGTTGGGTGGAAGCTGCCTTGCTGGAGAAGTTGGATAAGCAGTTTTCAGAGGAGAACCTGTTCCACTGCTGCTTTGAGGCCAGAGACTTCCTGCCTGGGGAGGATCACCTCTCAAACATCAGGGATGCCATCTGGAGCAGCAGAAAGACCTTGTGCATCGTCTCCAAGGAGTTCCTTAAAGGTGCTGTGCTATGTAAACTGAAATTTTGGAGGAAAGTTAGGTATATTTCTTATCTACAACAAAGCTCAATAGATTTATTGCTTTGTTTATTCGTGTTATGTACAAGATGCCCTTCAGCAGTCTTGTCTTTTAGAGGTTAGCATGTTAGCTACCAGACTTCGGCTGTTGTTTTGCTGCAGTCTGCTTCTGGTTATACAAATAGACATTTATTCTTCTTTGCAGATGGCTGGTGCTTGGAGGCCTTCACTTTAGCCCAGGGACGCATGCTGGAGGAACTGACCAACGTCCTGATTATGTTGGTGGTAGGGAAGGTGTGTATATAGTGTTGACACTGGACTGGCTAAATTGGATTAACAGGACCTACTAGATCACAGTATTCATGAGCGTCTTCTTTAATTAGAAGAATGTAAAAAATTATTTGAAGTGTTTGTATTGAAAAATTTATGAAGCTGTTGGAGAGCTCCTTCAGTGAAAGACTACTAGACCCTTGGTACAATAAGAAGCATTATCACAGATCCTTCCTCCCAACCCACGTCTCTTAACACCCCTTAATGCACCTTTTTCCTTCTCGTTTGCACTTTCTTCTTTAATTACTATGCCAATATGTGACCAGTGAATTTCTCCGCTGCTGTGAGATCAATAAAGCCCATCTAATCTAATCTAATCTAATTAAGCGATGAATGTGGCTATTGATTTACATGTTTGCCCTACGTAAAGGGATGTTCTGGAATGAATTAACGTTAGGATGAACACTAATCGAGCAACGCAAACGCTGCAAATTGGGCGATTAGAGCAAACTGCAGATGATGCAGAGCGAAACTCTGCTGGAGTTCTGAAATCTGAAGTTTTCATACAATTTGTGCTACATTAACTAATCAGGGACTTCGTCTAGTCGCGATGTATGGTGAACGAGTTCAGCTTGCAGAAAGCTTGATTTTCACTCAAACTCTCACTGGAGGGTGATCATCCCATGTGCTGATATTATGCTCCTTCTATTTTATTAGAAGCAAGCTGGGTATCGATGCAGATTGTTAGGCGCCTTTTTATATAGTACCAACTGGGATGGATTTCTTTTTTTTTCTATATATAATTACTAACAGTTACATGGATCTTGTATTATGTTTAGTACTTTCTTGCTTGTGGTTCCAAACAATTCAAGTTGCACTGAAAACAAGTAAGAAGGCTGTTAGTCCTGTTGTCACTGGTCACAGCTTATTTCAATAAGTCTTCAACCGTTAAATCATTGTACATTGGTCTTATTGTGTATATAAGTGCTATTATAGCAAGCGAGTAGTAGTTGCACATCATTTAATTTAAAAGATATATTGTACTGAACCTCACTTCCATTTGCTGTTGAGACTTGTGAGTAGGATTGCTGCCACCTGACTGACCATCTGCTTGTGCCAAACCCAAAGGTTGCTCCCTACCAGCTGATGAGGTACAACGCAGTCCGAACTTTTGTCCAGAAGAGAAAGTACCTCACCTGGCCTGAGGACCCTCAGGACCTGCAGTGGTTCTATGAGCGCCTCGTCTCACTGATCCTCAGAGACACCAAGGTGAAGAAGTTTGGCATAGAGAAGCCGGAACCTGCGGATCCCGAAGGTCGACCTCCTGATGGGGAGATTGAGCTCAAGAACATTGCAGCCGTTGACTAAATAATCGATGTAAAGGTAAGCTGAAGGTAACAACCACTGAAACTTAAAACTCCCTTCAATGAATTGATCAAACATTTAAATAAGGCTGAGATTAGTGTAAAGACAAGATAGAAAGGCTTTACCTTAATGTATGACATTTCATTTCTTTCATTTAACATTTTTTTAACCTTTTCTCCACCAGGGATGTGTTTCTAAGCCAGTGACGGACGTCTCTACTCACTGGACCAGTTATAACAACCCATCTGCCTATAATACTGTGAATAGTGTAATATGCATTTCTTTCTGCTGACACAAGCTATAAGTTAGAATATTCCAGTAGAATGTGATCTGGAAAGTGTGGAGTAAAAAATGTTGAGGTATGTCTGTTCTTGATGGCCTTGATGAACTCACGTTGTTTTTCCTCCAAATGTTCAAGTGTGAGAAAGTTCTTTATGCAGGGGGTGGGTTGGTTCCCCTGGGGGGAGTGTGTGTGTCGGGATTTTGTAAAGTATAAATGTATTTACTGAGGTTGCCTCAGTCAGAGCTCTATCCTTACGGCTGAGGACGTTAAATAAATTCAAACTTTTTTTTTTTTTTGTGCAAGAAATGCCTGTCTCAAAAACTCCACAAGAGGTAAAGAGTTTGCATGGGTGGGGTGCATCATGGTAAGGGCTAGTCTGTGGTGCCAAGCAGCTCGTTTCAAGTAGCCAACTGCTAAATCTGTTACTGTTGGAAGATGAAGTTGGTCCTGTTTACATCAGCACTCTGTTTACCAAGCTACTGATATTTTTTAAAGCTTTGCAAAACATGAAGTTTAAAGTTTTATATTATGTGATGGACTTTTCAATACAATCAAGTTTTCTATATAAAAAAAAACAGTTGACAAATATTTTGTTTTGTTTTTTTAAAAAGCATTTAAAAACAATCTACAATTCATTACAAATGCCCTTAGTCCAGAGGCCTGAACCTCGAAGCAGGATTACTGGGTTAGCCGTCCAACTTCAGGTTTAACCCTGACTTTCCGGTTCCACCAAGCTGGATTCATCCTTAGCGATCTGAATCGTAGAAAACGCTCCACCCAGCGGCCAATCAGCTGTTCAGGAAGCAGAGACGTGCCCTTAGATCAAAGAAGGAGTGCAAACAGACCCTAAATAATACATCTCAATAAAGGAACTTAAAAACCAAAACAAAATATGTTCTTGACAAATTATGTTAATTTATTTTTCTCTATTTGTTTTCTCCTGTATGTCTTAATATATGACTGGTATTCACTTGTTTATTGTGTAATTGATAAATGAAGCCAAATTTTAAAAATGTAATAAAATTAAGAGTATAGTCAGAAGACCCTTCAGATGACTATGACAGGTTGGGCAATACAGGTTTTTTTGGGCATATATATGCCAGATCTTTGAACTGTGTGTTTGCAGTGGGGCCCTCACTGTATCAGACTGTATGGCTATATGATATTACGAAACAGGCAGCCTCAAGCACACTATCAGGGACGCTGAACAGCCTGGGGTAAAGACAGTCTCTCCAGCTGTCCATCAAATGTCCAGTACCCTGATGCAGTTAATGAATAAATTCATCTCTCCTGGAAAGTTGCCTGTACAAAATATAAAAGGATTTTATGACATTACAAGTGAGTTAAAACCTGGATTGCTGGTAAATTTGATGGTCTTACTTAATGGTGGTTAAAAAAGATGTTCAGGTGTCTAACCACCAACTAGTAAGGACCAATTCGAGGACTCGTGACCTTTACCCCAGTGACTCAGGACTAGAACCAGTTGACTGGAACAGCTTTGATGTTTTACCCCAAATCTAAAGTTAAAAACACCTGAAGTTTTGTGTGGGCACCATCAAGGCATTTGACTCATCAATACACTCAGACCGTCTCTCTGTCTTTCCACACTCTGGATGTTTGTGAACATAAGCTCCAACACAGCACTTCAACTTTAACCAGTTTTGTTAAATAATATAAATTATTTCCTTTTGGTTCAAAGACTAAAAGATAACTAAACAAAAATAAAATGCAAAAACATGCAATAATAGAGCCACAGATAGACACAACGTTTAACCTTGTATGTTTGAAGCTGGATAAAGAGCAGTAGGTGGTACTTTCCTTTTGCCAACTATCAAATCATTTGCACTGGTTTCTTCATGTGTTGAAATAAATCCGGGTTTATAAAAGAAAGTCTATTATTTACATTTAAAATATAGTTTGATGCTGTTTAAAAAAAAAGACTGAAAAGGACTTTATTAGAGGCAAAGCTGTCCTGATTCTCTCATTGGCTGCTCATTGGAGCGATGGGTAGCACTTGCTGTAACTACAGCTTAAGAAGGTTTAGAAGTTCGATTCCTGGCCCAGAGGTTTTCCTGCATAAGAGTTTGCATGTTCTCCCTGAGCATGCGTGGGTTTATCTCCAGAGCCACTCCCAGCTTCCTCTCACAGCCCAAAAACATGACTGTTAAGGTTAATTGGCTTCTCTATAACAAATCCTTAGGTGTGATGGCGTGTTCGTGAATGGCTGTTTCCCGGATGGATGAACTCTCATAGGGAGTCTATCAGCTTTAGTGGAGTAGAACTTTAGTTTTTCATGCTCGTAAAATAGGGATTTGTAATTGAAGTTTTAAAAGTTGTAAGTTTGATTCCCATTTTCTATCCTTGTAATATCATAGATGAAACCTTTAATGCTAACTTTGTATGAGTTGAAAACAAGAATAAAATAAAAATCTTTTTTTTTTCATGGTTATTAACTTAAATCCACAAATTAAGACACCAAGACAATCTATATGTATATCTATATGTTTGGATTTCTTTCTTTCCTTCTTTCTTTCTTTTTCTCTCTCTTTTCTTCTTTCTTTCTTTTTCTCTCTCTTTCCTTCTTTCTTTCTTTTTCTCTCTCTTTCCTTCTTTCTTTCTTTTTCTCTCTCTTTTCTTCTTTCTTTCTTTTTCTCTCTCTTTTCTTCTTTCTTTCTTTTTCTCTCTTTCTTTCTTTTCTTCTTTCTTTCTTTTTCTCTCTCTTTTCTTCTTTCTTTCTTTTTTCTCTCTCTTTTCTTCTTTCTTTCTTTTTCTCTCTCTTTCCTTCTTTCTTTCTTTTTCTCTCTCTTTCCTTCTTTTTCTCTCTCTTTCCTTCTTTCTCTCCTTCTTTCCTTCCTTCCATCCATCCATCCATCCATCCAATCGGTTATATTGAGTAAACCAGAGTGTCACTTTATGAGAGAAATGATTTACTTCCAGTAAGCTTTCTGCTCCTCCTAGTAACTCTGATCCAGTGCAAACTGCCGCCATAAAACCTGAAGCAGTAAAGGTTGGAACAAATGAAGAAAGTGATGAGTTTCTGCATTTTAGCCACTAGATGGCAGTAGCTGCATTATCATCATATGTGATTTGAGTGAAATCAACCACCTGTTAGTTTTAGAGTTTTCTGATCGGAGAAGTTCCTCTGATCCACTTAATGAGGCTGTTAAATCCAGCCCATAAGGTCAGAGAGTGGACTGTGGAGCAGCAGCATGGCAGCTGGCAGCAGAGTGAAGCTGAACGGGTCAGCCAGTTTCCTCCCATTCCACATCCATCTGAAAACAGGAAGCTACTGGGTAGTGGGAAGCTTCCGGCCCTTTGGCCCCGGCCGCCTCCATCCTCAGCTTTTATGAGCCAGCTGCTCTCAACATTAGCGGGGTGAGCCTGCAGATATACACTGAGGACAGTCCATTAATGGGAACACATTCAAACCCAGACAGCAGAACGGCCTGCTGCTGTAGCGCAGTTTTTTATATCTGTGGTGAAAGTGCGGTTTCCTCAGTGAGTGTTTCAGTTTATAAAGAGGTAAATACAAGGACAGGAGCCAGTAAAACAGTTTGTCTTCCTGTAGAGAGACCCAGCTAAAGCAGACAGATTGGAAGTAACTTCCAGGAGGCTGAGGAGGTCAACATGTCTGTAGCCAGAAAATCCTCCCCCAAATTCATTATTGTAGGCAAAGAAATGCTTTACGTATATTAATGATATTCCAATAAATACCCTCAAATACTCAGAAGGCATACTTTGAGGCTTCTCCCTCTCTCCAGTTATCCTAACAGCTGTGTGTGAACCATGACAAAGCCAGAGTACCTGGTGAGAACTCGAACTTGAACAGGGAGAACATGTAACTCCAGCTGATCAGTCCGTCTAAAGCGTCCTCACCCTTAACAACAGGCCGACACACAGCAGATTGATTTTACTACCGAGTTTTAAACTGAACAGAAGCCAAGCAAAGCATTGGAATTACATTACAGAGTAAAAAGTGAGATTTAATTCAGGGTTCTGGTTAGTTCTAAACGTCAGATTTCAACAGAACTTTCTCCAGATGCCCAAAATATAAAAGTGCCCTCCCACTTGGAAACTTGTATTGCTTTGTCTTTTGGTTTGTGGATTAAAAAAAATAAGCCCACAATGACTTAATGAAGGCAAAATATGTGGATTTCTTTTCTTTTTTGCATCAAAACGTCTAGAATTGTCTGACAGAAACCGAAAAATCGAGAATGTTGAGCCAGGAAAGGGGATAGAAGAAAGAACTTTGAAATGGAGAGGATGAAATGAATTTTCCTTTAGGATTACTAAAATATTTTGCTGTAGAACCACTTCCTTTTTAAACCTGTTGCTCCTCTGCTTTAGCATAATCGATCTCATAGTTCAGTGTTAAACACTGAAGCATCTAAAGAGGTCTTCTAGTGTTAGCTGATAAAATGCTGTAATTGTTTGGACTTAAACCCAGCAGAGAACCTGGGGACTATTGTCATAAAGAAGATGAGACACCAGAAATAAGAAAGGAGACGAGAAGAACCACAGGCTGATCTCCTTCCCGCCACACTACACCTCTCTATTAGATCTTCTCTTATTCGTCTAATGTAATATTTGACTTTTCCAGGGAACATTTTTCTCTCCAGAATGTGGAAGTCAACCCAAAACGATCCGTACATGAATTAAATACCGAGCTGCTCAACTGTCCTGCAGATTTAACGCTGCTCAGTCAGAGCGTAATTTAAAAATTGGAAGCAAATGTTTATCCTGTAAATACGCTCCGAGCTCGGCGGCCTCCTCTCAGCTATTTCAGGCCTGTGGGTCGCAGTCGGACCAGACACACGGGCGGTACAGAGAACCTGCCTCATAAAAAAGCCCAGCTCCAAAGGCCACAGCTAATATTTGACCTCCGTTTAAGCAAATATAATTACAGGGATGCTGATGAAAAGCGGAGGAGGGATCAGTGGAGGAGAGGAGCCGTCTTCTTTGGAGCTACTGCGCCTAAATTAGATGTTTCCTTCAAAAGGCATCAGGGAGACGTTAACTTATGGAAGGTCTTCTCTAGGACCTGTTTGCGTGTCAGTTTGCTTTGTGGTGGATGTCGATTAAAGAGGTGCTTTTCTTTCCTTTCCTCCACAGATTTCAGGATAGAGGAATGTTTATTCTGTTTTCCTGCGTAAAAGAAGACGTCACTGATTAGTTAAGGGTTAAAAGTCCTAAAGATAAACATTCTGCTGTCAGGGGACATACTCTGTCTCTTCTGTCCTGCGTTCTCCTCCTAACAGGATGCGTCCAAAGCCACACAGTAAGGCAACCAGAAGGCGTCCTGACGCCATAACGAAGGTGACAACATCAGTAAAAACGCTCTATTACGCCCTGAGCTGCAGCCCATGAACACCTCAAACGGGATCGGTGGGAAGGACGCGGCGTGGAGAAATCCCATCCAGGATGTAGAGTGGCTGGAGAATCCTTTCAAAGTTTGGAAAAAGAGGCTAAATAAAACTTAGAAGTTTAAAACTACATCCTACTGAATGAACCCCGACACCTGTGAGATAGTTACTATCGGAGCTGCAGCAGCAGTGAACCATAATCATCATAAATCCACCGGTAAAGGTGGATTTCCCTCTCCCTGCGCTGCCTCCTGAGGTTCAGATCCTTTGTACACATTTCAAGCACCGAGACAATGAAGAAACAAAGCAGACATTAAAAAAAAAACTTCCTTCAAAGGCATTACAGTCAAACGGCAGATTTCCTTCCAGCTTTGCCTTTTTTCCCCTCGTTCTAAAAGCATAACTCATTCATAATATAAATGAGTTTGAGCAGCAAACCACCAGTGACGGCAGTCGGCTCGGTTCCTGGCTGCTCTGTGCCAGAGCGCTGTCTCCGTGTAATTAAAGCTGTCTGCTGCAGCAGAGCCTGCCTGTCAGGAGAGGAAGGGAGGGATGTTTTTATCCATCTATTGATCGGATAAAGGACCTGTGACGGATTTGGACTTGATCCTCCTCTAGAAAGCAACAGCGATCGCATACATGGGTATTTAATAAAACTGGCAAGGCTAAGCAGGCTTACAACAAATGAAGATGAAGCATCAGAGCTGACGGGCACCGTCCTTTATTATCATCTCAACTCTTCACTTTATATTCCTGGACAGCAAACAGCCACAGGATGATGGAGGTCAGACAGAATGTTTTAATCACACAGTGCAGCTTTTAGGCGTGTGGAGACTGGAGCAAATGGAGAACAGGGGCTCCTAGATCCAGAACAAGACGACACGTAACGTTCAGCAGCTTGTGAAAAATGGCACACAGTTAAGGTCGTTAACAGAAGTGCTCAAACGAGGCTTTGAAAAGGTCGACATCGTCACATTCCAAAAGTATTTTGTTGGGATTTAATGGAGCTGAGTTAGAACGGTCTAGTCAAAGCCCAGACTAAACATCCAGATATTAATCGGTGGAAAAACTGGGAGATACATTAATAGATGGTATTCTACAAATATTTCCCCCTAAAATACGAACATGAGATGCTGGTTCTACTAGTTCTAGATATATCACTGACCTGGGGCTGAATTTTATACGTTTTATGTTGATGGACAACTTAGTGCAGATTTATATCATGATAATCCCAATAAAATACTTGTGATGCGACTGTGGATCCCATCTAGGGACACTTGGCTGCTGCAGTAGCAAAAATGGAGACATTTAAATCTGAAACATCATCTGGCTGAGAAAAAGTATAAAACTAAATATATTTCATAGTTAAAAAAATCCCAGGTAGAATCCAGGATCTAAGACGATTGCACAGAAATGTGTGTTTTTTCTTTCTGTCTGTGGAGCGTCAGCATAGGCTTTCAGAGAAGGTCTGAGTGTTCACCGCCACAGGGGGCACGCCGCCTTCACTTTTAGGCACATGGAACTCTGACGCTGAATTGCACTTCACTTTCAAAGTCCTGTTGAAGCAGGAGAGTTTCTTTGGGGAGGCGGAGGACGTCCGCTCTCTCCTAGAGGTCCGTTTGCGCCGGTCGGCGCTCTGCTCCCGTGTGACGGGAATACTTCCAGGCCTCTCCAGGTCCATCGGTGGGACTTTACCACCATTATTGCTGTCGGTGTTGATGATGGCGAGGCCGGGACAGCGGCCGTTTGGTTGGGAGTCCCCGTTCTGACCGGCGTCAGGATTTAAATGTCTGGTTTCTTTGTCAGCAGTCTGTGGAGCAGAGGCGGGTCCTGAAGCCTGGTCAGGGTCCTGATTGGATGCTGGGTGGGTGCAGTACTTCCTGAGAGGGCAGTTGGGTCCCTGCGTGGGGGCGGCTGCCCCTCCCTGTGAGCAGTGGTGGAAGTGAGTGAGCGGGCAGTGGATGTAGTGAACGCAGCAGTCCATGTGTGGATAGATGGGCTCCAGGTTTGGAGCCAACAGGGCGGCGGTTTGACCCGACAGGTGGAGCGGCGGCGGCGGGTCCAGACAGGCGCAGCTGTAAGGGAACTGGCACCTGGATGGGGCGCTGGGTGTGGGGACCCGCCTGTTTTCTGGGTGTGAATCAGAGCTGTGAACATGTGGGATGGGATGAGGGGGGGCGCCGTTACACAGCTGGATGCACCGCTCCTCCTCCTCCTGCTCCTCCTCCTCCTCTGGTTTCTCTGAGCTTTTCTGTGAGGACGCCAGCGGCTCCAGCTCGTAGTGCTCTGCCTCGCCCCCCCTGCCCTCCAGCTGGTACTTCCCCTCTGCAGGTGGGCTCGGGGGCGTGTCTTCACTGAAGGCTTGGCACTGCATGCTCTTGGGGAGGGGGATCTGGCCGCAGGTCCCCTGGGGGCCGAGGCAGCAGCACATGCATTGGAAGAAGAAGGTGGCGAACGCCCAGCTGATGCACATAATCAGCATCATGAACGTCCCCAGCTGGGTGTAAGCCAGAACCGTCGATGGCATCATCATCGCCCCCGCAACAAAGGTGGTGACCGCCGCCATGGCAATGGCGGAGCCCATCCTGCTGAGGGAGAAGATGACCTTCTCCTCGCGGCCGGGCTCCGGGGCCAGTCTGTATGCGACGCCGTAGTGGACGGCAAAGTCCACGGACAGCCCCACGGCGACGGAGATGGTGACGGACTCCAGGACGTTCAGCTCCCAGCCCAGGAGGACCAGCGAGCCCACCGTGACGAAAATGGTCCCTGCGATGGAAAAGATGGCGTATAGACTGATGATGACGTTCCAGGTGGTCAGCAACATGACGCTGAACGCCACCGCCACGGACAGCGCCATGGCAACCAGAGTGCCACCCGACAGGCTGTCTTGGAGGTCGTAGAACTCCAGGTTGCTGACGAACCAGCCGTGGCTCAGGCCCTCTGGGGCGAAGCGTAGCTCCTCTGTGATCCAGGCGTCCACCTGAAACCCAGAGACCAGGTTAGCGTATGACATCACTACACACGGTCAGGAGGAACGCCTAGTCCAACAGGTCCTACCTCACGGTAGAACTGGTACATCTTCTCATACGCCAGCGTGAAGAGGTAGGTGCTCTGGAACTCCAGGACGATGGCTCTGATGGTGTCGTTGATGTCAAAGCGAGGTCCGGGCGTCTTGCTGTCCAGGTGGTAGCTGGTGCTGCGGTCCAGCTCCATGATGGCCCTCTTGATGCACAGCTGGAACACGTCCTTCTTATAGGGGAAGGTGGACTGGCTGCAGCAGGGGTAGACGGACGTCTCCTCACAGTCCTGGTTCTCCATCCACTGTCAGAGCAGCAGAAGTCACACTGTTAGCCAGCTGCTCAGTGACGCCTTTAACCTCTTACAGGGATTAGATGTGATGGATGAAAACAATGGATCTTAAAAACTCTCCTCTGCAAGAAAAAATAGACGCCTCTCACTTCAATTAAACCTGCAGCTATTGGATAGTAAAGTAATCTGTTACCCTTTTTGATTAACAAATAATACATCTAAAAAATAAAAAAAAACGCGTAACATCATTAATAAGGTGCATTTGATACACATTTGTGCAACTAAAGGCTATTTTTCTAATTGGTTAATTAGCTGACAGCTTTTTCGATAAACAGATTAATAATCTGGATTTCAATGATTTGAAGACAAATTAGACACTTTAGATATTTCATCTCAAGGAGACATTATGTAAGTTTTTACATGAAAATATCTTACAACAGCCTAACAGCCTTTATATTTTACGCTTTATGTCTGTCTCACGGGTGGACTTAAAACTCTCACTTTTTAATAAAGCTTATAGTTAAGAGTGGCTCAGCTTATCCTGAAACTATCTCTATTGTTATGCTACTATAGGATTAGGCTGCTGAAGGACATAGGGGTCACCTTTTTTATCCACTTTTTATCTCTATTCTCCCCTTCACTGTAGGAATTTGTTAGATTTCAATGTCCGACGTTATACTCTCTCTATGCTTTTTCTTACAGTAGCGCCGTTCTTGTTCCTGCATCTGGGTTATTTGACACCACCGTGGAGAGAAATATCGGCTGTGCAGCTGCCATCCCACATCTTTGTATATATATATATATATATATACACTGAGATTGTGAGTTCGATCCCCCACTCCCACAGACTGCCCCTCTGGCTCTCTGAGTAAGACCCTTAACCCCACACTGCTCCCCAGGCGCTGCACAATGGCAGCTCACTGCTCCCCAAGGGGATGGGTTAAATGCGGAGAAGTAATTTCCCTCTGGGATTATGAGAGTATATAAAATAAAAAATAAATATATGTTGGAAATCAGCCTATTTTTCAGCGTAGTCCTGTTTCTCTGAGTGTGACTGGCTGGATGTGCCCTCTTCATCCTCTGACTGGGAGCTAGCTCAGAGCTCGTCTACCTGGCTGTGTGTTTCCTGGACGGGGCCGCCTGTGGGGCTCGTTGACCGTAGCCTTCTGTATATCTGCTTCTTTTTCTATGTCTGCTTCCGTCTCCTTAAAAAGGAGTTTTTCCTCTCCACTGTCGATACAAGCATGCTTAGTTTGAGGGATTGTTTTCGAGTCTATGAGTCGATGCAATCAACTGATTTTCCTTATACAGAAATTTTGAATCAATTTGACTGTATGATCTGGTTGAATTGTAAAGTGTCTTGAGATGACATGTTGTTAATTATATACTATATAAATAAACTGAACTGAATTAAAAGAGGGTTTATGGGCAAACTGACACCACAGTAGTTCATGTACTTCGGGTTTGACCTAGCAAACAATCAAAACATTATATTCAAGACAAATTTTAAGGATACTAAGAAGCAGACAGCACCTGGCTCAACTCAGACACCAACGGCAACTCTGTGTAAGGTGAAAAAAAGTAAAAAAGAATTAAATAAATGAGAGTGCTGCAATTTTGTTTCATCTGAAAAGCCCATAGTGCCTCTTTATATTTACTTTTTTTTTTAAGAGTCAGTTTACGCCAGCTGAATATCAGGGTAGTTAATGGTTAGTTCCTTTATTATGATTAACCGTTTTTACCCTGAAATGTCAGACCTTGTTTTTCTCTTGTATCAACAGATAAATGGATATTTAAAAATAAAACGGGTAAAAAATATTTCAATCGAAAAAAGACTTGAACTTTTCCAGTTTCTAAAATTTTATTAATTTTATTTTAATTTTTCAACTTTCAGTTTTTTATTAAATTTTTTCAAACATACTTATTTTTTCCAAAATGCTTTTTCAGATTGAGTTTACCAATTTTATTATTTTCCAATTGTATTTTACAGATCAAATTCTCTTCACTTAAGCACACTGGCAGCTTTTGGCCAATAAAAATGTTGCTAACATCCAGGCAGACCAATAGAAATCTGTCTTCACTTCTCACTCCAGAGGAAGGCCCTCCCCCAGAAATGAAAGAGAAGGTGATCTGGAAAAGGCTTCTTGAAAAGAAAGCATTTTGTAAAAACTTCATCTAAAAAGACATTTGAAAAAGTCCAATAAAAAAAAAAAAAAAAAAAAATTATAAGTGTGATTTGTTTTGAAAAACAAAAATGCTAACCCGAGAAAAACAGCAAAGTTCTTTTTTTTTTCCAAAAAGTTTTTAAAGTTTAATTTCTGGAGTGCCTTTTTTTTTTTTTTTCAAACTTCCATTTAGAAAATGTGTTCTTTGCCTGACCCGTTTAAATGTTGCCGAGCATCCCCACTGATATACCAGCTTGCCTCTGATTGGACAGTACAGTACAGCCGCCATCCAAAATGGCCCCTTCCAGCCGAATGGCAGCCGACTTTCAGCCTCTGGAGTGACCCCCTCCTTCTCCACTCCCCGCGGCATTACATATTTTTTACTCTGACTCCACCCTTTCACTGAATTATAGAAGTCTGACCAGGAGAGGGCCTTTCTATTTTAGAACTTAATGTCCACAAATAATGATGGAAAGAATATTTTAGTACAAAAGATTGATGCTTAAAAAGTTAGTAGGGAAGCGGCTTTTTCCAACCGTTGCATTTCCGATTCTCCCAAAAGTGGTGCGACTTTACACAAGTGAATAAAGTGAATGATTGGTCAAGCTATCAAAAGAGGCGGGATTTTTGTAAGCGGAAGGTTAGCAATCATGTGTTTGGTTGTGGACGGTTGTTCGGAAGCGCCTTGCTAACCAGTTAGCAACTTAGCGTTAGAGTAGTTTTCTAATGGGAAATTCCATTGGGACCAAGTAGACTGAATTGGTGACTTAGAAACCACACTGTCAAGGAAATCCTATCGACAGAGGAAACATGCAAGAGGAGGAGAGTTTAGTGTCGGAGGTCGGATGAGTCTCTCCGTCATACATTTTTATTTAGAGGAGGAAAGCGGGATGAAGATGTTGCGGACGCCAGGGCGCAGAAGCTTGGTTTGGTGTAGAAGGCTTCCAGCCGCATATGTTTGAGCCCTTGCCTCGAACGCCGCTACAGTTCTGTTAGCTCTACGCCTGCTGAAGACACAGACGTCCATCCCTGTTACACTGGACGGAACTCAGTGGGAAAGGGAAAGGATTCTCTGATTTCAACCGTTGCGTATAATAGCTGCAACATATGAATCAAGATGCTAAGGAACAAAAATGTGATTGACAGATGACTGTTGATATATGATTGGTCAATTTAGGCATCAGGCTGATTAATAACTAACTGGATCTGGTGATAAGATAAGGAAAACCCACAGATTTTAAGACAGGATTGCGGATTTTTTTAAATAGAAATTTTCTAAATTTTGGGACAATATTGATCTGATAAAGAGTAAATTTATATACATGTTTAAGACAGAATGATTTGACATTTAAATATAACTTCCCCTGTGAATTTAAAAAAAGGGATCAAGAAAAATTCTGAATTGTGAATGGCTACTACTGTAAGCTCATGGTGATTTTCTATCAACCTTTCCTATTTCCTATTCCTATTCCTATCAACCTTAGAGTTTTGAATGAAGGCCAAATCATTTCATTTGGTGGCCGGAGCTTCTCCCTGGACGTCTGGCTCACAGTTATCTTTTAACAATGACTTCTCTGCAGCCGCGTTTGATTCCCCATCTCTCCCTTCTTTTCTAGTCAGACTGACAGTAGAAAAGCTGCAGGTGTGCGTAAGGCCCAGTAGGAGATGTGCTGCTGACCTGTTTGAACGTCTCGATGAAGCAGCTGGTGAAGTCCTGATCCTCCGACTGAAAGACGAAGCTCTGGTTCCTCAGCTTCTGGCAGAAGTTGAGGATCCACAGCTGAGATGCTGGGCTTGCTATGTTGAAGCTGCTGTCTAACATCAGCTTCCCCTTGTTTTTGGGGTTCAGGGGGTCTCCGTTGTCCTCGGGTGTGACCCCCCAGATGATGGTGATGGGCATGTGGAGATCCTCGCCGTGATTCACCCTCTCAAACATGAAAAGCTTTTTGTATTCGGCATCGTAGCGCTCGAAAGGGTGAGACGACCTGAACACCTGGAACTCCGCCAGCTCCAGGGATGGCAGCTTCATCTTTGGGTTCACGCAAACCACGTAAGCTCCACCGACCGTGATGGCGAGGAACCAGAAGAGCCAGAGGTAGCGCAGCTTGATGATGATGCAGGGCAGCACCTTCTCGAAGAAGATCCGTGACGCCTCGGAGACGGCGAACAGGCCTCTGTGGATCTTGTGGCAGAGAGCGGCCCAGAAGGACTGCGTGAAGCAGCCTCCCTGCTGCTGTTCAGGCTTGGAACAGGTGAGCAGGTTGGGCAGGTAGCGCTCATGGAGCACCACTACAGCAGGCAGCCATGTCACCATCAGGATGTAGTTGACTAAAATGGCAGTGCCGGCATAGACCCCGAAGCAGCGGATGGCGGTGATGTTGCTGACGTAGTTAGCGTAGAAAGCGGCGGCAGTGGTGAAGCTGGTGACGAACATGGAGAGGGCGGCGTGGTGCAGGGTCACGCTGACCGTCTCGGACAACTCTGCGTGAGGTTTATCAAACTTGGTGTAGTTCCACACGTCGCAGAGCACGAAGGCATCATCGGCGCCGATCCCTACGAGGATGATGAGGGCGGTGAGGTTCATGAAAGGGAAGAACTCGAAGTTAAAAACCATCCGATACAGGAAGTAGGACACAATCAGCGAACTGATGATGGCGATTATGGTCATCAGAGTGATGAAGACCGAGCGCGTGTACACGCACATGACCAGCAGCACTATAACTATGGCGATGGCTGGGTACAAGGTGTCAGTAAGGAGGTAGTCCTGAAAAAGGTCGTGTTTGATTCCAAACTCGATCCCGGTCACCGTGGTGATGCCGTCGGAAGAGTTCCAGTTCTCAAAGTTGTCCAGATAAATGTTCATCATGGACTCTCCCTTCTCTGTGGGGGAGAACAGCATGCTGTACCTGAGCACGGGGGGGTGCTCCGGGCTCTTGGAGCCCAGGAAGTCTTTGTCCACCAGGAAGTGGAGGATCTGGTACACGGCGTTGTACTTGGTGCACTTCCTCGGCACGCTGCCGCATTTCAGCTGATCCTTGCGCCGCAGCGCCATGTCCCAGCAGTCCGGCCCAAGCGTGCCGTTGTGGTAGTACTTGGCGCATGATCGCAGGATCTTGAGCGTGTGGGATACGTCCCGCTCTGTGATCTTCTGGCAGGACGACTTGTTGGCCATGACGGCTATGTAGTTACCCAGAGTCCAACTGGGGCAGCAGGAGACGTTGTTCGTGCGCTGACAGAGGTTCAGATAATCCCGGTGGGAGCGCACCTGGGAGAAACACAGGATTAAAAACATGTTCAAACCAAGCTAACATGCATGTGAGGAGGAAGTTTTCCTCCGCTCTGTGGACTCACTCTGCTGATGTCCTGGTTACACATCGACTTGATGGCCTGAATGTTCCACAAGCTTTTCCCCTCAGCCGAAGCAAACACCATCCTGGAATAACTGTCTCCTGCATGAAGACATCAGAGACCGTCTTTATTAAAAAGTCTAGGACGACCACCCCTCTCACACGCGCCTCGTTTTCACCAAATGTTTTATATGAACACAAACACAACAACCACAGCTTGTAATGGAGAGAATCTTGTTCCGTTATTGTTGCAAGAAACTAACTCATTTTGGGGGAAAAAATTACACTTTGTAAAAGACACAAATGGCTGTGAGAAAAAAAAAAACCCTTTCAAATCAATTTTTTTTAATTAGACTTTCTATTTTTTCAAATTATTTTATTTTTATCTAATAATTATAAAAAAAATGTAATTCGTGTTCATATGTATTATTTTCAAATTATGTCTTTTTTCACTTTGAGCCCAATAAAAACATTTTGTGTTGATGCGTACACGCACCAATAAAAATGTAGTAGCTTAGGTCCTTGAAAACCAATAGAAAAGCTTCTTTGCAGAGTAAAGCCCGCCCCCAGAAGTGAAGAGTAGTTGGTCTGTGATATACTATATATTTCTTAAAACAAAATAATTTTAAAAAGTAGATCTAAGAAAACAGTACCATTACTCTCAAAATCTTTTTCAAATAAATTTGTCAGATTTTCTTTTGAGGTTTTTTGTTTGCAACAATAATGGAACAAAATTCCCCCTGTAGTTTGTTATACATTATCCAGGACCAGCGTTTGGTCTGAGGAGGATCCAGAGGGTTTTATTGAAACGACAAACAGAAGGTAAATAAAACATGTTTTTTTGTTTAGTTTTTTTGTTCTTTAAACAAAGACATATCAGAAACAAAGAATCTATATCAGAATCTATTTTCTTCTTTTCCAAAATAGCACAAGCTCAG
Source organism: Cyprinodon brontotheroides (assembly GCA_018398635.1). Taxonomy (NCBI): domain Eukaryota; kingdom Metazoa; phylum Chordata; class Actinopteri; order Cyprinodontiformes; family Cyprinodontidae; genus Cyprinodon; species Cyprinodon brontotheroides. The sequence continues at coordinate 28,503,126 of JAGKQL010000007.1, read as the reverse complement.
TCAGATTGCTCGCAGCCGTTCTCAAGTCTTTTCTCAGATTCTCAATAGATTTAAGTTTGGTACTTTGACTAGGCCATTCTAGCACATAGATATACTCCCATAGATCTCTGGCTGGATGTTCAGGGCTGTTCTCTTTCTGTATTGGACCTCTCTCCACTGCTTGGCACTAACACCTCCAGGTCTTACTGCAGGATGGTAGTGTCTCTATCCGATTCCACAAAGGGACCTGTTATGGCTTCCTTTAAACAAAGACTAATAGCTGTTTTGTCTGCAGATTATTTCACCCCAGCAGCTCATCTAGAGTTACCTCAGGACTCTGATTAATGCTCCCCGCTCAGTTGGCCGTGTCTCGTTAGGCCTGCAGCTGTTCCATAATCTATCCATTTTCAGTTGATGTGTTAAACAGATCCGTCTCTCTGGGTCGGTAATCAGGGGTGTGAAAACATTTTTGGATTTTCTTGCCTAAAGGTTAAATCCTCTCTAATGCGTTCTGCTGATCTTACCCGGTATGTCACAGAAGAACTCTTTGCTGAAGTCCCACTCCACCTCTCGCTTGTCTCTTTCGAAGTGATCCTCTGGCCATCGAGGTTCTTGGTGACTGGAAAACAAAAACAGGAAATTCCCGCCATTGGTTTATAACCTTTCAGCCTCACTAATCGATGGATTAAACAATCTTTTAGATAAACCTTGATAAGAACCTAGTCTGCATGTTTTTTACCAGACGATCTGACACGTTCAGCAGTTAACGTCTAACCGGAGTTTGGATTTAATCCTTCATGCCAGAGTTTCGTCATCCCATTAAGATGTGGAAATACTAATGAGAGCGGCTGGAAACATAAGCTTCATGACAAACTGAGAGGGTAGAGGCTAAAGTCAGCAATCAGACGTAGAATATTGCTGTCATTATAATCAGGATAAATACCCGGACTGGGCCGGGGCCAAGAGGAGGGCCCATTGTGCTGTTTTTTCTGTACCTATGTGATTTTAGGAAAAGCAGCAGAGTGATTAGGGCAACAAATTTTTACTCTTCCACTTCACAGTTTAGACAAGGTTCACAGAATGCAGAGATCTGCAAATACAGATTGGTACATTTTCACACCAACATCTAGACATGAATAAAACACTACTTTAATTTTTATTCTTTTCTTACCTTAGAGCGTTAATTATCCCTAGATAATGCAGATCCTAACCCTAACCCTCTGTCTAACAGTGTCACCATCAATGCCTTCATGCCGTGAAGGTTGACCACACAGCAGGTCTGAATTTAGAGGCCAGTTTAACACACCTGGAAGCATGGCAGCAGGTAAAATCTGGTTGTTCTGAAGTGTAAAGCCCTGAACACAGAATCTGATTTTGTGTCCAATCTGACAGAAAATCGGGTCCGTAGAGGTTGTGGCGTTAAGCACTCATTGAGATTTAATGGGGGTGATCACACCCCACAAAGAAGCTCACTTTGAGTTTTCTTCCTTCAGCAAAAACTTCCACACTAAAGGTGTCAGCATGCCCGACGGCCTCCATCTATAGCTGTGTTTCCACAGAACATCAGATTATGCAAACTTGACTTCATGAAAACGGATCTAAAAATATGTAAAGAATTCTGAAAATAACTATATTTTTCCCTTAATTTTAGCAAATTCATCAGATTATATTCCAATGGAATAGGGATATTTATTTTCCCTTAAAATAATATTCAATCATTATTTTGATTGCACTGGTTGTCTTACCTTCTGAAATTCAGAGAAAATATTTCAAAATAAAAAAACTGACTTTCTTATATTTTTATTTTTTTGCATTGTTTGCAAAAACATTTTTTTTCAAAACTTTGATAGAATACAGATGATGTATTTCCCAGTTATTTTGCATCATTCGGGTCACAAAATCAACATCCAGATGTTTATTCTGAAGAAGAAGGAAAAATGTTTTTTAAACAAGTTACAGCCTTAGCAAACTCAATAATTGATTTTAATTTCATTTCTTAGCTCAGTTCAGTTCAGTAGCTTTTATTTGTCCCAGTATGGGCAATTTTTGTGTCTTATTGAATTAATCTTATTTAATGCAGGCGCTCTAGCAGCAAAAAAAGTTTTAGTTTTTTTTTACATTAGTAAGATATCTGTAGAGTTTGGAGCACGTCTATAATGTAAACGCAGCTTCTGGTGAATTGAAGAAGTCGGAGAAGTTACCTTTTAGCTTGCTCATCTGCGTATTTGAAGGGATAGTTGGCCAGTGTGGCTTTGTAGCCTGTGTTCTTCACCATGTTGTTCCATGTGACCAGCCGTTGGCCAATAGCTGTTCCCCGAGGCTCAAAACCCTTTAGAAAACAAAAAACAACCTTTAAAAATCAGAGCGTACCGATGCTAACCCAGATTTATGATTTATTCATTTATCAGATTTATTTTCACTGGGAGGATGAACAAGCCTGGACTCACCAGCAGGGGGTCGGAGAAATCAGGCAGGTCGGGCACCAGGACTCCCACCAGGGCGCAAATCACGATGAGCACCGTGCACACACCCAGCACGACCACTGGCCAATCAGCTATCAGCTCAGAGTAGCTGGAAACACCACAGAGATGAGGATCAGAGAGCATCCAGCCTACAGCGACTCTCTGAAGAGCTGCAGATGGAGAATCATAGATACTGATAGAACATTACTTTTAAAAGTCATTCTATGATTTTTTACATAAAAAATCCTTTCATTTGGTTTTATCTGATTGTTTTAACCAAAAATCTGATTTTCTGGGAAATCTCCACCCATCCCTAAGAAAAGCCAGTTTAAAATGAGTAGTTTCCTCTAAACAGTCTAAGGTATAGAGGAAACAATCTAAACAGAAGAACCGACTGATGAGGTGGTCAACGCTGCTGGTTAGTGGAGGCCAGGTAGAGGGAGGAAGACAGCCTCCCTCTCCAGCTCTCATGAGTCACTGCTGAGGAATGATGGCTCCAGTAGAGCAGAGATGGATGGATGACAGGACCAAAGCACAGGAGGAGGAGCAGCAGGAGGAGGAGGAGAGGAGAGTTTTGCAAACTTGGACACAGAGAAGAAACAGTTTCTGGCAGGTCTTACCTTTTGGGGAATCTAAAGGGCCTTGCAGGGCTGAAAAACAGAAAGCAAGGAGATAAATCAAGTTTACATCCTGAAGTCAAAGTTACAGACAATCAAAAGCAGACCTGAGGAGATGCAGCATCTAAACTCTGTTCAAGCAGCAAGAGGCTCAGCTCCTCTCAGCTGGTGTCACTTCAATAAACTAGATCTAAAAAGTACATCTCCTTCCGTTAATCTGCTCCGAACTTCAAACTGAATCCACCCACGACTCACCTCCACCTACACCTCAAAGATGAGTGGAGTTAAAAAGAAGAGGATCCTGGAAAAACCTGCAAAGAGTCTGCAGAGTAACAGCATCAACTACAGCAGGACGGTGCCAGCAAATGGCCTAGTTAAAGCCCAAAGTTGAAAACCTGATTCTAACTGAAGCTTGTTGTCCACTTTAATCCAGCTGGAGATAGTTTAAAGACTTAAAAAATGTTTTTAAATCTCATCATACGGAAACAAACCTTATGCTGAGACTGAATAACACTCAAACTATTTATTCAATTGGTTGAAAGAGATTTTTCTTTGAGTTATCAGCTCACACTTCTAAATGAACCTTCCATTTAGACGTACTGCTTTGCTTTGACCCAACGATGCACCGCCAAGCGTACTTTGTTCTGTAGTTTCTGACAAATGTTCTAACTCTTCTTAATCCAGTTATCACAGAGCACAGCTAGCGTACATGTATGATCTATCACAGCCTCTACTGGCCCTTCAGGTCTTGGCCCCCAAAAACTCACATCTCCACAGGAAGCTTTTAGCTTTATCTGGAGCCCTCCTCCACGAAGCGGCGGCTGGTGAGTGTGCGCCTGAGTCCTGCATGCTGGCGGCAGCGTGGAGGAGGAAGTGGGAGGATCAGATACGACCTCCTGATCGAGGCAGCGAGGATCAGGAGTAAACGGGTTAATAGAAGAGGGGGAACTGTTTTCCTTTTAGAATATTAAAAGCTAAAAAACAAATTCAATCCAAAGGGGAGGCCTTCTAACAGTGTGTCCACTATAGGACATGTTAGCCACTATGAACTACGAGGGTGACATTATGTTAGAGAATAAATACGGTTTTATTAGAGAGGGTTTGATCTACACTGCTGATTACTTGACGGCTCTAATAAGTCTAGGTGTCTGAAAGTAGAGGTCGCCTCCTTTACAGCAAGTTTGGAAAAACATCCCAGATTAATGCAGAGGCACCAAGCAGTTCTAATCTGGATACGTGATCCTTTTGCTGATGAAATGGTTCAAGACGATGGAGGAAAAGATATCAGATTCCTATTCCCGCTCAGTTAATTTAGGGAATCTCTAAATAAGATCCCTACCTGCCTGTTGGCTGATGGAGAAGTCTGTGCTCTGAAGGCATCGTTTAACTATCCTTGTATGGCCTTGATCCGCAAACAGGACCGAGATTTGGCCCAACATGGAGGAGAGAGAAAGACTTGGAGTGGAGTCAGCGCAGCGCTGTCAGGCCTATCTATTTCTCTGCTTAAGGTCTGTTTTTGAGTTTCCGAGAGCAACACTCCCAATGTGGATCCGTTTCAGCCAACCGGAGAGGAGCGCGGCTTACGGGAGGACACGATCAGACAGATCCAGAATACCTGGAGTCAACGGCAACTCATTGGATCTGAATCTGTGAAGAAATGTGACTAATCCACACATACAGCCTGGTGCTAGGATTAGCTAAAACACAAAGAAGAGGTAAGGCAGAGGGAGGGCAAACCAGGGTGAGAAGCAGAGATATGGCGCTGACTGATGAGGCTCTAAAACCTGAGGACGGCGGGTCAGATTTCCTCTGATCTCCTCCGCTCACCAGGCCTCTGAAACAGACCTGAAGTCTAGACTCCATCCCCTCCGTTACAACTTTCTCCTTTCACTGACTTTGTGTTTACCAGAAGGAGAGCGTTTCAGGATCACTGGGCTAATTAATAAGGTAAACACCTTCACTCAGCGCCATGCTGACAGAGGAGAGAAGACGACCAGGGTGCGCTGCAGTGTCCAGGCCTTTCTGCTGGATGGGTGGAGGGCTAGCTGCCAACAGACGGCCAGGTCAGCCTTATGTCAGAGACAGAGCATCAGGCTGAGGCTTCTGCCTCGCTGCACCACCCAAAGCGATTCAGTCTGATAGGAACGCCTGTTGGTGTATTAATACCACAACCTGGTTAAAGCTGATTAAACACACTGCCACAAATTATACATCAACACACCCACAGTAAACCCCAACCTGTGACTGACCCCAAAAAAGCATGAAGAAACTAGGAACCCAAAACTCTTTTTGTTGCATAGTAGAAAGTAATGTTAAATTATATTCTGAAGGGTATGATCGAAAAAAGGCTGAAGATGAGCTTTACAGAAACCAGCTAATCAATCTAAAGCTTTCCACTTTAATCTGTTCAGATAACAGATCATGCTGGAGGAAAACCACTGCAGAGATATTCAAGTTTCTGATGCAGCTTCACCGACTTCAAGGAGCCTTAAAACTTCAGCAGCACTTAAAGTATTGGGAACAATCTTTGTTAGCTGGTCAACAAATCCCCAAACAAGTTATGTTTAAAGAAAAGGTCAAGTCCAAAAACTATTCTTCACACAAACAGAAAATTGCCCCACTGATTGTGTTAATCATAATGTTATTTGGAGACAATTTTAGACTCACAAATAACAATAATTAGGGTTGGGCTTTAAGAATCGATTAGAACCGATTCTAATCTTTCATGAATTAGGTCCAATTTTTTACTTTGGGCTCATAATTTTGATCTGAGCCATCTGTTTATTCGGCAGAATTTAAAAAATAAGGCTTAAAGTTAAATTAAATAATAGCCAATCAGCTTCCTGCGACACTTTTTTCCTCTAACTTCACATGTGAACAGATAACTGCCTCATTTTCTACACGCTCATTGGAATCATTTTAAGCGCAAGCTTCTCCGTTGGTTATTTTAATGAATTTGTAATCTGTATAGCCCACTAGCTGAATGAGAGTGTATGAAATCTGAAGGTTGTTCTGTCCACAAAAGTAAAACATCCCTACTTCCATATCTAGTTGAGGGAAACTGGGGCGCCGTAAATGATGCAGAGGATATAAACTGCCAGGATGCCTTCCTGCTGCGCTGAATTTCTCTCCAGCTCAGTCAGCCTTGAACTGCACTACAGCCAGAATCAGATAAATTATAAAATGCTCTTTTAAGCCATCAGTACCTGAAGCATCAGACACTGGATGTCTTTTAATCATGTTATCAAAATTAAAGCTCCACGTAAAATTGACCCCTCTGAAAATTTATAACATTTATATTAGAGTCCATAGGTTTCATATTTAATGGTTGAAAATAACTTATAGTTATTGTTGACACAGATTAATATGATTAAGGAAATCAATTTCATTGAGAAGTTCTGACTTTCGGACACAGTAAGCTTATATGAGCTATGAGAGCAGCTTTTAACAGCAGGAGAAATGGGTTGGATAAGCGTTCCCTCTCGGGAGCAGTTCTTTTTTCTGAAATGGGTCTTTGCGAAATTTGCGAAAATCCTCAACAATACTTTTAACATTAGTGATGCTATTAACTAATTCACTGCTTTAATAAAAGGCCTACTTTTAATGCCGTTTAAATAAAGGTTTTTGAAAGTAGATTTATAGAAGATTCTCCCTCCGCATTGAAGAGTTACAGCTGCTGGGTAGCAGCAACAAGCAGTGACTGACGGAGCATTGCTAATAAACACAGGAGCTGCTCAGCTGGGCAAGCCCTCCTCTGGCTGAAGGCATCAGAACCTCTGCTCCAACCAGAGGTCACCGACCTCTGAACGTTATTCACCCACAGCAGCATGAGTTGCTGTGAGGGAGTGGGCCTGTCGGTCGGCCTTTTCTGTCTCCACCTGGAGCTGAACAGTTTCCAGGCAGACGGTCGGCGTCTGAGGCCAGGAGCCAACTGTCACTCTGTGACGTCTTCATCTGAGCTGCTCTCTGCTGAGAGATTTAAACCAAAAACTGTAGCTTAAAGTTTAAAGCAGAGCAAACTCGGATAAAAATGCCGACAAAATGGAGTGGGTCTGACCAGAAAAGAGCAATGACAGCCGAGTCTGGACAGGCTTAATAATGCAGCAGGATTCAAAGGCACACTATGCAGCATTTTTCAGTTAATTAATGTGTTCCATAACGTTTTGGATGATTAAATGAGTCATTTCAGGTTGAACAAAGGTATTCTCGGCTGCCCTGGTGGTCTGTGGGGAAATACCGCACTTGCAATTGCAGGAGCACCGACCGCACCCACAGGCTCAGAAGTCTCGTGAGAGTCAGTCTTGCTTTACGGCCGAGAACTGCTACACCCCCAGTTAAAAGCATGCTCGTTGCTAGCACAGTGGCGATCTTTGTGCAGTTATGCTACGTTCACATCGGACCAGCAAAAGCAGCAAAATCGCGTCTGCTGCTTCATTTTCTGCTGCTTGTACCAGTTAGTTTCTGGCGTAGTAGCGGCTGACGCAGCTTTTGCTCTTGGCAATTTTATGCAAAAGTGTGTCCTAACGCTTGTCTGGCATGGAGCTTCACTATCCTTTCTCTGCCTTGCAGCTATATTTGCTGTGATCAGTGGAATAAAGTAGTTTTAATATGTGTTTAAGTGAGAAAATACACCTGAAAGCGTAATCAGTGCCGTCAGTTCATTCAGATTATCATCCTGCCTTCAATATTTTTTCTGTCGGAGACGCTCAGACCCCCACATACCAGCGGTTAGCGCCGACAAGAAGGAATCCCTTCATCAGCAGCCTCTGGCCTGGTCTGCGCCTCCTCGCGGTTCACGGGGCAGCTGGTAGGTGTTTTTCATCTAAATAATCCAAACTGCATATTCTGCCGGCAGATTTCTGCATTTTTAAGTTAATTTAAGTCGTCAATAAACTGTTTAAGAGGAGTGAGTCATCAGCGCTGTGTCTCTCTCCTGCGTCAGATGCTTAAACGGCGCCCGATGCGCTGCTTCAGCTGCTCAAGATGCGCTGCGTCTGCTGCTCCAAACGCGCCGCGGAGACCTTTGCTGTTGCGCCTTGGCGTTGCATTGCATGTAAACTACGCTGCTTCTGCAGCGGCGCCAGCTGCGGTGTGATGACGCAGCATTAGTCATTAAGTTAGCGTTAAGCCTGTCTGCTAAGCTCAAAACAACCCAAGCGTGGCTTGACGGAGAAACCAGGAGAACAGCTGTGCGTATTTACGACAGTGCACTTTTACTTTCGCCCTCTGGGGGGAGCCTCGCTGGAGAAAAATCAACACCGGTTGCATAGTGTACCTTTAAGATAATAAATCTGAACATTTAAAGCCACTGTATGCTAGTTTTCGTTTTGCGGTTTTTAAACAGGCAAACCTGTAAACATTTCTGTTTTTGATCCTTATTCTGTGGCCCCTGAGTATTTTAATCTTATAGAAAAAGTTTGGACAGCAGAATATTAATGCCTGAAACTAAGACCTCATAAACTCTGTTTAAACTCAATACACATCAGGTTATAAAGCACCTTAAACATGAACCTACATAAAGATGTTTTCACTGTGAGATATCTTATGAGGGCTATCACAGCTAAAGTAGATTCAGATTTAGTTTAGGCCACCATGAACGCACCATCTCCATGGTAAAACACAGCAGTGGCAGCATCATGCTCCAGGGACGCTTTTCCTTTTAGATCTGATGGAAGATGGCAGGTAGGTTTTTGGTTTGAATGTGGACAGAGAAAGGGGCGTAAATACTTTTAAAGAATCAAATGTTTTGGGGTTTCCTTCTGTCATACGCAGCTGATTCCTTCAGCTTATTTATTCATGATTAAACGAGTTAACTGTTAAACTAACTTCCACTGAAGAGCTGCATTCTATAACAGCTCCACCCTCAAACAAAAAGGTGTTTCTATCCAACTGCGTTCAGGAGGTTTTTACTCCTCCATAAATTCCCCTTTTAACAGCCAAACCATCTCAAAGCTCCATGAGTCATTAGCTTATCATTACACAGGCTCGTTTTCTGTAAACTACCAGCTAAGAGCAAGTCCAGGCAACGGCAGTGTTTGTTTTCTGAAAGTCAGTTTAGCTGCTGGTGAGTTTCTCCTGGGGTGAATAAACCTTTATTATTAATGAATTTACCAGCAAGCATAAAAAAGACAAACCTTGTAGGAACGGGGTCCTATTAGACTCAAATGAACCGAGCTCGTCTCTGGACTCCTTCATTAATAAGGTCGATGTAAAGCTTTTCTCAGCTCATTATGTCATTCAGACATAATCCTTTATGTTGGGGTTTCACTCTGCTCTGGGCGACTTTAGGAGGCTTTTTACTAAACATCGACACACAGAGAGGTGAAGTTTCGGACTTTACTGGCTGATGTCTCAAACTTGATCCTCTCTTAGTTAATTTATGGCTTACGTTTCTGCTCCAGCACACCTGCATCAACTACATCCCCTGTAAGGCCTGTTAATTACCTAGGTGTGTGGATGCAGGCAGGGGAAATCCTCGAAAATGCAACGGGTCCTGAGGTCTCATGCTAAGTTCAGACCGCACGCTGCTGCAGAAGCAGCAAGTTAACATGCAAAGGGTTGACGCAAATCAAGGCGCAGAAAAACGACCGACAGCGCGTTTTGAGCAGCAGGAGCAGCGTCTCATGAGCTTCTGAGCATCTGACGCGCGTGACGCGCTTCACAAACTGCAGCTGCTGGAGTTGGAAAAATGTAACTTTTGCTGCTGGAGGCGCCACATCAATGCAGAGATCTATGATCACTCCTCTGAAACAGTTTATTAACATCTAAATTAACTTAAAATGTCAAAACCTGCAAGCAAAATATGTTCGATTTTATTATTCTGGTGCCTGCGGTTTGGATTATGTACGTGAAAACGCCTTACAGCCGCCGCAAACAGTAGCGGAAAACCACAAGGAGGCGACCGGGTCAGAGGCTCGGATTCCCAGTGACAGAGCACCACCGGTGTACGGCGGCCTGAGAGGCTCAGACAGCTAAATAATATTTGAAGGCAGGATGGTAATCTGGATGAACTGACTGCATAGATTAAGCTTTCAGGAGGACTTTCTCACTTAAAAACAATAATAAAACTACTTTTTACTCACTGATCACAGCAAATATAGCAACGCCGCTCTCTGCCATTGAACACAGGAGCAGCAGCAGCATCAGCCGCATCTGAACACACTTTACTGGACGTCTGACCTTAATGTGAACTAGCACTAAAAATAAAGCGCTAGCGGTCTGAATGTAGCATTATTCATTAAAATAAGCCAAGCCATTCTCTCAATTTCATCCGCCATCGTTACAGGCAAAGAAAGGGTAGCTCCGCCAAACGCACATCAGACCCACTTTTTGACCGTGCAGGTAGAGCAGCAAAGATGCTTCAGCTGTGCATCAGAACTAAACTTGTTCAAGCATCAAAAATGAAGCAGCAGGCATGTTTTTGCTGCTTCTGCAGCGTGCGGTCTGAACGTAGCATCAGAGTGACATCAGGACAGTTTATGGTGAATGAAAACACGACGCAAATTGATTCCAATGTTATGACAAGAAAATGAAATGCAGACTTTATTTTAATGAAGGTTTATCTATGTGTATGAATGAGCAGCTTGATCATAGGCTGTGAGATTTAGCTAAAAACTGATTTTATTTTGATTTCTTTCATGTTTGGCTTCAGTTTCATTATTTAGCTATTTTCCTACATCCTCTGAGGTGGGACTTCAATGCTGCATGGAGAAATTGCTTACTTCTATTTGCGGCATTGATCTGAAGGGCTGGAAGGAGAAAGTTAATGTGGTGCTTTGGTTAAATGTCACATGATCATAAATCCAAGGCTTTCAATTTGCTTCTTTTCTTCTTTAAATATAATAACTCTGCAAATGCCAGCGATTGCCTGCCCTAATACGATGTCACATAATCTGATTGAAGATGCGAAGTTTGTCTATATCACAAAGTCTTTCACGATATTATTTTCATTCAGTTCAATTCACAATTCTGCAAACACGGTTAATTTTATTGATAATATCCCACCAAAAGAAAATGAAATATGATTTGATCATTTCACCTTTAAGCTATAACAAGTGACAGGTATTAGATTTTAAAAAAAGGTTTTAGTTATTAAAGAAATATGATGAAAGTTTGATTTTGCTCCTCAGTTGCACCGATATGGAGCAACTTTCTCTCCATACATTTTCTACATCAAAGCAGGATGCATTAAAACATGAATTTTGTGATAAACTGCATTAAAAAGCCATAAAACAGCAGATCTTCCATCCAGCTACGGTAACAACATTAAAAATAACACACAGTTTGAAGGACCAACCAGCGTCAGGAATCAAAGCTTTTATTCTACGCAGCTCTCCTACTTTTCCTTACTCGTCCTTAAACTAAACCAACTAAATCAGCCGTTATCTTGCCGGAATGAAGATGCCGTCACTCGTATCACTGGCTAACCCTGGAGCTCTCCTCCTACGGTGCAGAGAGGATGTCTGTAAAATCTCCTCCCCGTCCTTCACAGAAACACACACAAGGCTCTTTTCAGGCGCAGTCCTATGGTTTCAGCTGACGTTTACGGCAGGCCAGCCAGGCAATAAACCCTGGCCTTGTGAAAAGAAGCAATTGAAACAGGCAAGGAGGCAGACTTAATAGATGACGACCGACAGGATGACTCAGGATGACCAGTCCTGGCCAAGGACAATCCCGTTGGATCTAAAGACTTTCTTCTAATGAATGAGCAGACTATAAAAGCAACCAGGAAGTTCAGATGGGTGACTCAAAGTTAACATTTCTACTATCAGAGAGAGGCTTACAAAACAAACAGAGGAAGCAAAGGAGCTTTATTTTATAGGACAGAAAGAGAACAATACTTTAGATAAATAACAGGAAGGATTAATGAAGCTTTTTAAGCTTCATCTGTTTAGGAAAGAGAATTCAGACAGAGATCAACGTTTCTGTTTGCTGTATTTGAACCCAGTAGTTATTTTTATTTGTTTTAACTTTCGCAGCATCTGTTTGATAGACAGACGGGAAATGGGATGACTAAAGAGGGGGAAGCCCTGCAGTAAAGATCTGAAGGAACACACTGATCTAAAAATAAGTCAAATATCTTAAAGTGAGGTTATTTTCCCTGATTTGAGACGGTGATCTGTCAAACCAGCATACCCATAGTCAATACCCGTTTACCCTTTTAGTTTATCCCTTCAGTTTTGTAAGAAAAATAAACTTTAAACTTTCTAAACTCTGCATTGTGGTGGCTGGGGGATTTCCACGGGGCTGTCTCTCCTCCTCCCTTGGTGGTGGTGGTGTTGGTGGGGGGGGGTCAGATTTCCTCGGTTGGCCCCTTTTGGATGCCTTTGCTCTTGGGATCCCTTTGGGCATCTGGGGTTTTGGGTCCCCCGGCGCTCACCTCGGTGCTATGGAGGGGCGCATCTTCGGCTCTTCACAACCACTACTGAGCATTTTTCCTTTTGATGAACCTTACCATGCACAGTGCACCCTCACAAACAACTACAGGTTCTTAGTTCCAGGTACCTAGAGATTCACTTTCATACAGAAAGCCTATATTTCTTATCTTATCTACCACAGTAGATTAAATAATACTACTTATAGTATCAAGGTGCTACTTTGTTGTATCTCTTATACTATATCCGTTGGTTGTGCTTTTCTTTTTTACATCTCTTTGCAGGTGATGAAGCAGACTGAAGGCGTTCATCTTTTTCTCCTTTTTCTTTTTTTTCCTTTCCTGATGCACTTTCCCACTGCAGTGTCCATATAATCTGTAATACTCCTTGCATGAATTATGTAATAAAAGCTACTTCTTTATATACATAAATCAAGCGGAACACTATGGCAACAGCCGCTACCGCTCCAATTTGTGAAGGCAGAAATTGGTTTTGGCATCAAGACAATTATTCTTATTGCCAAACAGGACACTGAAAAAAAAGAAAAAGAAAGTTTAAACTACCTCAATGGGCGTAATATCCTTTTAGTCATACACACAAAAAAATTACTTTAATTACTTAATTTTTGGTGTTTTTTTTGAAGTGTATGGAAATCTCACCTTAAATAGTTTTTTTTTTGTACCGGACTAAAAGGATACACGCCCGCTGAGGTAGTTTAAAGTCTTTTTTCGTACAAAAAAAGGGATAGAAACAAATTTAATGTCTTGCACATGCGTATTGACTAAGGGTATGCCAGTCTGATGGCGTATGCTCATTTGACGGAACACCGGCAAATAAGACGATCTAATAGCGGATTGGGTACATTAGATATTATCCACAAGAAATAAAATAATGGAGTCGTTTTCCTCTGATTTCTAACATAAATCATATGATTCCAGTGTGAAATCATCTTACTTGCTCAAATTAAGGTGAAAGTACACCAATTTAAAGAATCATGATTCTCTTATGTTTTCATTTTTATGTTTGTTTAACAATAATGAGAAACCCAGCTTATTTTCTATTATAGCCCCCGGATCCACATGACACCTAATCATCATCATCTTTAAAGAGAAGTACAGATAGACAGCGCAGATGCCAGCAGCAGATCATGCAACAGATAATAACACAGCGACACGGTGTCTGTGGTTGTGTATGTTTACTGTAGATCTATGATGTAAAGAGACTCTGCTCTAAAATGTGGCTGAAGTTCAACGCTTTCTCAGCAGTAAAGCCAGAAAAAGCCATAGACTTTTACGCCATAATTCAAAAACAGAAATGACATATTTTTCATAGCAGAGGCTAAACAGCTCATAAAGACGCCAAAGGGAGCAGATTTGACAGAGCAAGTCAAATAACTGTCACATCATTGTTAATTATCGTATAAAAACAGAGGAGCTAATGGGTGCGGTCTTGATTTTATGCAGTGAAGTAATATCACAGCGACCAAACTTCCATTTCTTCCAGCCAGGAGGGAGTGAGAGACGTTTTTTTTTCTTCTTTTTAAGAAGGCATAGATTCAGACCTAAAAACTGTGGTTGCCATAAACAACTGCGGGGCTGCAGGGGGAGGCAACAGGTCGTAAACATTTAGCTGCAGGAGAGCAGGGTCTGAAAGGGAGAGGTTAAATACTCGGCGTGACCCTGGATGCCTGAGTGTCAGGGAGCACCATGGTAACACTAGTGCAGGTAGAAGCAGGTCGGCCCCTAACTTCAGGTGCCCCTCAGGCTACACATAATTTGTTTTCTGCTTTCTCTTTAGCAGCGCGGCGCTGGACGGCCTCTCCCATCGGTGTCTTGGAGCTGAGGCTCGCATTCTTCACTCCAGGTTAACACTTGCTTTGCATCCTTGGGGCGTTTGTTTAACTGCTGTGGATGATTGATTGCCTTCCAAAAGCTAATTCCTGTTGACCAATAATGAGGTGCTAAATACCAACTTTTAACAACTGCTAGCTCCGGGAGAGACACAGGCTAAGGAGGCAGAACTGGGATTTCCCTGTTTCTCCACTATTCTGGCTAAAATAATTCAACCTGCAGGGAACTGCCTGCATCCAAACAACCCAAGGACGCCCCGTCTCTGCGCACTCATAAATAACACCGTCTCCGTAAAATCAATAGAGACAAACAGGCTGCTAATGTTTCCAGCAGATATCCTGAATCAGAGGGGGGAAAAAAGTGGGAAAATTTGCCCATTTTTGCTTAAACCTTTTCAGTTATTCCATACATGGATAAAAGCCCCTCTGATTGCTCTGAAAATAGAAACATTAGGAAACCAAGCATAGGCTAATCTTGTTAAATGGATTATGGTTTTTGTGAAGCTGAGAACAGGAGCATAACCCCCTCCCCTTTCTGAAATGTAACACACATTAAAAGGTCTCTCCAAAGCGCTAATGTTACACCTTATGGCTGTCGGGGCGTATGAGAGGAACAGGAAGGCTGTGATCATATAGGTAATCCCTGGTCTAATCTGGCAGATCTCAGCTCTGAGGGCGGATCAACCTGATATCTGACGCCATCCTCTATGACTGTTCACCTGCTAATTATCAAGAGTAGAATAACAGCAGGCAGCGTTGGTTCACATAATCTACATCTAACCTCCACAGAGCTCTATGAGGGTAGCAGAAAACTTTCCTTATTTTAACTCATAAGAAAAGTATTTGGATTGGATTTAATGTGATGGACTGAAACCATAGATTTGAAACTTTAGAAAACATTTTATTTCATTTCAGAATAAGCAGGTTGGAAAATTGAAAGCACAAAAAAGCTGTTTTTTTTCACTTATTCAGCGCTTTAAAATGGTCAGGATCGACCAGAACCTCGGTTTAAAAGTCTTCTAGTCTCTAGTCTCACTGGTTTTGAGAAGAAAGGTTTTCCCCGTAGCGGTGGCTGCAGGGTGATGCGCGGCGTCCGATATCCCTGCATGCATCTGGTCATAGTCGTCTAAAGCTTCTCTTCTGCCCATTTGGTTCTTCAGCGTAAAGATTAGTGGTGAACTGAAAGCTGAGTTCCTGATGGTTTTCACAGTTCACTAATGGGAGGCCATTAAAGTAAAGAACGGAGCTGGATTCAAAAGCTACTTTTCCTCCACTTTGTACTCCTCTATCATGTGAAATCCCGCTAACTTTTATGGTTGGGTAGCAAAATGTGACAAAACCAAGCAGAAAATAAAGAATAAAAACGCTCTAGATAAAGAGGAGCGGGGGGGAGAGTGAAAATGGACCCAGGCTGCGTCGTTACAGTTCACCACTGATGAAAAACAGAAACCTAATGTGGTTAAATCAGAAAAAGGTTGAACAGTGGGAGCGGATCGTCCAATCCCACATCTGCTCTCCATTCTGACGTTGAACGAGAGCCTAACGAAAAACTGGGACCGAGCTGACAGCAAAAGCAGTAAACAAACAGAGTGGGTGTTAATGGAGTGAAAGAAAGCAGAGGGAAAAGTGAGAGCAAGGAAGAGGAGAGCAGGAGGAACTGCGGAGGGCATTGGAAGCAACTCTACACAGCGCCGCTGCCGTCTGCCCACCCAGGCTTTAATGTGAGCACGCCAGGTTCTGAGGCTCACAAACCTCATCTTTCAGCACCACCCACAGCGTCCCCCTCTCTAATGAGACCTACGGAGTGTGCGTGTGGTGCTGGTGAACGGCTCCAACTCTCTAACAGTCAGGAAAAGACGTTTGGGCAAAAAGTGTCGCCACAAAGCTCTGTTACTGTAAAACGAGGCTGATGTGAGTAAACGGCTCACCTCCGTCTTCCCCTCCGCCATGCGGCTGGTAAATACGGGAATTATGCGAATGATTAGGAGGCGTGATGGGGGCCCAGCGGTGCAGGGGCTAACGGAAAGAACCGACCAAATGAAACCAGATCAGCAGAGCTGAGCTTTTCCAAAGACAGCAGACATGGTCGCCACATGTCTTCCTGCCTTTGTGCCATTTCTGTTTCATTTGTAAACAATTTGTTACATCTTAGGGTCCAAACTCTTTAGCGCAAACAGGCTTATAGAAGTAAGAAAATCCCTTCATGGTAACAAGGCCAACCCTGATCTCCAGGTCATCATTTCAGTTAGCTGTGATGTAGCACACTGTAGCTTCTATATGTGGCTCTGCATTAACAGATGGTTCCTAATTACCGGGAAGTTTTCCAGTTTTCAGTATACTAAATGGTTTATTTTGAGGCCCCTGCACCCTTTTTAAAAAGGTCTAAATTCAGAAGAGGCACCAACCTGATCCCAGGACCGTGGATCTGGCTCTGCAGGTGCTCCTGCCAGCGTTGGTGATGAAGAGGCATCGGGGAGGCTTGGTGATGAGGAAGTGGGTGAGAGTATGTGCAGGTGGAGAGGCAGCAGGGGCAGGATGAAGCGCCACCTGAGTGTGAACCGGAGCAGGGTCCCGGAACGGGGGCGGCGCTCTGGGGGAGCGGGCAGTCCGGCTGTCCACATGGGCAGCGCAGGGGGGGGTGAAAGCGGCAGTGGGGGCAGCAGAGCGGAGGAGGAGGAGGCGTCGACGACAGGGAAGAGTTTTGGTGGAGCCTGTTTGGCTTCTGGGAGTCTGTGACGGCGGAGGGTGGAGGGGGGGTGTTAGCCAAAGAGCCGTTCAGTCTGATCGCCCCACTGCTCTGGGGGGGCCTGCTCGCCCCCTGCCGTAGTTTCCTGACCTCCAGGTTTCCGTCGCTCCCAGCTGGGAGACAGGAAGCTGCGGGCGGAGGGTCCTGGTTGCTGCTGGCGCTCAAAGGATGGTGTCCTCCATTGCTGAGGGACGGCGGGTCGCCAGCGGGGTCAGTCAGGGCCATGGCGTTTCCCCTGCAGGTCTGGCACCGACACCGCCACTCCTCTGGGAACACAGACAGCACATTCAGGATCCAAACACTGATCAAAGACAATAAACCAGGAGGAACCATGGCGACCTGAGGAGTGGATGTGTGTTTGTTTCTGGAACCGACTTTTGTGGGGAAGAAAAAAAAAAGCTGAAGCCCACAATTATAAAACAAGCAATACTTCTTAAAGTGTTTGCAGAGTTTAGAGAGAAAACAATCACATGAGCTCTGGAGGCTCAGTTTTTATCTAAATCAAGGCCAGAAAAAAAACGGAAAGTATTTTCTTATCTTTCTAAAGAAAACATGTTTCACAAAGAAGGAGAAAAGAAGCTTCAGCCCACTGGTACCAGACACAAAGGAGAGCCGCTTATTGGCTCCACAACCAAAACACAGAGGTTCTGATTGGACCCATGGGTTCCTCTTGGTTCTGTCTGACCCACTTCAATAAAAGCATAAGAATAATCACAACGTTACGCTCAGGGGCAGATTTAGGAAATTTGGGGTCCTAGGCAAAGACAGGCATGGGGCCCACTGAGCTTTTATTAGAATACATTATTTTCCTCTCTATGGTACTCAGCGACTTTTCATGCTGTCTCAAAGGAATGAAGAAAGATTTTTTACAAGCACTAAGCTCACCTAGCTGATTGCTCCTTCCTGTGTTCCAAAAAGGCGACGGCTAAAGTAAATAACCCAGACCTTCTTTTCACTTTAGACGAGCCATGACCTTTCTGAACATGTGCATCAAATGAACTGATCCAATATGGTGGACACTGAAGGGGGGTGGAAGACAGCAGAAAAAAAGTCGCTAGATTTGGCTAAGTTTTTTTAAAATAAAAGCACTAGAGGGTAGGCTACAGGCGATAATTCAATAACGATATATATCGTCGATGAGCGTGTGGCGCCAATAGAAAAAAGTCGATAAGTTGCGATAAAAAGCGCCAGTTTTCCTTCCTTCTCATTGTAGCTTCAGCAGCGGGTTTATGCTGATCACTACCTTCCTCCCAACCAATCTGTCAGCGGACCCAGACGCGCCGTCACCAAAGCGTAGCCCTCTCAAACCACAACACAGAGCACATGAAGATGTGGCAGCAAAGGAGTGGGAGGAAGTGCTTTTCAGAGAAAGGTTTTTGTAGTTGACAGTTTGGCAGTATTTCGGTCATGGCAAGTCGGACAAAAACAAACCACAGTCATCTGTAAAATGTGTCGGGAACCGAGTGAAAACCAGTCTGATAATGAAACCAACTTTTTTTATCATCTCCAGCCGCTGCCGCACCACCCGCAGGAGTACGAGCTGTGTAGGCTCCGGCGCGGCTCTCCTCCGAGGAATCTTCGGGAAAAGAGTATATATATTTTCAGTTCTGAGCAGTTTCCCACGTGAAGTTCTAACAATTGAGATAAAAATGCTGAGGGGCCAGAAACTTCGTAAAGTAATAACTCAGGTTAAAGCAGGTTCTGGGCGCAGGGCTGGGGGGAGCATTTATTTATTTGTTATATTTATTTTGGGTCAAATTTTCTGGTCACTTTAGTTTATTCTTTTGTCAGTGTTCAATAACATAGCCCAGGTCTCTTAAGTTATTTTTTCTTTAAAAACAATTCTGGTTATGGTTAAAAAAGTTAAATAAAGATTAAGTGGAAAGTCTGTGTTTGTGTTTTTATTAAAAATTAAATCATTTAGCAATATTATAAAAAAACCAGGCAGAGCTGCACATAAAAATATGGTTTCAAATCTTTTCAATAATTAATCGATATCGATCAATATGCATTTTTTTTCGATAGCTTTTTTTTTTCTATGTCGCCCAGCCCTACTAGAGGGGCTTCTGAAAAGTTGCTAAATATAGCACAGTTTTTCAAATGTCTTGCTGCTGTTTGTTTGGACCTTTTCCTGGAACATGTGCATCAAATGGAATCTGATCCAATATGGTGGACACTGAAGGGGGGTGGAAGACACAGTTAATATTAGAAGCGTACTGATGGCATTTTAGCCAAAGGATTTTTATTGGAAAAATAATGTGCACAAATAAGGAATAGTTGTATTTACTATACATGTAAACAGAGTTTTATGGGGCCCCCAGGAACTTGGGGGGACGCTACCTGTTGTCCATAATGTTCACTTTATGAGGAAATCTTCTGTGTGAAATCATCTCCAGAGGTTCTAGAGCAGTTCCTAGAACAGAGCCGTCTTCTTTAAGTCATTAGCTCTAAAACTGTTACCCCAGCAGAGGATGGAGGCAGAGATCACACTCTCCACAACAGACTAATAGAAGATATGCAGCATCTTGCTGCAAATGCTGAAGGACCTAAGCTTCCTTAGGAAGTATAATCTGTTCTGTCCCTTCTTATAGACAGCTTCACAGTCACGTCTTCAGTCCAGGTGAACACCAAGGTATTTATACTCCTCCACCTTCACTTCTTCTCCCATCATGGTAATACTATTTAGACTGTTCCTGTTTCTTCTGAAATCTACTATCATCTCCGTTGTTTTGTTGACATTCAGGATCAGATGATTGTTTCCACACCATGACACAAAGCGGTCCAGCAGCTCTCTGTACTCAGCTTCATGTCCATCTTTGATGCACCCAATGACTGCAAAGTCATCCACGTATTTCTGCAGGTGACAGGACTCTGTCTGGTACTGGAAGTCAGACGTGCACAGAGTAAAAATAAACGGTGAGAGTACAGTCCCCTCTGGTGCTCCTGTGCTGCTGACTACTTGATTAGCCAGCTGACCCTTCAGTCTCACAACCTGTGCTCTGTAAAGCCCCATTTCCACTACCCTTTTGAAATAGTGCCGAGATCGGTCCGAGCACGACAAACAAGATAACTGTTAAGTGTGGTCCGGCACAACTGAACCGGACTGCGCCAGACACAACCGAACCTGGTACTAGTTCATCAGTGGGACTGGAAGGTTCAGTTCTGGCTCTGTTGTCAAATAACAAAGAGCTTATGAGCAGACCGCTTTCTTTGTCCTTACAGTCAGCCTACCTAATCATGAATTTTATGAAATTCATAAAAATTCTAGCTTCCCTTATCGAGGAGAGCAGCTGTACTTGCTTATAGTTTTACCCTGTTTAGGGCCGAAATGATTAATCAAATAGTGATAATAGTGAAATATCCATAATTAATTTGGTGATCGAACCAAATGCTTTCCTGGAGATGCTTTGCTTAAAGAATAACCTACCTACAGCAGCATATAAGATAAAACTCTGCTAATATACACATGTATAAACAGAGCAGACATACCGTTTTCCTATTAAAGATTAAATTAGCATACAAACACATTTTGTTGCAAAAATTTATTAAAAATACTTAATATTTGGGGGAATTATTTTGCCTTTTTTAAATTTTACTATTGCATGTATTTGGATTTTAATTTAATTATTTTGAGGCCTAATAAACACAAGTTCATGGAAGTTACGTTGTCATGGAAACATCAAGAAAGCTAGAGCTGGATATGCCACTCACGGCAGCAGACTGGTAAATGTACAATAGTCTAATGACAGAAAAAAGGAGGAAATATGGCACAGAAACGCATTTCGAATTTGTCCGCTCATTAGAGACTTTATCTCCACAACACCAGAGCGCAGCTCAACATTTGGACACCTGTAACCAGGCAGGACACCCTACCTGTAGCTCAAAGTAAGATCATGATGCGCCACGCACTTTCATATCTATTCCTGCAGTTTAAAGTAACCATAATATTTTAGAATGTTATTTGGATCTTGGGTTCTTTGTGTAATATAATTATTTCCTTGTGGTTTGCTGTGTTCATCATGTCACGTGTAACATGATGAACACAATGACTGAGGTTCATGGCAGCTGATCAAATACATGTTGTTACTGTGAAGTTGAATTAATAACGCATCTATACCCCTGAGAACTGATGATGTCTGTGTGTTACAGACCCTGGTTACGTGCACTGAAGGGTATAATACAATAAATTAGTGAATCTCAATATATTTACTTGTTTGTTTTTATTATATTTTAAATAGGCTAATAGATATTTTTGTCCAAAGAAAAAAAATGCTCACAGCAGCCCTTGTTCAAAACTACTTCCACTGTCCCTGTATAAACAAATATTTTTTTTAGAATCTGCAATTCAATTTAAAAGCAGAATAGAGTTTTTCTATATTCCAAATGTTTGCTTATTTAGACATTTTTTTTTACTAAAAGCATCTCTTTTTAGATGAATCAGAGAAATGATTGGTAGATTGATTACTAAGAGCAGCTCTTAATGTGTAGAAAGTCAAATATCTTACATTTTGTCTGAGAATTTTTTTCACATCTGATTATCATATTTACTTGTTGCAACTGAGTTCATTGTTGATAATTATAGTTATAAAAATGTAAGTATAAATATTAACCCTGATAGAAATGAAAGATTCGTTCGTTAATAAATAGGTGGCATAGGTGTAGCTCTGTGGCTGCACAATGTGAGCGAGCTGCGAAATATGAGCACATGAGTCCGCTGGGGTCAGCGGTGGGCTGCCCTGTTTGGAGGAGAGCTGGGATGACAAACAGCTACTTTGGAGATCAGAGCGCGACAGACAGCGTGGCGCACAGAGGGAAACTCAGATGAAGTCATTTGTTTTGCCTCTGTTGCTGTCAAAAGCTGGAAGTGATTTTAAAAAGCGAGTCTGAAGCAGCAGCAAGGAACAGAGACTAGATCCGTCAGAAGTTTATGGTGTATTTATGTTTTAGCACCAATTATAGCAGGGTTGTAACAAAGTCTGTTCACTGATGGGTTTTATCCTTAGATCTGTAACACAGTGTGGACACAATCAGAGACCCGTTTCTCTCCTCATTATAAAAACTTCACAGTTGTTCTCTTCACTTGGGGAATCTTAAAAACAATATAAAATTGACTTTCTGATCTTCTCCTAATCAATGCTAAAAATCTTACGGATAGAAGTTAATACTTCAGGAAGAGGATGAACGATTTTCATTTAGTTTATATAAATATCTTAAGAGAGGGAGAGAAAATGTTATGTACAGGACTTGAGATCAAAAATATACATAAGCAGCTAAATATTTTACAGGTCCAGTTGATCATAGGCGCTCTGATAAATCATTTACAACCAGATTTTAATGATTAACAAAACCTATGAACCAAAACTCTGACTGAAGCGAATCCGAAACCTGACCAAAGTGCATTTTACACTGAAAAAAAATTAGATAAGTCATTTTTCTTAAAATAAGTGCATTTGTTCTGAATTGGATTGAGTGAGATTCTAAGACCATTTGCCAATGAGACAAGACACCTCTACATTTAAAATAATCCACAGCATATGCACACATCTTATCTTCAGAAGAGAAACAAATTAGTTATTTTAAGAGTGAAAATACTCATTCCATTGGCAAATCATCCCATTCAGACTACTCAAATTAAGGGTAAATACACTTAATCTAGGATTCTTTTTACTTATTTCTAGATCTTTTTTGCAGTTTATGGCCATAAACTGCTGCTGCTGTCAGAAAAACACTAATCCTCATGCAGGATTATCAAAACAAAGCAGATCTCTGATCAGAAAGATGACAGCCGGTGCAGGTTGGTTAGGAACAATGAATAAAGTGATAAAGTGCTCCTTCTGCTGACTTTCATGTCAGCTTTATGATTACTGGGTGTGTGGGAGAGATGCTCAGACCTTGGGCGACAGCAGCAAAGCAAAGCATCCTGCTTCCCTTTAATTAAAACTAATAGGCAGCAATTACCAGGAATCAGTCAAGAGGCTGTTAATAACAACATTACTCCTCAGAGAAATAACATCAGGCTTTCTGCATGGCTTTAGGACACAGGATGCTTTTTAGTCAGATATCATCCCCTCAGGGCATCTACTCACAGCTGGCTAGTTAAACAAACAAGGAGGTTAAATACAGACAACTTTAAAATGCTACCAGGATTTAACTATAAACATAAGCTAATGTTTTATTGGAGCAAACAACAAACTATGTAGGTGGATTAAATAAGTCCAACTACATTTACTTTAAGTTTGGATCATTGTGCGAGGATTAAGATGAGAGGGAGTTGATTTAAAATGAACAAAGTTTTCAGCTGTCCGTTGAAGGAGGCTCGTGCTCTTCGGTTTAAGCTAAGGGGTAAAGCAGGCAGCTCCTACCGTGTCTGACTGCTGTCCGCTCCGGAGCAGGCGTCGCTTCGCAAACACCAAACACAAGAGAGAGGGGGGAAAAAAGAAAAAGTAAAGAGGTCCGGTTGATTTAAAATGTCCGCGAGCGCAGCTAAGCAAACAACACAAGCCGACACAACAGCAACAAGTCCCGCTCAGAGAGAGAGAGAGAGAGGCTGTTTCTCATCGGAGTGTGTCCTGCCAGAGTGACAAACAGCCGCACACACTCCGGCCCCGGCTCTGAGGGGAGCGGAGGGACGGAGGCAGGAGGAGCCGAGCCGGGCTGGGACAGCGTCTGTTTAACCCGCTCAGTGCCGCGGGCTGAACGAGCCCTACACCAAACTCTCAGGAGCAACTGCAAATGGTTGCTAGGAGACCGGCGGCAGCGTCACCGAAAATACCAGAAAACGGGAAGCTCTGTCGGGAAACAAAGTAGCGCGGTAGATTGTACAGCTGCTGATGAACAAATGAATGGAAAAAAAAATACAATTGGTTTGATGCTTTTTTAGTTCAAAGATACACAAGGCTGTGAAGCTGTTTATCTTTATCCAGTGGTGGAGCTAGTTTCATTATAGGGAAATGGGTGTGGTGTGTAATTATGTCCACTGGGGGGAGCCAAAATCGACCAAAACGGAAGGTTCTTAAGAAGGAATAGTACACCCAAAACATGATTAATCTTCAT
>JAGKQL010000007.1:28416692-28469590 GCA_018398635.1 Cyprinodon brontotheroides | reverse complement strand
GGGCAGCTGCAGTGCATTGGGTGGCCTCCAGCAGCCTGGATTAAAATATTTCACATTTAAAAAAGATACATTAGATTTTTATATTCAGATTAAATTGCTCAACAGTTAAAACACATCTATAAACTCCGGAAAGAAGAGGCGATGAAAGAGCTTACGCGCTAGTAACTTAGTCAGCGAGATACGCTACTTAACTAGTCATAGCGACGTGCCGCTAGCTAGCTGCTAATATTAACATGTTGTTTGTGTCATTATGTGTTTCTGTACATATTGTCTGAATATGTTGAGTTTATTATTTAGGGGAGAATTGTGCCTCATGTTTATTTGGAATTGTGCCTGCTTTTACACAAAAACTTATGGCGTATCAATATTTTTTAAAGTTGCAGTTTTACCATTCATTCATCCATCCATACCCAGCCAATAAATCCAAAGAAAAGGCTTATGGTGTGGTTATATTGAAATGATGGTTATTCTACCTTCTAAGCTGCCGTAAGAAAAGTGAGGGCAGGACAAAAATAAATTTTTTGTCGCTAATGGTCACTACTAAAATGTTTTAAGCTCAACATGTCCAGTATTAAAATTCAAAACCTTTATTCACAAATATGCTCTGTTTTTTGCGAAGTGGAACCCGTCAATCCTGTTCGCGTATGCAAATTAGGCCGCCAGCCATGTGCTTTTCCTCGTTAGAGTTAATACAATATGGAGAATGACGCGTGAAATAGCTCCTAATTCCTGTTTGTGGACCTCAACAGACCTCCTTCTGACTAATTCGACCCATTTCCATTCATATTGTCAGAAACTGGATTAAAGCAGGACATGTACGTGCATGAAAGAGAGAGACAGACAGACATTCTTGTGCATGTGTGTGTTTTCATAGACCGACTTGTTCATTCGAGGCTCTATCCCACTCAGATTCTGCAGAAAGCTTCATCCGGAATTAAGCTGTCAGGAAGCTGAGCCCCCCTCAAAAATCCACTGACAAACTGTCTCTTTTCTGCTAAATATTAATACTATATTTATTTACTGTTTTCCTTTGCACTGTTACTGTTACAAATGCTATATCTTACATACCGTATTTCCTTTCTATAACAGGCGACTGTATCTGTTAGGCGTAGGGTCTCAGTTATGTAGTAGCCATTTGTATTTAACACATTGGCCATAAGGCGACCGGACTAGGAAGCCAAGCTTTTAAGTATACAGGTACATGTCCTCTACTACCTTTAATACCTCTACTGGCGTGATGAAAAATACATGGGTAAAACTGAGTATGGATCTGTAAGCGATTCATGTATTTATTACAAAGTATTAATCAAACCTTGGGAGCTGGCCGTGAGTCAGACACATCACAGATGATGGCAGAAGGCTGTGGTCATTACCTAAATTAACTTAAAATCCTGAAACCTGCCCGACAGAATATGTTCCGCTTTTATTACCAGTATCCTGGTGCTCTGCAGTTTAAAATTATTTAGATGAAAAAAACACCTGCCAGCCAGGCTGTTCTCACAGCGGCCCAGAGGTTGCTGATGAAGGGATTTCTACTGTCGCTGTACCGCTGGTATGTGGGGATCTGAGCGCCCATTGACAGAATAATAGAGGCAATCTGGATGAACTGACTGCAATTAGTTTTTAGGCAAACTCATTACTTTAAAAACATATTAAAACTACTTTATTCCCACTGACCGCCAGCGAAATATAGCTGCAAAGATTTAGATTATTTAGATGAAAAAACACCGCCAGCCAATGAAGAGGAGGGAGACGGCGCCTGTGAGGCTGCTGTTGAATTAAGTTTCAGGTAGAAAAATATGAAAGCGGAGCAAAACTGAGTATGACAGTGCTTTATCTATGTATTTCGCCATAAAGTATTAACTCCAAACTACCAAAGTCATCATCCTCTGTTTCTGAATTAAACAGCCGGCGCCAAATCAGACATGCCGATTTCTTCTGTGCTGTCAGAGTCACTTTCCGCAGCCGCAGCTCCTCAGAAATAATGCCGCTTTTGCAAAGCCAGAACAACAGAGCCAGTAGACACGCTAGTCCAAGCATCTACAATCCATCCGGCAAACTCGTAGCGATCCTGCGGTTCCGCGCCTTCGCCTTCCACTTACGGCTGGGGTCTGTGGTCTCCGCTCAAAACATCGACGCTTTCTCCCACGCCGCCAGTAGCCTTACTTTTCTTGAACGTCAGCTTCACAATCATGCGCGTCGCCGTTGAAGTTCTGCCTGTCAGACCTCCGGGATAACAGCGAAAGCACAGTGTTTATTTTTTTCACCATAAGTTTTTTCACATCGCTGTGAGATGGGCACGCGATGGGAGTCAGCCAGATTAACAGCCGATGGTGATGCGTAAAACCACCTGGTCTCCTCACATACACCTCCCTCAGCCACGCTTTCATCATCTCCCTCATCCATCCAGCCCTTTTCATTTGCCGTGAATATCATAAGTGTCATCAGAGCGCTGTGTCTGTCTCGCTGTCAGCTCCCAGGATCAGCTTCTCTGATTGGTTGATGCGGCGCGCCCAGCAGCAAAACTTCAATCTGACGCGCTGTGAAAGCAGCAGCAGCTGCTGGAGGCCGCGTCAGATGCTTAAACGCTTCCCGACGCGCAGTGCGCCTGCTGCTCAAAATGCGCCGCGGGACCTTTTGTTGGCGCTCTATAACGCTACACAACCATTGACTTGCTGCATAAACTGCTGCTCGCTTCTGCTGCACCTGCTAGCTCCGGTTCACACCCATGTCGAGTGGTTGAATAACAGCAAAGACGCATTCATTTGTTTCTACCATGTTTTCACATCAGCTGGAGATGCAAAATTGGCCATGGAGTCAGATTAACAGCTGGTGATGATGGAAAAAACACCTGGTCTTCCTTTACATTCACCTCCCTCAGCCACTCTTCATCATCTCCTCAATGAGGTGGTCTCAAAGCTCCAGGTACAACACACACATAGGCTTAAATCCACCAGCATGACCAAGCATTACTCTCGGGAAAAGACGCTTATGTGCTTTATAGTCGCGGAAAAATATCGTGTAATTGGTAATAATAATAATATTTTTCTTGCTGCCATTACCATCTGCCTTTTGCACTAGTATAAGTATTGGTATATTTTATATTATTGTACATTTTATATTTTATTGTGAAATTGAATGTTTACATTTTGATGAACTGATCTTATCTGTTGTGCCTGTGCACTTTATCGGGTTTCACTGTTGGTGAATGAGAAACGAATGTCCTCTCAAGTCCTTGTATGTCTGGTGAATAATTGACATTAAAGCTGACTTTGACTTTGAAATGTTATAGGCCCACTGCATATTGAGAAAATTTAGATCGGTATTGCGCGAACAATCAGGAGATGTGGACCCCCCCAAATATTGACATGTATTTCGCACACTGCTTAAACATGTATATAAATGTACTCTTTATCAGACCATATTGTCTCAAAAGTTATGAACATTTCTATTTAAAAAAAATCCTGTCTTAAAAATCTGTGGGGGTTCTGTTGTTAGTCTTATGCAGGCCAGTTAGTTATATCGGCCAGCCTGAACACCTAAATCTCAACCAATCATATATCAACCGTCATCTGTCAATCAAATGTTTTCGGCCATAGCATCTTGATTTATATGTAGCGGCGAAAATACATGCAACAGTTGAAATCAGAATCATTTCCTTCCCATTGAGTTGCCGCCCCAGTGTTCACAGGGATGGACGCCTGTGTCTTTGGCAGGCGTAGAGCTAACAGAACTGTCAGCTAAGCAGGCAAGGGCTCAAACATGTAATGGCTGTAAGCCTTCTACACCAAAACCAAGCTTCTGCCGCCTGGCGCCCCTCCCTTCCACAACGCCTTCATTCCACTTTCCTCCTCCTCTTCCTAAATAAAAAATGCATCACGGAGGAGACTCATCCACTTACACCTCCCACACTAAACTCTCCTCCTCTTGTGCATGTTTCCTTCTGTCTATAGCGCCTCCTTTTGTCAGTGTCGCTTTAAGTCACTCAATTTAGCGCTACTTGGTCCCAATGGAATTTCCCATTGGGAACCTTCTAGCACACTCCAGTTGCTAACTGGTTAGCAAGATGCTTCTCGAGACACCGGCTACAATCAAATGGCTTGTGAACCTTTAGCCAAAAAAATCCCGCCTTCTTTATAATCAACCAATCACATTCACTTTTTCGTCATGTAAAGTCGGACACCACTCGGGAGAATTTGGAAATGCAGCCGCTCCCTACGATTTTAAGATGCATAATGGAGTTTTGTAAAGATACTGCCACTCATGGATAAAATTTTGATTTCAGAAGTGGGGATGGGGGGATTCAAGTGTTTTTAATATAATTAACTTCAGGGTGTTTGAAAATCCGCTTGGTCCTAGTGTTCGACAAATGTCTGTGTACTGTAGTGTAAAAGTAAGTAAAACATGCAGAGGACCAAAACGGCCGTTTGAAACAGTGCAGGGGACATGAACGCCACCCTCCCCAAAATTACATTTACGCTGGCACCTCTGGCCAGAGCACGGCACTGTTGCAATCTTACTCTCCTACTTGTCAAGTTTTTTTTTTTGTTGTTGTTTTTCTTCACTTTTTTTCACATTGGTGGAGTTGTGTCTGAGATGTGCTGGATGCCGGGTGCTTTTACGTATACAAAATTCCATCTTGAATATAACGCCTCCATTATTTGCTAGGTCGGACACACTCCACTTGGACTCGCTTAACGTCAGATCCATACAGCAGCGTGGGAACTTCCCACCCGAAGTACATTCTGGAAAATAGGGTGCAGGCTTATAGCTGCATCAGCGCTGAACTACTGAGGTGTCAGTCTGCTCATCAAACAATAGTCCTAAAATGTCAAATAAAAGCCAATCCTGATCTATTTTTTAGAAAACCTTAAGCTCTGCAATAGGTTTCAACTTTAAAACCTATCAACATCTGTCATCCATGTTGGACAGGTGCAAAGATCTTTATTCAGCTTTAAAAATGAATGATGGCTCATTACAGTTTGCGTATAGTATGTCACATCGTCTATGTTAAACAAAGGCTACACTCTATAACTGAGGCAGCATTAACACACTAAGGGGCCCCAAAGCACTGGGATCTAATTATAGTTACATGCCCAGGCCTTGGCCAGGCTTAGATTGGTTTCTGTTATCATGGTATATGGGGAATTCACACCTAGAATTTTTGATCCACTGTAAATGGAGACCTTATTTTTCCCAAACTGGCTTTAATGGAGCAGGTTTAAAAGCTCATTCTAATTCAGCTATGGATTAAACAAATAAAGCCTGTCCCATTTGAATGTGGATCGTCGTTTGTTTAAGAAGAAGACGAAAGCTATTTTAATGACCTATAGGAAGCAACGTCTCCTCTAAGCAGGAATTACAGAGACCTATATGATCTGAAAAACCTTTAAACCAATGACATCTCAGTTATACAGACGACTTATTGTTTGTTTAGAAAAATTTAAAGGTATAGGCGAAGATCTTTGATTTCCTGGTGGATCACCTAAATAAGTGGTTCTCCTAATTGTCAATAATTTCAGGCGAAATGTTTACGTAAGGCTGTATAAGTGCTCGTCCCTTTAGCTATCTTTTTCTGTGCATGCGCACTTTCAGTGGTGAGTTACGGTTTCAGACAGTCATTGAAGTTCACCTTTCTCACCTCTGTTCTTTGAAAATGGCCGAGGTTCGTAAGAGAAGAAAAGAAAAGCTTTAGAAGAGGCAGATATATCCCAGATAAAGAAAGACGGCGCAGGCATCGCGCAGTGGAGGAGGAGTTAAGTGACCAATGGGTAACATAAAGTAGTGATCCACAATATAGTCCCCGCTCTATATAGTGAGGGGATTTAGGGGTTAGAGCAGACGTTCGGGCACAGTAAGCTTGTATGAGCTATGAGAACAGCAATTTTTAAACAAAGCGTTCACGAGGATAAATGGGCTCCTGCATGCTCTGGCTCAAGCATTTTTTTTTCTTAAGTGGTGAGGGTGGGTGTTTTTAAAAATTCGCAAAAATCCTACACAATATCTTTAAGGTAAGGCAGCTTAAAACTAAAGTTGGACTTAGACAATCTTTGTCGTTTTGTATATACCAGCTGTATACATAGAGCATTTACAAAACGAAATTTTGTTTTGTTTATGCTCTAATGACATTTCCATTTCTTAAAGTGGGAGAAAAATAATTGGGAAGCTTTGACTTGAGTTGGTTACCTGAGCAGATAGCTTTAATTAGAGAGCGAATATCCATTTTTTAGACCTGTTTAACTTTATAAAGAATAGAGATGCCATAATGGTACAACATACTGCGCAATAAATACCTATATACCTTTACCTGGACTATGAAAAAAAAAAAAATATATAAAAATATAAAATTCAATTTTTAAAATGCTAGTTGTCATTGAATTTTCTGCCAAATGCAATAAAAAAGCGTACATTTTGTATAAGTTGAATAAGATGATTTATTTGAATCAGTTTTGATGCATTTGTCATTTTTTGCATAATCTTTTATAAGTTTTCTGTTCACTACATGCGTCTGATTGTGTAGGTCAGGATTTTCAAGGAACAAAAATATCACACTGATGACGCAAAGGTCTCATGCATCAAGTTTGATACACTTGGCAGTAAAGGGTTGAAGTACTAGTAAAATGTGTCACTACGCAGACAGCTCCGCAGGGAAACAAAGATAGACGAGCAACAGCTCCTACTGGTGAAGGTTCACAGACACATCTGATGATTGTTGTGCTTCTGGTCTGTGCTTCATACGCCCCTCTAGAGTCAGCTAGCATATTAACCATAACATTTCAGCTGCTGATGCTGTGTCCCTTGCATTTTATTAAATGTATTTTTGAAAACCATAAGCAGGGGTTGACGTTAAGGATTTTTACCACTTGCCCTTCAGGCAAGTGACTTTCGCATTTCATTTGCCCAGAAACTATTTTTATTTACCTTGAGTATAATGTTTGATAAATATAGTTCCTAATATTCATTTTGTATATATATCAATGAAACATACATTGTTTTATGTTTTTTGTAATTCGGTAAGTCTTCAGTTCCCTAGGTAATGAGGATAGCCATGCCAGATAATGAACATGCTTACACATCAGAAAGTAACATGCTTTTTAATTCACTTCCTGCACATTCTTTTCAAACTAAACTTTGCTTTTAAACTGTTGTGTGCTTGAAAAAATATAAGTTGTAATGTTAAAAATCTAAAAAAAAAACTTGACAGGTTAAAAACTTACACTACTACTATTCACCAGTTTAACATGTTTAAGCTCTATAACATTTAAATGCACCACTCCAATGTCTAGAGAGAAAAAATTTAATGAACATTTTTTAATGTATGACCACTGTACAGAAGACTTTACCATATGATACAAATATTTACACCATGTTGCGGCATACAGTTATTATTATTATTGTTATCCTAATCCCCGACTGATCATTTTTAATCTAGCGTGTATTAAAGTATAGATTAAATTCATCATCCAGCTGCTGCTCTGCAGAATTCTGCACAAAACAACAAAGATGCATACGCAGCGCATGCTTGGTCATTTTCAGTGAATGTCGGGTGATTTTAAAGTTAGTTTTGAGTGATAAATAATATTTAAATTTTCGCGTCTTTGCACTGTCCCAGCAGGCAAATGTAATGAAATTTGTACTCTCCTGACAATAAAAACTACGCTTGCCCCGGGCGATCGGGCAATGGCTAACATCGAGCCCTGATAAAGGGATTCCTTGGTATCCACGTCGTTCGAAGCCACTCAGGTTTTTCTTCACCACAACCAATATTGCACTTTGTGATAATTCACTGCCCTTGCTGAGGAAACACATCCCCGAACCATGATGCTGCCACTGTCGTGTAATACCTGAGATGATATGTTTGTCCTGGGATGTAGCATTAGCCTGTAGGCCATCAGTTTACTATTATTTTGTCCTCTTATTTGGTTTCTCACAAAGTTTTTGTTTTCCTATCTGAGAATCAGATTAGTAGAATGAGCATTTTATTCGTTGCCCTATCCAGATGGATAGACCAAAACATCAATTTCCAATATTTTATTTCTTGTATATGTTCAGAGAGGGGGCCTCCAGTCTCTTCTGTTTCCTGTAAAGTATTTAACTCAGAGCAAAGACGTTTAAAACTGTAAAACTTCAGCCTCTAATTAATGTGTTTATAACTTACACTTATGTTTCTCTTGCCTTTATGTGTCTTTTTTTTTTTTTCTGTCACCGTCTTCTTTCTGTTCCTACATTAGGGATTAATTCTGAATGGAGCAGAGTGGAGGCGGTGGGCAAACCTTTGCTGCTCCCTCCATTTCTTACCCATTGTTAATTTTTTCTTTGATTTGTTCATAGATAATCTTTAAAATGTGGTTGTTGGCTAACATTTGTTACCACTGTTTTTTTCATCATTTAAACAGAGGAGGAGAAAGCAATATTTACCGAATTAGTCTGAAAAATTAGGAGATGGGATTGGTTAGACTGATGTCAAAATAATCGACTGCATAATAACCTGTATTAATCGACCAGTAGTTCCATTAACAGGCTCTTCCATGTGAGCTCTGGATCTCTGCTGCTCCAGCCTTCCAGAGGTCAGAAGGAGAATGAATTCAGTCCATTTCTTCTCAATCATCAGGACTTACAGCAGCTACAGATGGTACTTTAGAAAGAAAGAAAACATCCATAGATGGCTTTCCATTAACCTTTCTTAAAGAGAAGCTTAAGATCCTTTAATTATCTGACACTCAACCGCATCATTCTTTGAAAAGGACGCGCCCAGCCTTGACACATGGGTTTACTGTAATTACAGATGACTGACTGGATATGTTGGCTGCTCCTCTCAGTTCACTTTAACATGCTCTCTATCCCCTCCATTTAAAACCGCTCCAACATCCTGGCAAAGACGACAACTCAAATCATATCAACACATCTCCACCTTCAGGGGTTTTATTCAGTTTATATTAAACATTAAAGGATGAAAGCTTGAAATAACGTTCATATGGGTGACATATGGTGTTACCACCACACTGTATGCATGATTCAATAAAGGTTTTTTAAATATGAACTGACATATCGATCCATTCAATTCTAACATTCTAATCAATCAAAAAATGCAGGGAACTGTAAGGAGTTCCTGTCTTTAATAGGACCGGAAAATGGGTGGAGCTAAATACCTGAAAATAACGAGGGCTAAATGCAAATGTACACTAAATTTTTTATAGGCTTAAAGTCGTAGGGAAGCGGCTGTTCCAACAGTTACATTTCTGAATTCTCCGAGTGGTGCAACGAATTTACACGTGTGAACAAAGTGAATATGATTGGTCGTTTATCAAGAGGGCACGCTTATTGTGGCGGATGGTTCGCAAGCAAGTTTGGATTTGGTGGCCGGTAAGTCTCGGAAGCATTGTTGCTAATCTCAGTTAGGCAACTTAGTGCTAGAAGGTTCCCAATGGGAAATTCCATTGTAACCAAGTAGCACCAAATTGGTGACTTGTGTTCGACACTGTCAGAGGAACGCTAAGTGGACAGAGGAAACATGCAAGAGGGGAGGAGAGTTTAGTGTCAGAGGCTGGATGAGTCTCCTCTGTTCATCTTTTTTATTTAGAGGAGGAAAGCGGGGAGGAAGATGTTGTGGAAGAGGGATTTCAGGCGGCAGAAGCTTGGTTTGGTGTAGAAGGCTTCCAGCCGTATTATGTTTGAGCCCCCTTTGCCTCGCATATACGCTGCCAGTTCTGTTAGCTCTAAGCCTGCTGAAGACACAGGCGTGACCATCCCCGTGAACACTGGGGCGGAACTCAATGGGAAAAGGAAATGATTCTTATTTCAACCATTGCGTATATTATATATTATAATCAAGATGCTATGACCGAAACTATTTGATTGACAGATGACCGTTGATTTATGATTGGCTGAATTTAGGTGTTCAGGCTGACGTATAACTAACTGGCCTGTATATAATAACAACAACAACAACAAAAAAAACACAGATTTTAAAACAGGATTTTTTTTTTTTAAATAGAAATTTTCTAACTTTTGGGACATTATCATCTGATAAAGAGTACATTTATATGCATTTTTAAGCCAGAATGATTTGACAGTGTAAACATGATCTCCCTACAACTTTAAGAAAAAGTATCTATTCACCTTAACGATCAGGTAACCTAAAAATAAAAAGAAATTCACCTAAAGATGACCAGGTAGTCTTTAGACATTAGTTTTTAAAACATAATGAACACATAAAGGTAAGGATGGGAAAGATAACCTGGATACATTCCGCCTATAAGCAAAAGTAAAATGTTAATTTCATCCTGGGCATCTTCCTCCCTGAAATCAAAGCACAATAGTTCAGAGCATGCTGCTTTAATCTTTGATGATTATGAACGAAAAAAAAGGAAGAAAAATGAAAGCAGAGTCTAAAAGGGCATTCAGGTTATGCTCAGCGGGTGAGGGGGGGGAGGCAGAGGGCAGTACCTGGCTTTAATTTCAGCTGTCCTCCACCATTAGGACACAGCTCATATAGCAAGTGTAATCATCTGCAGTAGTGAGGCGCTGCTTCACAGCTGGCCCCCAGGCCAGTTCAAGCCTAACCCTGAACTGGAGCTTTGTAGTCGACACGCAGTAATATCAGCCTGGTAGTAAGAGGTTGTGTAGGAATAATAGGAAAAATAAAACACATTGCAGTGATAGGAAGATGGCGTTAAAATGTTTACCCACAGGGACGTGAAGGAGGGACGACATCAAAGGCCATGCACCGTACCAGGAAGGACGGGGGCCCTGGTGAACGCAGAGCTGCGCGCAACTCATCAGAGTGACAGATTAAGCAGGGAGGAGGGAAAAAAAAGGAGAAAAGGGGAGCGGTTAGAGGAGCGGAGGACAGAATGTCTCTGAACCATTTAAGGTTTTGGCAGGAGATGTCAGAAATAATCGAACGGCCTCTCCGACTTTAAGATACATTTTTCCAGTGACTATCATTCCTCTTTTTTTTTTTCTTAACCGTCAGCCTTTGAAGTGAAGAACACATACTCCTCAGACTCTAAACTAAAGAAAGAGGAGAAGAAGAAAAAGCCATAAAACCCTCAACCAGCTGCAAGAAGAAAAGCAGGAGAGCAGTGATAGAAAATAGCTCTGGAAAGCTTTGTCCTGTGCGTTTAGACATGACCCGGCTTGTGTGATTTGCAAAAACATGAGCAACCATCTAATAGAGAGATTGAGATGCTGGGCGTTAATGCACAAAGACATATGAGCAGGCAGGGGGATTTACCATTATAGGCAATACTAGGCCAGTTGCCTAGTGTGGCCCAAAGTTCCCAAATTCCCATAAAACTCTGTTTACATGTACAGTTAATACAATATTCCTTTATTTGTGCACATTAATTATGTTTTTGATAAAAATCCTTTGGCTAAAATGCCATCAGAATGCTTATAATATCAAATGTGTCCCAGCCCCCTCAGTGTCCCACCATATTTGCTGCAGATGTCAGAAAGGTCCAAACAGACAGCAGCAACCATTTGAAAACAAACGAAAACAGAAAGTGTTGCCAACTTAGCGCTTTTATTGGTATATTTTGCAACTTTTTCGCACCTTTTAATACTTTTTGGTTTCAAAAAGCTCCTAGCTGCCAAATCTACGGTAGTTTTTCTGCTACTTCTGAGACTTTGGCAACAATATATAAAAGCAGCGAACTCCTCTCCAGAGCGAGTGGATTGGTAACCCCGCCTCCTGCTCTCTCTATATAATGGGTCTTTGTCTGCTGTCTTGATTCATGCAGCTATTATTTCGTCCCAAATGAAAATGCGAGGAAATTATGATAAGGCATCATGGCTTGTCTACAAAGTGAAGAAGGACCGGGTTATTTATTCCTTAAAAGTAAAAACCACTGGACTGGTTTCCAAAGGACTTTGAAGTATCTTTCAGCCACCTCTTATTTCATTTCGTCAGGCCACCTTTTAGTGTACCATAAAGGAGCAATCAGCTGGGCGGAGTTTTGCCGATTGAAAATTCGGCGGCTGGTGCAGCGAAAGTCAGCTGAGCATGTCGGTGAGAGGAAAAACAACAAAGGAAGAAAGGGACAAGAAGAGGGAAAATAATGTATGTCTATTCTTAACATGGGCCAGAGAAAGGGAAGGAAAGAGGGAAGGAAACATTTAGGTGGGGGTGCATTAATAAAAGAAAATGGTGTCTGAGTGAAAAAGCATGGATCTGTCACTTCACACGGCCTCTGAGCGTCTGAGTTTCTGAAACCCGATCCCATCGACGCCTCGGCCGTGAGGACAGATAGCTCTCGCCTGATTAGCGCAGCGGCCCCTGACTGCGTCCGGAAGGAGACAAAGAGGCTGCGGAGCGACTGACAGCGGATACCCGCTTCACATCTTTTAATCCCTGTTCCTCCTTCCTATATGCCATCAAGGTTAACGTCTGACTGAACATAAAATACAGAGTGAAACACTAACTCTGCTGCCGCAGCATCTGGCTCAAACATCTGCACACGTTCCGGTTAGCTGACAGGTGATGGTCTTCCTGGGAATCTCCGTTTTCTCTGGAATGTGTCTGAATAAAGCGTTTTATGGTGCGTGTGTGTTTAAAGCCTGACTCTTTAGATAAAGACGTTCTTTGAAGGTTATCTGTGATGGGCTCTAAAGCAGTTACAGGCTTGTACCTTCAGAGCCACTCTGGAGTCCAGTCTGCTCTCAGCTCAACATCTGGTTCCTTCTCAGCTTTCCTCATTTCTCTGAGAAAATACAGATGAATAAAACATGTTATGATAAAATGTAGAGACCAGGATTTACCTGTTAGAAACAAGTCATGCGTGTTTTACCTCCATGTAGACCCCTCAGCTCGACCGTCTCTCTGGTTTCAGCGCTCTCAGCTTTCAAAGGCTCATTTCTGCAATGAAAATAAAATAAAAAAAAGATGAGAACTTTACATCAGAAACGTAAAGAGAAATCAGCTGGTGACTGGAATACAATGGTTTTCTACTGGACTGATCCAGACGGGCGAAACAGGAAATGAATATCAGGGCAAACAAACAGCAGGCAGCACTCTGCTCTTCATGATTGGTTGCAGTAAAGGCTCATTTATACAGGAGAAACCAGGTCGTATAGCGGCAGGCTCAGTGAACGCAGAGACGTCCCCGCCCCTTCCGCAGACACTCTGCTGCACCTCTCTCCAAAAATTGTAGGTGACCGCAGACAGAGCCGCAGACAGGAGGCATCTGATTGGCTCAAACCTAACATCTGCCCTAAACTATGCTTATTTCCTGTTTGGTACCTTACTAGCTTGTCTTGTTTGTATGGCCGCCATTGTGGAAAACTACCCATGAAGAAGGACCAGCTAGAAGAGCAAGGTGCGCGAGAACACTGGGACCCTTTTTCCACCTGGATCCTCGCCCTTTTTCGCCCTCATGTCCCTCCGTTTTCGCACAAACTTGCCCCCAATTCCTCAGCGCTTCTGCCGTATCTAGATCCACAGCTAGTTCCTGATTGTTGCTCGTGTTGTGGCGTGGAATACCATAGCGCAGACCACTCTTCAAAATTGGGCATAAATCAAAAATGTCTGTGCCATACCTGCGACAACTAACCAGCCTTTAACTGAGGCCTGGTTAGCCTTTCTGGGGATCAGAGACTTGGACATCTGCTGATTTCTATTTGGACTCCTTTGTCCGCATGATTAAAAATGACTCAATGATAACAGGAGAAGAAGCATTTACTGACAAATTAAACAAAACACTAGCAATGGCCGACTAATGAAGGGAGCAGCAATGTATGTGCTTTACGTGACTGTATGATATGGCTGCTGCATGCAGCAACGTATCACTTTAACTGTAGTGGTTGCTTGGTTTTACCAACAACACTGGAAATGAAAACATTCATGAGGGAGAAATATTTTTTAAGCATTTCTTTTTTTTGAGTAATGTCAAAATTTACTTTAAGAACCTGAAGTGAGCGCAGCTCATTCTAACGTAGACAGCGTTCTATTCAGAGGTGAAAGATATTCGATTTTAGTTTTTACTAAAGGAGAAAATGTTAAAAATGTGTTTTGAAAACAGCTGCGACACTTTCCACCGAGATGAGCTGGATGGCTGTCCACTGTTTGTGTGAGCATCTGTGTAGTACTACTCCTTTTCTAGAGGCCCTTTAAGCTTGATTTGAAGAGTTTTAACCTGTTAAGAAGAACAAAGGAGAATAAATGACTGTTTTGAAAAACTAATAGTTTTTTTCTAGGTTTCAAGTTTTGGTGGGGCTGAGAGAAAATAACCAGAGTTCATGTTTTGATGCAATGCTTGGGCTCGATGCTCCTCTAACTAGTCCTGTCTGATCTAATCTCCTCTTAGTAAAACTGATGCTTCATCCACATCCTTTAGATAAAACCTTTGTTTTTAAATGTGATGGCGATAAATTACTTCCTGTTAAAGATCTCAGTGATAATTTTTTCATTAAAATGAAGGAAATAATAAATCTACAGAACATGTAAAGTGATGCATAGTAAAAGTATTAATTGCTCTAAAAGAAAAAAAAAGCATATTTAATTGTTCTATTAACTGACAAGTTCAAAATACAGATATATCAAAATATATCTAATATCTGCACCAATAGTAACAGTAGGTTGAAGTCATGTGATGCAGAGCTCAGGTGTCAAGTTTTAGAGAGTTGGTGGAGAGTTCAGGAAGCAAACACTTGTTTATTTTTGGTCAGGTAATTAAATGTTTGGTTTGGTTAGCATTAGCGTTAGCATACAGAATGATTTAATCTTATCATATCTTATCGTACCTATCATTCTTAAATATACCCACAGAGTCTTTGAGCAGTAGTCGATGGTAGCGCTTTAAATATTCAAATTTAAGTAAGCTCATCTAATTAAAAAAAAATGTTTAAGAAGATATGAAAAAGAGGGAAAATAAATCTGTTTTTTTGTTTTGCTTTTTTTGTTGTTGTTGTTGCTTAAGTCAAAATTTAACAAAGCTACCTCTCAGAACACTTCCCAAGGCAACCAAATCCAAACCATTTGAAAGTCGTTTTAACTCCTTTTAGTCGGTCTTTTGCTTTTCTTATTTATTCCTCCATAAAAAGCATCATGGGTGATTCCGTAAACCTTGGCCGAGGGCTCCACCTGACAATCAAACAGGCGTGTGACGTAGTTGGCACCTCTGAGGCATCAGCCAACACCTGGAGGGAGAATGTTGACACTGAGGTGCAGCAGCTAACTTTCCCTGTCGGTCCGTTTTAATTCATGTCAGTTTTTTTCACATGTCAGGAATCTTCTTTTTATTTCTCAGAAGGATGTATTGAGTTTGTACTGTTTGGTAGCAGCTTATGAAGCACGGCCCAGAAAAGGAGCGACGGCGCCCTGGAGAACATAGGAGGCCTGGAAGCTGCTGGCTACGCTCCTTTCAACACTATTGCCTCATTGCACTCTAAAGGTAGCAATAAGGAAAATATAAGGTGTTTATGTGTTATAGGATGTCCTAAATATATTCATTTGCTGAAAATCTATGCAAATCTATTAAGTAGATTAATTTTATTTAATGCTTTTGATGATGGAGTAGATAGAAGAGAGCGAAAGAAGACCACACACTGGAGAGAGTTTAGCACTTTAATTCAACAATTTGAAGAAATCACAATATTTCTGATGGTTTTTGTTTGGTGTATAGACCATTTTTAGTCAACAGAGAGAGACCGAAAAGAATTATATTTTTTTTTTTTCTGTCATGACTGTTGCCAAGCAGAAATCTGGGTTTTAAAGTGATAGTTGTCTGTTTTACTGCCAGGATGACATCATGCTGGACTGAGGAAAGTCTTTTTAACCTGAAACAGTTTTTTTAAGGTCATGCATGTCATGCTGTCCGAGAAAAAATCTCCTTTGAATTTAGGACTGGGCAGCCGACCGAATTGTGCAGTGTTAGGTAATGAAAACCGTTTCTGTCCGAACCGTCATCAGTTCACTCGTCGCTTTGGTCCAAACATTTTTATTCGATATTTATCAAACCAACGCTGTTCGGAAAATAATTTAGTTAACAAAAATGATCTTAATCTGAGACGAGCATATATAGTCATGGACTGGATTATCTAACCATGCTGGGAATGGCAAAACCTCAGGAGGAGATTCTCCGCCATTGGCCAGAATGACGCACTCAGACCTCTATAAAACTGACCATCTGTGTGTTTTAACTCAAGGCATATTGCAATTAAAAAGAGTAATAAACCCTAATTTATAGCCAGATTCAGAGTGCCGCATAGGGCTTTTGAAAATACACACAGAATCAATATTTGTGAAGCACTACTTGGCACGGGAACAGGCCAGCATTTGGAAATTAGAAACAGAGGCCAGCTGTTTCACTCCTGCTGCTTTAACGCATTAAAATATGAACACTTCTGGCTCAGTTTAGTCTACTAATTATGTCTGTTTTTCTTTAGGATTCCACATGGTGTTAGAAGGTTTAGAGGCTCATCTGTCCTGAGTCTTTGTCTCCCCTTTCAAATCTTCTGCACTTCTTACTTTTCTTTCCAAACGCAGAGGAACTTCCTTGTCTGGAAAAAAAAAAGGGCAGAGCTCAATCAAAACCTTTCTGTCAGAAGGAGAGGAGTGGGGAGAGGCGAGGATAGGACTGGGGGAGTAAAGATTTAAGGGAGGGTTAGTAGACAAACACAAAGTTCCTTTGAGGTAGACGGGAAGCAGAGGAAGAAGAGGCCAGCAAGTGAGGAGAAAAGACAAAGAAATCTAAACTTACGACGAACTGGATTGATCTGAAAAGGGAAAAAGACGAGGCAGAGGAGTAACACCTCAGGAAGGAGGAATTTAGCAGACAGATGTTTGTGAAATAATGAAAAAGAGCAGCAAAGTTAGCGTTTGCTCTTCAGGAAGAGAGAAGCCTTTGAGGAAGGGACCGGCTCCCCTTCAAAGGCCGGTCCCAATCCACACTGTGTACACGAGTGTGTTTGTGCATGTCGGCCTCCCAGAAGGGAAAACCTTCCCTTCACTCGCCGAGTATTCATTAGTAAGCTGCACGGCTATATAATGATGATTCATTAGAAGGTAGGAAACAAAGGATTAACAGCTAATGGAGCTTATCTAAAGCTGATATGGGTCAACATGATGTCGAAAGATAAAAACCAGAAACATGGCAATATGGTGTTGAATTTCTCCACGAGTCTCCAAGGGAAATCTGGACTTTTTTTCTTTTTTTTTTTTACATGGGTGAAAATACTGGAAGTGTCTGATAACATCTGTGTGCCAAAAAACCTTTTGGTTGTCAGAAATACAGATGCGGGGTAAGGAGGGAGCGATGCTGTGAGGAGGAAGGACGGAACAGGATGAGGGTAGGCGGGGGACGAGGGGAAAAGAAGAAACTCATACTTCAGAGAAGCAAACTCAGGACTCTGGAGACCATGGAGACATAAGAGTCACCAAAGCAGTTATCTAGAAGGACCATCGACAAACTTCTTTCACAGTTTGGAGGATCTCTATCAGCCAAACTTCCTCTCAGACGGATGAAAGTCATTGGATTAAGCAGGATGTGCTACAGGGGTCGTTTCGACGTTTTCTATCTAATCTACTATTTTTTAAAACCAACAGCATGTTCTCCAGCTTTGTTATAAGCTTAGTCTCGTCCAAAACAACATCACAGAGCCATGCCATGAAGCACGTTTCTAATACTAACCGTGTGTTTTCATTCCTGCTGGTATCTTATTTGGCCCAGATGTGAGGAATATGTGGAATAACTGCACAAACCTCAGCAAAGGTCAAATCAGCTATTCACCATTTATTAGGTAGGCTTGGCTAGGGCCTTAAGCATCTGGTTGTTTCGTGACAAGTTCATTTGAAATGTTGGACAGTGCATAAAGAAAAGGATTTTAGATAGGAGCAGAGCACGACTTTTGGGATGTTACTTGGCAATCCTGTTAAGAACACATGTCCTTTAACCCAACTTTAGCCTAAAAGCTTAATTTGGTCATTCTAAGTTTCAGAAAACCACGCAGCTACAGCTCAAACCACGATGAAACGGCAGGGTTAAAAAGTTCACCGCTCACGATGCATGGTCTCACTGTGCGGCCCAACGCTCTGATGTGATCTACCTGCTCACACTACACATCCAAAAACCATACATCGGACTGAGCATCGAGTGATGGTCCTGGTCGGACGCGTCAATCTGGAGGAAGAAGAAGAACTCCCTTGTTTGCACATGCACAGTACTCAAGGTTCTTGTAATTCAGCTAATCCATTCGCTTAAAGGTGAAGGGCAGTCCTCTACATAACTTTCTCATATGTCATTAGGCTAATTAAGACCATTTGTGGTCTTAATTAGCCTAACCGTTTGTGTGTCTGTAGGGTCAGGAGCCCTTTCTACTCTGGTAAAACAAATCCTGGGGCTTTTTTATGCCACTTTTTTAATGCCACATAAGTGGAAATTTCTGTCCAAATCTTAATCATCAAAGACGGCAAAACAAGATAAGCTACGATGACTTAAGTTCTACAAGCAGATCACCCAAGTTAACAAGCCCGGTTCCCCGTTATATTTGGCTTTTACACTGAAGCAGCTTATCTATAGTGTGTAAAGCAGGAGTCTTGTAAAAAATAAATGTTGCTAAAAAAGAAATAAATCTGCCTGTTTTGGAACCTGATCCAGTTTACCTTAACTGTCAAAGCTCTAGAACTTGTTTGTCTCAACTTTATACACCTTGGTTAAGAATCATTGTTTCCTCCATCTCTCTTTGATCCATCATTTTCAGTTTGGTATGATAGTGGTCTAAAACAAAGACGCGACCTCTAAACATCAGCAGTATTAGATAGCTTTGTGAATTTATCTTCCAGATATAGTTAACCTGGTACACATCTATTTCGTTATTTACAAGTACGAAATTTCGCCTCTAAATGTATCCCAAATTTTCCTTCTATACCTCTTGAATAATCCTGGGAAAAAAATTTGCATATAATCCAATCCAGAAAGGTACAATTTAAAAGATTTATAGTATTATTTTAAATCTAAGGGATGTTAAACTTAGAAATGCAATAGTTGGGAATCCAGCTGAGACAAGATATTTGGGATGATGCCATTGACAGAATTCGATCTTCCTCATCCTGTGCTCGTCTTAGTTTGATCCAGTTTAAAGTTTTCTGGGTTTGTTTTTTCTTTTTTTTTTCCTTTTTCTTTCTTGTTTCGAATAAAAAAACTAAAAGAAAAAAAAGGCTGAAACTGCAGGATGGTAATTTGTCATTTTTACTGTGGTGCGATGCTTTGTCAGTATACTGCAAGAGGCGCATTGTGTACATACATATGAATATACATCTTTATATGTATGCTTATATATATCCTTTTTCTGTTTTGTTCTTTCCTCTTTTGGCTCCAATAAAACAATGAAAAAGAAAAAAAGCTGTAGAACTTGAAAAATCTGGTCCCTCTCGGTGTGCAGTGAACAGAACACTCCTTTATGAAAACAAAGGGCTTGGTAAATTGGCCCAGTTCTGGAAAACAAAGATGCTGGCACCAAGACAACAGAGTGACTTCATCCTGTGTCATTTCACCGAAGGACCAGTGGGGGGGTGAAATGGTGGCAGGGCCGGTCAGAACTGGAAGAGCTGTTCTGCATCACATCAGTGATTTGACCGATGGAAGCAAAGTAGACAGGAAATAAGCCAGGACACAATCCTGTTGCTCATAACGCATGAATACATGTAATCTTGGTTGTGCATGTGTGTGTCTGTGGGAGACAGGGATGGGATGTCTCTGTTTCCGGGGGTGTTGAGCTTAGGGCACTTGAAGCCCTTCCTGCTCCCTGCAGGGAGGTGAGAGCCAAGGCCTCTGCAGCTGCTTTCTTCTCTCCGTGCCTCACGCTGAAACTTCATCAAATCTCTCTCATACGATCTGGCCTTTTAACTCAGACCTTATTAAACTATTACAGTCAGAGCTAATGAGGTGAACCACTACAAAAATTAATCACCAACATCTGCTGTCATAGTATTTCTGAGGTTTCTGTTCTGTTCAGTTTGTGACACTGTCAACAAATTTCACTAAAATCTGATCATTTTGCCAAAGTACTGCTTGGACTTTTTTACAACAGTCTGAAAACCTCTATTCTCTGATCACATGGTCCCTACAACTTAAGCTAAATTTGAGACACTTTCAGACTTTTTAATGCCTCTTTAAACTAAAAGTTAAGTCTGTTAATCATTGAAACAAACCTATATATATTTAAGCATTGTGATGTATAAATAATAACCCTAACAGCATCTTGCTCTAAAATGTACAGGGCTAATTTAATCTTGTTGAGATCATATCCATAAGCCCCACTACCCTTTTGAAATTGTGCAGAGATCGGTCCGAGTGCGGTGACTGAGTTAACTGTTGAGTGTAAATGGCATGCAAAACTGAACCAGACCATGCCAGACACAACTGAACCGCGCTGACATTGTACTAGGCTTGGCTCGGTTCAGCTCTGGCTCATTTCTCTGATAACAAAGAGCGCATGAGTAGACCGTGCGTCATCTTCTTCTACAGTCAGCCTCAATAATCAGGAAACTTAAGATATTTATAAAAATCCCAGCTTTCCTATCACCGCCCCACATTACGCGATTTTAAGTGATGATCTTGCTTAGCAGTGAGGATGAAGCTGCCATGTCTGTCATTGTTTCCTGCGTCTGTAAGCCCTGATTAGACTGTCGTTTGTTGTATCTACTTCCTAAAAGCCGACTCTGTCAAATAAGTTCACTAAAGGCTGCCTTCTTCACCTGACTCTCCACAACCTTCCTGATTGTTACTGGCGCCGCCATGGTGGTTTGCTTGTTCCCT
This sequence comes from Cyprinodon brontotheroides, assembly GCA_018398635.1. Lineage (NCBI taxonomy): Eukaryota > Metazoa > Chordata > Actinopteri > Cyprinodontiformes > Cyprinodontidae > Cyprinodon > Cyprinodon brontotheroides. The sequence goes on along the minus strand of JAGKQL010000007.1, from coordinate 28,448,834 downwards.
GTAGAGAGCAGTAGTACCGTATATCGCCACTAGCAGGTGAGGAACCGTGCTAGCGTGGTGTGTGAACAATCATAAGGATCCAAGCTCTTCATGGGTCAGTTTTCAAAGGGTAGTGTAAATGGAGCAATAGAGTGGCAATTTTCAGAATCTAGGAACAAAACACGATTCCAACTCCCTAAGTTGGAATCTGCTTTAAGTGTGGTTGCAATTTATCATAGTCTGCAAATGAGGCAAGTTAATTTTGACGCTTTGTGTTTTACGCTTTGAAATATTTGAATCTATGGCCTTGATTCCAATCTTGAAACATTTCTTGCACAAAATTCACTTTGCCTTAAAACAGTCCGTCATGCTTCATGTTTCAGCCAAGCAGTAAAATATTGGTTGGAAAGCCAATTTCTGTTCAATTAACAGTTTTTCATTTACTATTAGTATAAAACAACTAATTTAACAAACCATGTACGTAAATAAGACAAATTCTAATAGTTACATCCTTATTTCAAAGTGTTAAGATTTTTAAGAACTTTTAAGATTGATTTAGACATTTTAGTAACAAATAGGGCTTAATTTTTTGATTTATTAATTCAGTGCCTATTTTAAAGAAGGAACCCTGCTTAGAAAATCATCTGATTTATTCATATGTGGAACTTAAACCAGATATATTTCAAAGTGTTTGCAGTTGTCATACTTTATCGACTTTTATATTATCACCCCTTCATCCCACTAGACATTCACATAGACTTCTCTTTTTAATAGATGTGCAATATCTTAAAACCCTTTCTTAACCTTTTTATAATATAGTCATGATCCTGTGGGCTCCAGCTGCTTAAGATTTTTCCCCAACAAATCTTTATTAAACACTGTTGACAGTGACGACCACTATCACTTCTGTAAACAGTGTGCTGCTGTGTGACTTCTACTTCCTACTTCTGCGTGTCACTTTGGAGTCCTGAACTGTGCAGAAAGAAGTCTGATAACTTTCACGTTTAGATAGTAGAATAAATAATCACAAAACAACAAATACAGTAAAAAAAAAAAAAAAGTTAAAACTTTCGGTTAAAAGCAAGGTGCGACTTAAGATTCGGCTTGAATTGTACAAATATAAGAATTCTGTCTGATGATCTATTTAGAATCCTACAAAAACCTTAGAAGTCAGTGTAGAACAGAGGTCTTCAAAAGGGGGTCGCAAAAGTTTTAGTTGATTACTAGTGTTGCGCCGATGTTATTTTTTGGCCCTGATACCTGGCTGTGCAGTTTTGCCCATACCGATACCATCAGTTTGAAATTGATGTGTATATATATATATATATATATATATATATATGTGATGAACTTCATACTACTTGGATGTAAAATAATTGCCATCATGGTTTTGTCAAGCTGCTGCCTTCCTTTGTGAAGCAGGAAAAATACTAAAACAAAAGTGAATCCAGTAGAACTTTTATTGCCTACCTGGAATGAGTGACAATAGTTGAAGAAAATTTTTGGCTCTCAAGATGGTATCAGTGCCCCATTTGTTGAGTACCTCGCCAATACCGATACCACCATTTTAGTGCTGGATCGGGCGGGGCCCTGCCCGATACTAGTATTGGTGCAACACTATTGATTACACTTTTTCTTTCTTTTTTTTTTTCCACTCAATTGGAAATGTCTTTAAATCTACATTAACATGAATTCAACACGCTGCAGTAAACAGATAAATGGATGCAGAAGATGTCTTTTCAGTCATCAATGCTCAGATTCAGTGACACACAGGAGCTCTTTTCAAGCCGGGCAAGGAGCTTCATTCACAACACCTGTCCCATCAACCAGGAATCAGAATCAGAAATACTTTAATAATCCCAGGGAGGAATTACTTTAGTTACATTACTCCATCTGTAATAGACTGGCAATAGGACCAGTTTGATAATAACACTATTTCATCTAATATATATATATATAATAAGGGGTTCCCGCTCCATCTCGCCATAATACATCAGTTTAGGGGTCCTTGCCCTGGAAAACGTTGAAGACCCCTGGTTTAGAAAAGTAATGCTTGTAGAAATCTCAGCAGGAGGACCCCAGTTATGTAGAGGCGGGATACCCACATAACGAAGCGCTGCATCCAGAAACCCTGTTTGAGGTCAGAATGCAGAGGAAAGCCTACGAATCAACTGGGAATCGGTTATGGCTGCAAACATCGCACTGCAATTTTTTTTTTGTAGATTTGTTAATTTTTAGAATTAGGAGATTTGATCTTATCTTGTGTGAGATTGAAATTGCACAATTTTCATTGTTTTTGACTTTTTTTTGTTTTAACTTGTTTTTTTATTATTTGCTAACTCTATATAAAACAACTGAACTGAAATGAATTGAGCGGCAAAAAGCCTGCAGAGCATTTAGGATCTTCCAGTGAACTTCTATTGACCTTTAAGATGGAGCTGAGCTGTCTGCTTCTCTCAGGATCACTTTCTTGCATTCATTTATCTTACATGTCAGGGTAGCACGTACAGTAAAGCTCCTGTGTGCGTGCACATTCTTCCGGAGTGTGTACATGACCCAGTGTATGTTCAAGGTGTGGTGCTGAGTGTCTGTTAGAGTACCAGCAGCCTGTAATAGAGACATGGTGGAAAAGCAGCAGGTCTGACACCAGTGGGGCTCCATGATGAATGTTCGCTTTGACAAATGGACCCCAGAAATAATCCCGTATTACTACTGCTTCCCTCCGACACACAAAGCCGTACATTGTGTTTGCCCCAACACCACAGATAGACATGAGGCTGCGAAATAGGGTAAATAAAGGAGATAAAGAGCAGCGGGAGGTTTCTCCATCCTGCACTCCACTGGGAGAAATTCTTCTGATGAAAAAGTGGTGGCTTTAAGAGAAATAACCCAACAAGCTGTATGGAAACAATGCTGGTGCCCCTCTCTCCCTCTGACAGCTCTTCAGCTTTACACAACATCTGAACCCCTCTGCAGCCGCTGAGCCTCGACGACGAAAACAAACTCTGCATCAAAAGGGGAAACTGATACAGTATCATGGTGGGGGACAGGAGGGCCTACAGGTGGTTCAGTGTGTAGAGCTGGGAGGATTTGCAGGTGTGTTCACATCCTCAGGCCCATGCCACCACATGCAGAGCAGCAATGAGCTGCAAAGGAATCAGGGTATGTTTATTATCTCTGATGCACAAACTTACTGGTTGGAAAAAAAAAACTTTCCCCCCTCATGTGTGAAAACAAGTTACTATTGTAAAGCTGAATGTTTGGCTCTGCAGAGGACCAATAATGGTGATATAAAGGGAAAATAAGGGGAACAGTTGAACCGTTTTCTTCCACCTGTGTGGAATTTATAAGCAGCCTCTATATGTCCATAAATATATATAAACAGAGCAAAATTGTTCTAGGAGCAAATAAGAGGGGGAAAGAAATCCACGCCCTGTAAATGTCGGAGGCCCAGCGTTGGTCTGGCATTATTCTGAGGGTCATTAAAAATGAGCAGGAAATTACTGGTGACAGGCTTATGGAATTACATCATGCACTGGGTCAACGGGGCCCAGAAAGTCATAATAATGGGAGGACAAGAGGAACCACAGTTTTATCCAAGCTTTGCAGAGTCTCACAGTGGAATGCACCAAGACCCAGCGTGAAAATGAGTATTTCTACCAAATCTGCGGTTTCTACCAAATGTTTGGAACCTCCAGAGGAAAAACAGAAAAAGTGCCAGAGAGGTTTTCGCTGTGCTTATTGTCAAAACAGGAGGCTTAATCCTGAATAAATTATTTCCACGTTGCAATTAGATACAGCAATTGCAGCACACTTCCAGTATCCTTGGACAGAAACACATCCGCTGAGTGCGGAGCATTAAACCATCTGCTAAGACTGTTTTAGTGGATGATATCAACATTTACCTGCTTATGTTTCATTCAACATGAGCTAAAACAATTTTTACTAATATGCATCCTATTGCTGAGCCAGAATTTCCCTAAAGGAAAAGTCCGGTCATATTCAGAATTCAAACTTCTGAAAGTACTTTAAATATGAAATTATGACATACTGTTCAATAAATGATCAGTGTTTTAATCAAGAGTAATTTTCATGTGAATGTGCTTTACTGGAGGCATCCACGTTTGTCAAAGAACACTACTGCCACCTACTGGTTTGTGACGCCACGGTGCGGTATCGGCTGTTGATCAAGTCCCAGTGCTGTATCGGGTGTTTGTCACAACAGCTATTATCCAAGTCATCTTGAAAACATTTTTATTCCAAATGTTGGCTACATATTACGGGTTTTTTCTCTGGCCAGAAGTAAATCCTCCCTCTTCAAGTTGGCGTATCCAAAGACGAACCCGTCAGTGGAGGATCAGGAATCAGAAAGGTGAAATAAGTCATTTTTTCTTCCACTTTTACCCGATGTATTACAGCATCAAACTACCATGCAAATTGGCATTGTCAGTTTCACTATAGCTCTGGTGAATTTCAATGGTGAAGTCCTCTGGAAATCTTCAATAATTGTTGCTGATTGCAGATGTGTCTAGTAGTTCCCATTGATTTTGCTTGTAAAGCGGGGAGAATGGCGCTAGGCTTACCGCACCGTGACATCAGGAGTGAGGTATACTATATTTGAGCAAAAATGTCTGCTCCTAGGCTCTGTGATCGCAACAAAAATTATTTAAATTTTTTTTTACTGATTGGCGCTAAATTAATTAAATCACCACCAACGTAATAGTTTTAGGTTTAGATAATGATCCATTGATTATTCCTTGCTGACCGTACTTTTCCTTCAAAACGTATCATCCTTTAAAATACATACCAATAGAATTTCAAAATGACAGAAGAAAAAAAAGAAAATCCCAGAGGTTTCGAATCGATTCATCTAGTGCCCTCTTTTAGTCCATCTGCCTTTAACTTTTCTGGTCGCAGGAAATTGGTTGAGATGTTTATGAATGATGATAATTAGAAATGAGACAATATGAACATACAAAATCTACTGACAAGTACTTCTACCCAGTTTCAACCAGTTTCTTGTGTTTTTTTGCCAAGTCTAGAATAGAATTAGGCTCATATTGCTATTTGAATGAGTGAGACAGAGATCAGGCACAAGGAGAGGGACTCACCAGAATAAACATGTGGGACTTATTTAATATGCAAATATCAAATGACCTCAACAGAGTAGCCCAGTCTGTCTTCATGCGACTGGCCAGTATGATGTGGTCTGAGAAAGACAATGGAACATGATTCCTTTGAAGCTACTGGGTAGCTGTAGCTGACTAGTCTGAGTCAAAGAACATCAATTTCTTCTGGATGCACTTTTCTGCATACCAAAATGTCTTGCAAAGGGTTATATTTGCCAGAAAACTAAATGTTTCTATTATAGGTTAATGAGTAATTTATAAAGGAAACAAAAAAGATTGGACACTTGGATATAGTCAAGGTCTTTGAATTAGTTTAGAAATCAGCATTACAGAAAGATTTATTCACTTCATTTGTTTTAATGCATCTAGGGGGCGCTATATAACCACCCAGGCCATTTATGTAAGCTTGTTAAAATCCCTAAACATTGGAGAGGGGTCTGGCTGAAGGCCGTGCTGTCAGGGCCCAGACCCGCACTGTCAGGACCCAGACCCGCACAGTCAGGACCCAGACCCGCACAGTCAGGATCAGGACCCAGACCCGCACTGTCAGGATCCAGACCCGCACTGTCAGGACCCAGACCTGCACTATCAGGACCTGCACAATGGTATAATTTTTAGGTGACTTTCTTTTACTTATTACAACATTATCCGTCTCTTACAAAAGCATGTTTCAATTGTGACTCCCACTGGAACTTCCACAGAAGTAAAACGTTGGATCTCTCACTGTGAAATCTGCTGTTCTGACGAGAAAAACACTTGCAAGAAAATCAAATAAATTGACATTTGAAAGTTTGTTTTTGTGTCTGGTGTTTTCTCTGGTCTCATGGGGGGAAAAAAACAAAGTTATTGGCTATTTTATTCATGTATTTAGGTAGTCAGTAATTCACTGTGAGAACACAAAGCTAAGTTAATTTGAAACCACATAACCTACATTGGCAAATCAATGTGGTCCAACAGCAAAGGTAAGAACATACAGTAGCATAAACAATACTAAAAGAATAAAGAATATATAATACGTATAATACTCGCAAACAGACATAAAAGATGTCTTTATGAAATAACTGTTAATTTTGTTATTTTGATTTCCGGAATACTTGCTTACATTTTACAACGCTTTTACTTTGAAAGGCTTCAAATAAACTGCCGGTCCTGACAGTGCAGTTCATCAGCTAGACTCTCTAGAAAAATAGTGATGGACCCCTAAATATGCATCATTGAGATCCAGTATCTATTGAGGATTATTTCTTGTAGGGAAAAAAGGGAGTAAATCCAATTTTTGCATGACTTGATAAAGTGATTCTTTATCTACATTTTACACCCCTAATCCGAACTTATAAAAACTCAATTTCCAAATTACTTGGTCAAGTTAGATTTTACCAGAGTTCAAACATGAAACCTGTTTTGCTCAGCTGCCATCTTATGGACATTCACCTGGCAATCAAAAGCAAGTCATACTGCGAACAGTTCAACAGTTGAAAGCCTTTCATACCTAATCAAATAAACTGGTTACTGGTGTCACCTCACCATGGCGGACCTTCATTTTACGAAGTGCTTCATTTACTTTGGAAATCTGAACAGAGACGCCGGCGTCTCGATCCATCAGATCCTACATTTAAGCTCCCAGTTCAGGGAGTCCAGCAGCTCCCGCCGGATCACGGCCGCCTTCTGCTCAGCTTAAGATAAGGTAAGATGGCTTTTTGGAGATCAGACAAAAGCAGCAGGAATTAAAAGTAAGAAACTTTTTTCCAAATTTGAGAAATTTTCCATTTACATCAAGCTTTGCTGATGTGACACTTAGGAAACACACAGGGGAAAAAGATGATGGAAACACACCTAGTAGGAGCTCAGAGCTGCATCAGAGAAGATCATGGAACAACAGAGAGTGGAGAAGCGGTTACGGCGCTGGAGCTAAGGGAGAATGACGAACGAGCTGACAGTCCTTCTAGGGCTAAATAAAAACAGACTTTTTAAAGCCACCTTTAAACCTCAGAGCATTCCTAACCTCATCCCCGGTCAACATTATTTTACCCCTCTTCAATTTTGATTTAAAAAACCCTAAATATCAGGTATGGTTTGAATCCACGGACTTTCACGGAGCACTCAAGGTCATGAAAACAATGAAACCATGGAGCCAAATGGAAAATATAAAAAGACTATTAAAGATGCAGAAAATATCAGGGGTTTATCCAGGTCATTTCCACGTTTGGATGAAACAAAAACCATCATTGGTCTGCATTTTTGTGGGAAATTCTTATCTTTAAAAGCTGGCATAGCTACATAATCTTACATGCATTATTCTAGATAATAAAATTTCACATTTTCATCAATAAAAGTCCAAAGTTAATAAATGATCCATTAGAACTGTAAGTTTGTGCAAGCCTCTGGCTAAAAATGTCCAAGGACAAATGTATTACTTGTTTTTACTGGAAGAAGTCTATTTATATTCACAATGTGCTCAAGCAAACAAGAACCAAAGACATCTTAAAAATCGTAGTCTTTTAGTCAAGTGTCTCATAAACTTTGGGTTTTTCTGGCAAACGGCGCTCCTATCCCTGCCAGCCCTTTACTCCCTCCTTGTTTTTCACACCATATCCGATATATTAGAGTTTCACGGTGGAGCTCAGCCAAAGCTAATCTTATTGGGCCAATTAGCATGCTTGTGGAGAAGAAGAGCGCAGCAGCAAGCAAATTGACAATGATTTGATTTGGTTGCTGCCCCGGTAATATGTGCTGACTCAGCGGCTCCTCTCAGAAAGGAAAAATAGGTTGGGAGATAATATGTCGGAAAATGTGAATAACACACGACTTATGACTCATATACAGAAGAGAGAACAGCATCGAATAGACTTTTGTTTTTTTCTTTTGCTTGTAAATTATTCTTCAGTCACTTTTTGCAAATTAAGCCTTTTTTGATGAAAGCAGAGGAGATGTTGCACTGCTGACTAATCCTTCCAAATGAAGCAGCATTGAAGCACCTGCTTGTAATTCGCTGGGTTTCAGTCATTGGGCAGGTGCTTCTTTAATCTTTATTGTCTGTCATTCATTACTGTAGAGCTCTAATAAAGGGGCTTTCTGTTATAACAGCCAATCAGAGATTTATCACACTTTATTGGAGATTTGGTTGAAGGTGCATTCACTTTCCTCAGATCAAATAATTTGTTTCTTAGCACACATCAAACAAGACAACATTTCTCCAGGATCTTCAGGAGAATAGTAGAAAAAAATCATTAACTGTTAAAAACACACCAGGAGTATAAAAACTCTACTGTAGTCTTGAATTCAGTGGACAGAATAAAACCTTTTTAAGCTCTGGAAACTCAATCAGTGAAAGGTTAGTAAAGCTTCGGCCGTCTGAAAGGTTTTGATGTACTGATGGCAGAAACATCTGCATTATATTCCATTTCTAGAAAAAGGACGCATGGGCACTTTATGTTCATCCAGCTTCATCAGAAAAGAAGTGCCAGTATGTTAGGGAAAACTAAAACAAAAAAAGGGATTTCTTTACACAATTAGAAAGATAACTTTAAGATCTGTATATAATGATGCTTTTTTATTTTCACCTGGCTAACAAACAGTTCATGCCTCTCACTATTACCTTTCCTAATGAGGGCCTAAAATTTGCCAAATAAACATATTTTAAAAGGTTTTTTCATTGCTGTAGCAAAGTATCAACAGGATTCATCCATCCATTTTACGCTTTGCTTATCCCTGCTGGGGCTGCGAGGGTGTCTATCTCCAGCTGTCTACGGGCGTGAGGTGGGGTCAACCCTGGATAGGTTGCGAGTCCGTGTCAGGGCAACACAGAAACAATCATCAACGCAAACACTCACACCTAAGGAGAATTTAGGGAAGCCAAAAAACCTAACAGTCATGTTTTTGGACTGTGGGAGAAAGCTGGAGTACCCGGAGAGAACCCACACATGCACAGAGAGAAAATGCAAACCCCATGCAGAAAGACCCTGGGCTTGCTGCAAGGTGGCAGAGCTAAGCACTGTGCCACTGAGCTCACAAACTTTCATTCTTCCAAGTAAGAGTTATAAAAAGAGATCTCAAGTTAAAGAACTCATCTTTGAACCTGGAATTCACTAAAAATATAGAAATAAACAGACTTCCTCTTCCAGGCAAAATTAAACTGTCGTTAATAGCATAGAGCTTAACTCTGTGATACAGGTGTCCCTTTGGCAAGAGATATTGTGGTATTTTTAAAGCCGCAAGATCTCATATAAGGCCAGAAATTGTGATAAAACTAACTATGAATATCTAAAGTTTTTCTAGGAATATAACTATAAATAAGTTTGATAATCTATGGATTAATTTGTTAAAGGCTTTAGAAGCCATTGCTTTAATCATTGTTAAAAGCTTCTACTGAACTACAATAATCTAAATTAGGTCTGTTAAAGGTAACATAATAATACTTTTTTCAAGCCTTCAGGCATGTGTGCTAAGAAATATATTGCCTTTGGCAATATGGAGTATTTATTAGTTATTAAACAGCTGTTTTCTGCTGCTTCTTCTCCAACCAAGGAGAAAGACACTCGCCTGTCCTGCGACGCCGCCTCTTCCCGTGCATCACTCCACTTCTTCAGCTTCTCACAACCCAAAGAAACTTTTTCATTATTAGGTCAAGAATTAATAAAGCTAAATATCCCTTTAAGCATGAATTGGATAAAGAGCTTTCTAACATGATGTAGGTCATTTAAAGATGGCAGTTAAATAAAGCCGGGCATACACTGTGTCATATTTTCAATGGTACTCAGCTACAGCTCAAAGTGAAGGTTGAAACTGCAGGGTTTAAGTTCACAGCTCACGATGCATGTTCTCACACTTTGCCACCCGACGCTCTGATGCGATCTACCTGCCTACACTGTACTTTGAAAAACCACAGGTCCGACTCAAAGCCAAGAGATGGCGCCGGTTGGACTTATCAATCTGGAAGAAGAAGAACTCCCTTGTTTTCACATGGGCAGTGCGCGAGGTTCTGGTAATTCGGCTTGTAGCTCTGCTTTAACAGCAGAATTTACCCATGAACACCTCACGACGACTGACTGAATTGCAAACATGTTTGATTTTCTCCCAATATTACGATTCCTGATTGGGGTGTGGTCATGAGAGGCTGATCGCCCCTCGTTACCCCCTGTATAGTACACGACGCAGGACGCACGATGAGGCTGAAACTGGGCCTGATCGAAACATTCTCGCATGACTGGAGAATCGGCCCGAAAAGGGCAAAAAAAAATCGTAGAGTGTAAGCCTGGCTTTAAATATGAAGGACTGCAAAGAAAGCAGGACAGATTGAGGATGAACCTCCCAAGTGGCTCCGGTCCATCAGGACCAGAACATCCCTTTACAAAAACTGTTTTTCTTCTCATCTGCAGCTAGCCTAATTAACAGTGCCTTGGTTCTCCACTGATACTTCAAAGTTGAAAATAATACAAATTCAGCACATGGGAATATTTGACTTCATAGAGTTTTTATTTTGTATTTTTAAAATCTTTCTTTATACTCTTCCTGTGCAAAAAGTAATACAGATTTTCTCTATTCTCAGAGCAATCCAAAGATATTTTTACTTTTTTATTCGTCATTATAAAAAAAATACCCTCAGAGTCTTAATAAAATCCTTATTTTTGGTTAAATGTAATTCAGTTATGCTTTCCAGGGCTCCATCTTTACTTCCCTACGACCTACCCCGGCTGTCATCGGCCTTCCCAAAGGGACTTGTCTGAGCTCCAGTCAGAGGCTTTCTCCCCCAGGCTGGCTCATTGTCATGGGGGCTGATAAATATTTACTCTTCCCAGCTTGGCAGGGAAATGAGTGGGAGGGGAGCTAAAGATCCATTGAGACAAAGGGGTCAGAGACGCTGACAAGCCAGCAGGGTCCTTCCTTCCCTGCGGACCCCTAAGAAACCCCAATACGCGATTAGATCTGTGTTGGGACAGAGCTCAGTCTGTGTGAGTATGTGGGTGTGTGACGAAGAAGCCGAAAGGGGCTGCATGAAAGGCGGAGAAACACGCAGACAGTCACAGAAAGAGACAGGACCCAGAGGATGAGGAGTGCAATTCAGAAAAGGATTCCTCCTCGAGAGCCATTTAGGCCGGAGACCACCAGTGGAACTCACAGGACAATAGAGCAAAGACAATCCTGCAGGTCAGACAATGCCGCCTAGAAGAAAGACACACTGGTGTTATGAATACACACGTCCCTTCAGGCTACATCTCCCGGCACATCAAGCTCTACACAAAAGAAACCCAATAGCCATTTAAAAAGAAAAAAACCAAGAGCTACATTTCTAGAAACTGCCAAAGAATCCAAAACTTCAGCAGTGAAAACGAGTTTATTTCTACAGCGCTTTGCCAAAGTATTCAAAGGGCTTTAGGGTTTACACATTCTGTCACATTACCAGGCTTCAATGGCTTGTAATGAGATTTTATTTTGTGATAGACAAACAGACAAATCAGTGCAATGAGAAGTGGAGAAATCATTTGGTTTTCCATAAATAAAGATCTGGAAAGAGCAAATTTCTTTTATATTCTGTGCCTCTGAATCAATGCGCCTTCTAAAATTATCGTTCATAAATGATCTTAAGTGAGCGTGAGTTCTGGAGAAATGTGAATCTGCATAATTACCACCCCGACAACCCCCATATAAGGCTACCAATTCTCACACCTGCATGTTCAGTCACAGAAACCGCATTGAAGATAAAGAAAAACTTTAAATTTTGAAGATGGAGGTCTAACTGAGAGCTGAGGAGCAGAATTAAAGGACCAGCAAAAAAAGCAAGCAGTGGGAAATAAATAACAGCTGGAAACGCCGTGGTTGCTCCGCTACTGAAGTAAAAATTAAAAATTTAAATAAATCTAAAAGGGAAAATTCGAAAACAGTTAGTATTTACTGCTAATGGAGGAAAGAGTATGGAGTTAGAATGGGATCAAAATGTTTGTAAACTTCTAAATCTTAGTTGAAACTGAAAAAATAGAAGTCGATATCTAATGTAAATTTCCAATGTCAATCTAATGTCATTTTTGCCTTAAAATGCGAGAAACTTAAAAAGCAAACATAAAATAATAAGAATTGAATCTAAATTCAGTTTAGTACTTTAATTATACTTTTTCTTTTTTATTTTAATTCTTTATTGCAAGTTTTAGATTTTAGATTTTCAGATTCAAATCTATTTCTTTCAGTTTATTTTGTTATTTTTAGTTTCAGGATTTTTTAATAATTTATTTATTTTTTTACACTTTCAAATAAGTTTTTTTCATGTTGAGATTTTTTTGACCCCAATCTGACCAGAGTGGGCGGGGAAACGTGGATTGACAGGCTTGCTGCAGCCGCTGGACACTTATGCTGCGTGCGTTCACACCGGGGCAGCAAAGCAGCAAAATCGCCTGCTGCTTCATTTTTAAGCTGCTTGTACCAGTGAATTCTGACGCGCGTCTGAAGCAGCTTTGCTGCTCTGCGCCAGCGCCGGGTGCAAAAGTGGCTCTGACGCCCGTTGGGGGCGGAGCCACTATCCTTTCTCTGCCTTGCAGCTATATTTGCTGTGATCAGTGGGAATAAAGTAGTTTTAATATGTTTTTAAGTGAGAAAATACACCTGAAAACTTCATCAGTGCAGTCAGTTCATCCAGATTACAATCCTGCCTCCCAATATTATTTCTGTCGGAGCCGCTCAGACCCCACATACCGGGGGTTGCCTGACAGAAGGAATCCATTCATCAGCAGCCTCTGGCTGGGTCGCCTCCTCGCCGTTTACCGCGCGCTGGTGTAGGTGTTTTTCATCTAAATAATCCGATCTGCAGGCATCAGGATAATAAAAGCCAAAACATATTCCTGTCGGCAGATGTATATATTTTAAGTTAATTATAAGTTAATAAACTGTTTAAGAGGAGTAATCAGAACGGTTCTGTGTCATCAGCGCTGTGTCTGTCTCCCCAGCCAGCTCCCAGATCAGCTTCTCCTGATTGATTGACGCTGGCCGTCGAGAAAGCAGCAAAAATTAAATTTTTCCATCTCGAGCAGCAACGCCATGGCGGCGCCGTCAGATGCCAAAACGCTACCGACGCCAGCTGCTTCGCTGCTTCAGATCGGCTGGGCGCTTGTTGCTCAAACGCCAAGCAGGACCTTTGCTGCTACTTGTGACGCTGGCCAACCATTGACTTTGCATGTAAACTAAGCTGCTTCTGTCGTGCGCCAGCTGCCCCCCGTGTGCAAACCCAGCATTAGACTTAGATATTAGAAAACTTTTATAGTCATTTTCTATACACACAGTGTATGCAAAACTAAATTTCATTTTCTTACAGCTTTCAGACTGTAAATGAGCAGCAGCTTAGCAGTGAAATGAACATTTCTATTTCCTGAAGTGCAGCAGTGCTCAAATGTCCATTTCCATGTTGCATTTATGTACTGTGGGAACTCCGACTACTTGCTCAAGTACTTAGAGTTCCCACAGTCCATGAACGCAACATGGAACCTAGACATCACTCCAGCGCTGCTGCAAGCTGCCAATCACATGTCCCCGCCCACTCCCGTCAGATTGGGGTCAAAATCTGAAGGTGAAAAAAACTGATTTGAAAGAATAAAATCAAATCCTGAAACTGAAAAAGCTATTTGAAACTAAAAAATAAAAATTGAAACTGGAAAAAAGGGATTTGAATCAGAAATTAAACATAAAACTGCAATAAAGACAAAATAAAAGGTTTGATTAAAATACTAAACTGAATAATGAGTTTTTTCAAGCTGAGGGAAGAAATTAGATTCAATTCTTATTATTTTTTAGTTTCTCAGATTATAAGCTAAAAATTATACATTCAAAATCAATTTATATTTTTTTCTGTTTCAACTTCTATATTTTCAGTTTTAACTAAGATTTATAAGTTTACAAACATTTTTAACTCCTTTCTGACTCCAGAAAAGAAGGACAACTCTAATTGAATGAAGTCAGACAGACAAAACCCAAATATTCCTTTATGTAAATAAAGCCAAGGAGCTGCCATGGAGTGAAATGAATACAAGTCTCACCGTTAGAGGAGCCGGTGTTTCCAGCAGCAAAAAGACTATAGGAAAAATTGTCACACAAATGTGGACTTTAAAGAAATGTAAAGGAATAACATAATAGTGAAGAGTTAAAAAAATAAAATACTGTACTGTTAAGTGTTTTAACAATATAAAACTGTGCAGCTAGAGAATAAATAACCAATATACAGCTATGAATATTTTTACAGTAATGAATATTTGAAAAATAGCAGCAACATCAGAGATGTGCAAAATGACAGCAGCTGTGCAAGTGTGCAAAATCAGCATGAATGTAAGAACTTATTGAGGTTGTTGTGAACAGTGATGGTTATAAAGTGTTGCAGCTGCTGGGAGGAAGGATCTGTGATAACGCTCCCTGGTGCATTTAGGTGCAGCAATCTGTCACTGAAGGAGCTCTTCAGTTCTACAGCTACATGCATGGGGTGAGAGACATTATCTAACAGAGATGTTAATTTAGTTAGGATCCTTTTGTTTCCCACCTCCTGCACTGAGTCCAGAGAGCATCCAATCACAGAGCTGGCCTTCCTGATCAGCTGATCCAGCCTTTTTCTCTCAGCTACAATTAAGCCACTGCTCCAACATACAGCTCCAAAGAAGAAGGCTGATGCCACAACATAGTCATAGACGGTCTTTAGGAGCGTCCCCTGCACTCCAAAAGACCTCAGTCTCCTCAGCAGGAGGCATACACTAATGCATGCCACAGGAAACATGGTAGATAATCAATTATCACATCCACCAATGTTTAGGGAAATAGGGAAATGTTCAAAGGGCGATGAATAAATACAATCCTTTCATTTTCAAACTATTGATTAGACAGAGATGCCCAAAGCTTTAGGTTGGTTTCCATGATGCTGTTTGTTCTCTATTGGTCTCTAGCAAACATCTGAGGCCTTCACAGAAGAGCTGGATTTATGGAAGGTATGAATCCGACACATATTGGGCCTCATGCAACATTTTCATTTTTTTGTCATAATTTCTCCAACCGTTTCTCCTACTGTGGGCTCCTATGAGTGCACAACATAAGATTCAACAAACGGTATTACCTTCAGAAAGCTGCATAAATGATCCTCGTAAATGTGATGCATTCCACCTGCACGTGCTCAGGAGAAACGTAGATTGTCAGAGGTGTGTGAATACTTTTGAAAGGCCCTGTGTCTACTTGGCAAATACGAATAGATAACCTTATGCCAGGGGGAGGATAATTAAAATGTTGTCATCAGAACCATAAAAAGCTTCAGCCCTCAGCTGCTCCTCCCCGTTACACACACTACCTCTTACTGTAACCGTTCTGGAGGAGAAAGGGTTTGGGTATCTGTTACTGTGAAAATAAACATTCTCCTTTACCCTCAAACATGAGGCGGGTCGGCCAAGTGTCAGACACAGATGAATGGGTCAAGCTTCCAACCAGCAGGATCAAAGAAAATGACTTGGGAAAAAAAAATCTCAGCTGCTCTAATAACAACGGAGCTGCTCCTTCATCTGCGCTACTCCCTTCCCGTCAGTTTGTGGGATATGCTTTCTCTGTCTGAAAGAGGTTTGGAACTTAACCTGCTGCAGATTCAAAGCAAACATTTCTCAGGCTACGGGCTGAATAGTACATGACATCGGTAAAACTACACCTTACTGATGTAGGAGCCAAAGAACTCAGTCAAACAAGATCCAGCAGGGCCGTGATAAGAGCCTGCATGGTCTGCAAACAAATCTTTCTTTTTTTAAATAAAAGGTAAAACATGAAGACTGGAGAAAACATTTGAAATATCATAAGTCATATATTACTTTTATTTCATAAACAGACCATGTTTCTAACCCTAACTTTTATTTTTGTTGAGGAGAATGTTTTTATTAACACACTGCAGATAAAAATTGTCAAAACATTTCTAATAACCAAATAAAAGCAAAATGCCTTTTTAAATCAGGGAAATATTTAATATTTCAAGCTGACAGGTGACATAAAGAATTGGTTATCTGACACCTCAAATTACCAAAGTGGCTCAAAAATAGTTAACTGAGTGAATCATCTGCTGAATCATCAATCATTTAGTCGACGAAGCATCGAGTCTCTAGAAACATTTAGAACCAGGATTATCATTCCATCTTAATCCAAATCTTGTTAATTTTTTCTGTTCCTATTTTCAATTAGAATCAGCCAAATAAAATAGTAAATGTTTTATACCAACATCAAGGCAGCTAACAAGTTAAACTCCAAATTAAATAGAAGGTCAATCCTAATGCAAACACCTGGATAATTTTAGCCTATATACCATACATTTTTTATTGCTAATATTAGCCAATAGCTAGGTACTCTAAAACGATACAGAGCAGGTTATCCTCCCGCAGCAATGTGTTGCAGTGTACTTGTTGCAGATTTTTTTGATTTATGCCTCATATTAAAGCGTTAAGTTATTCTACACCACAATCCAAGAGGGACAATCAGGAACTAGCTGTGGGTCTAGATAATGGCCGAGGCGGTGAGGAAGTGGGGGCAAGTTAGTGTGATAATGGAGGGACATGAGGGCTAAAAGAGAGCGAGATCCAGGTGGGAAAAAGGGTCCCAGCCGTTCTTGCACACCTCGCTTCTTCTAGCTGGTCAATCCTCACGCAGTCATTTTCCTCAATGGCGGTCATACAAAACAAAACAAGCTGTGTAAGGTACCAAACAGGAGAGATAGGCATAGTGTAGAGCGGATGTAGATTTGACCAATCAGGGAGGCCCCTCCTGCTCTGGCGGGTCACCTACAATTTGGGAGAGGTGCAGCAGAGTCTGGGAAAGGGACGGGGGGAAATTTGCGTTCACTTCGACATACAAGCAGACGACCTGGTTTCTGAGCAAAACTCAGGCAAGCGTGGTCTGTGCTACGTGCTATTCCACGCCATTAGAATGTGCAAGACGGACAATCACAAACTAGCTAGGATTGTGGGTGTCCGTGTGTCGGTTTGACGAGCTTGTTCACAGTCTACAACCCTGTCATCCAACGCTGGACGACACAAAGTTCAACCGTGAGTGTTCCTGAAAGGCTGGCCGTGGCGCTACGTGTTTTGGCTTTGGATGTAAACCAATAGACAGTCTCACAGAGGTACAAAGTAGCGCCCTGTACGGTGTCTGGGATAGTGTCCGAGGTGTGCCAGGCGTTGTGTACGGCAGTACAGCCAGAGGAGTTTCTGCCATTAGGTACCAAACAGGAAATACGCATAGTGTAGAGGGGATGTAGAATTGACCAATCGAGGTCTCCTTTCTTTCCTCCCTGCGGCGCCGTCTGTGGATCCGGGTGGAAAAAGGCTCCCAGCGTTCTTGAGTACCTTGCTCTCTTCTAGCTGGTCCATCTTCTTGAGTCATTTTCCACAATGGCGTCATACAAACAAAACAAGCGGCAAGGTACCAAACAGGAAATACGCGATAGTGTAGAGCTTGATGTAGAGTTTGACCAATCAGATTTATGCTCCTGTCTGCGTCACCTGGTTCAAGCGGGGACATCTGCATTCAATGCGACAAACACAGATCTACCTGGTTTCTGAGCATAAACCAGCCTTTTTACCTCTTTTGAGACATCAGATTTATTTTCAAGTTCATAGGTTGGATATCATAAATTTACCATCAAATACGATATCTAATCTTTGATCTTATCAACTCGTTCTAAATCAACACCTTTAATAGTTATTTAGATTGCATTATTTTTTCTTTTATTGCAGTTTTTATGCGATGGGAGAAGGATGCAATGGATACGGTAAGGAGAGAATTCAACATTTTGGCAGCTCCAAAGTCAGCTTCACTTCATCTTTTGCTTTCATGCTGTAGATTTATTTGCATCCTTCTTCTTAAGTATTTTTTTTAAATTAGACATTTTTTGATTATTTGCATGTTACCTATACTAGAGTTTCAGCTCATAAATGCAAAATATATGTCAAACAAGTGCTCATGCTTGTGGGTGTACTTACCTTTGAAAGCAGCTGATTTCAACTTCATACTTTTTTTAACCCTTTAATTTTTTTTTATTTGAATTGTACAGCATGTGGATAAAGTTTGGAAATGATGAATCACAGACTCGTAATTTAAAATGAAACGCCATTAGAAGGAATCCAGATGCAGAATGGGATTCAGGTGGCTGCTCACAAGCAGGCTGCATCGTCTAACAAAGACCTTGCCTGCTTCATTAAAAAAGAACCAGCTCACATGAGTAACTGTATAATGTTTCTCTCATAATCTCATGAGGCTATAAATCTGGAGGGGTACTTCTGACATTTTCTATTTTATTATAAAGCAGACAGGAAATGCTCAGGTATGCCGGTAATGGGAGTTTTTGTCATTTTCCTTTGGGAAGCATCAACGCTCCATCGCTAAGCTAACTCTGCACATAATCCGACAACAGCCTAACAGAACAAATTCATCTCTCTGGCTGAGAGGCTCCATGCCAACTCAGGCATTTATTAAACTCTGACACCAAAAATGGATCCAATTCAGGCATCTGGTATGGATCACTCATCGAGATTTAATTGACACAGTCCAAAACATTTGTTGTTTTCATCATCTGCTAATATGATTTCATCACACAGTGCAAGGTGAAGCATAAATCACATCATGGATGTTTTTCAAATAAAATAAATATAATTATATGTCAGCGATGCAGACACTTCCAGCTGAGCTCAAACGCTGATGTCATTTCAGGACACCTGTATCCTATTAGCTGAAGGAGGGCTGTTTTTCTAACGCTCCCCAGAAAATCACAACGGATTATTAACAAAAAAATCTGCAAATCCTCAACTTTAAGAAAGAGATCATCTGCGGCCGTCGCAGCTGAGGCTTCTAATGAAGCACGTGGCTCACAGCAGACTGCTGCTGCCAGAGGCGTCTTCAAACAGACAGATAAACATCACTAAACCAGTCATTAGGCCAATAAAGCCTTTAGAGGACCCCAGGCGTCAGGTGATGGAGCAGCACGCCGTGATCAAAGTGTGCTGGCGAGCCGGCGGCCCGAACGTACAGTCAGTCCCCAATTTAAAGGTTCCCAGACACGAGACGGTCTATGCAGCTGCCAGGGAGGGTTGGGAGCCTCAATAGTTGATAGCATTAACATCAAAAATGATTGCTCCGAGCTTTTAGAGCTTTTTACAGTTGACAAATGTAGCAAACATAGGTGCTAGCAGGCTGCCCCTCCAACTGCCTCCTTCAGCTGGTTACCAACAGTGAGGTGATTTCAAAATGAGTGTCTGAAATACATTCAGAGGACGTACAGAGGTCCAAGTAGCCATTAGAAAGGAATAAACTTTTTAATTTTCATCTAATATATTTGATTGTGGTAGCACTGCACATCAAAAGGTCCTGCAGCGCTTCTTGATGCATCTGAGAAGCTAAAGCAGCGTCTCATGTGCTTCTGAGCATCTGAGGCATGGGACGCAGCGGCTGGAGTTTGAAAAATTGAACGTTTGCTGCTTGACACGCCACATCAACCAATGAGAGAAGCTGATCTGGGAGCTGGCAGGGAGACAGACACAGCACTGCTGATACAGATCGCTATGATCACTCCTCTGAAACAGTTTTTTATGTCTAAATTAACTTAAAATGTCGAAACCTGCCGGCAAAACATGTTTGATTTTATTATTGTAGTGCCTGCAGTTTCTATTACACACAAGAAAAACACCTTCCAGCTGCCGCTAACATTAGCTGAAAAATGCAAAAGACGCAAAAGGGGCATTTCTTTTAGGGGTTACATGTAAGAAAGTGTAGAAAAGAATATATGAAATTTGCAAAAAATTGCATTGGTTAGAGCTAGAACGACTAGAAACGCATCAAAAATTAATCCAGAAAACTTAGCATTACACTTGTCTTAATAAAGTAAAGAAGCAGTTTATCTAACAGCATGACCCTGATCAGGAAGCACTGAGTGTTACCTTTACAGCAGAGCAGGACAGATGTAAGGTGTGTGCCTCTGTTACTGAGGCCAAGGAGGAAAGACTTTGTGAGAAAAAGGTTCAGTTCTTCACTTCCCAAACTTGACTCATTCCACATCATCAAGTCAAGTAATGAGACTAAGCTCAGCCTGAAATCACTGGAGTATTTTCCTTGACAGGGAAAATTAGTGAATGATCATACGCACCGACATCTCTGTAACCACACATCATCTAACATGCTCTCAGAGGAGAATTACCCACAATTCCCACACCAGGGCAGCCAGCAGCTATGCTAAACCTGTGTAATAAGGCAGGCGAGGGGAGATTTGTTTGCTTTAGTGCATTCAGACGGAGCTGGAGGTGGAAATCTCTACCTGACTCACTGACCCAGCTGTTGCCAGGTGAAAAACAAACATCCTGACCTTGTTACTGCAGGCTTGTCTGGACCCGCCAGCAGCGGCTGCTCTCTCGACTCCTTGCACGTTTCCTTTATTAAGCTGCTTGTGATTAAGGGGCATTGATGAAAGGGGACAGACTTTTTCCAGAGGAGGAGGGTGGACTTTATTTCAGGATCATAATACCGAGCTTTAGAAGGCTGCTCAGAGGAGGAAGTTAAGCCCAGCTTTAAAGGTTTTCCTAGAATTGACTGAAAACAGGCAGTGAAAGGGAAACCCTACTCAAACATGACTGTTCAGACTTATCGTCATTGTTCAAAGCAGCCTCAGAGAGGACAGGAAATTCATCAACACAGCAGCCTTTCACTCTGGTGTGTCATTCGGTGACCGATGGCGATCTCAGTTACTTTGACGTCAGTCTAACTGAACCGCCATACCTGCTGCCGACAGTTTGGGGACGATTCTTGGAAACAATATTTCTTTCCTTCCTCGGTTTAGATTATAAAAATGATACTACAATAACAAATGTTGCACAAATTCAATTAAATATTATCAACGGATACCAAATGGATGCGTGCTCTTCAAGGCATGCTGCTGAATGCATTAATAAACGCATGCACATAACAGTAAATACCAATGAAATGAAATAAAAACAGCAATACTTTCCAATTATATCAGCCAGCTGATGTATCCTTCTTTCTTTACAGGTGATGTTTATAATCTGAGCCATCCTGTCAGTGATACAGAACACTTAGCACAGGGTGCCAGTCAGAACTTAGTCCCGCCCACAAGTTTGAGGTCGGGAAGTTCGGTCTGGCTCTGCTCCATAGTAGCGCGAGTATTATCGCCCACTGTCAGGCGATCCAATCAAATTGTCAGGGCGGGCTTTTATACGATGATGGACAGATGATGACCAACAGTAGCGTAATCAACCACGTGACCAAAAGCGCGCTTGGGTGACAACAATAATGGCTGCCGCTGGAGAGTTGAGGTGAGTAGATTCTGCTATTAGGTCTGTTCTAGAAGATATCGACAGCAAATTAATTTTAAAAAGAGGAACAGAGAAACGCGATCAAGTCTCATCTTCTTATTCTAACGTGAAACTGC
The DNA here is from genome assembly GCA_018398635.1 of Cyprinodon brontotheroides. Lineage (NCBI taxonomy): Eukaryota > Metazoa > Chordata > Actinopteri > Cyprinodontiformes > Cyprinodontidae > Cyprinodon > Cyprinodon brontotheroides. The sequence goes on along the minus strand of JAGKQL010000007.1, from coordinate 28,427,312 downwards.
ACGCTTTGATTTTTGTTGACAACAACTATGCATCGCTTAACATACGTCACGCACCCGTTGCTCTTACTTATTGGTTGTAGGTCTATCCCAATTGAGTGCAGAGGCATTTTTTTCCTGGTTCGATTCGAAACACGCCCATAATCACAGCTCTATGGGAGCAGTATCAGACCTCATATTCTGAAGGCTAGAATTGAGTCGGATCACGATCAGGCTACAAGAACACTCACTTCCTTCTAATAATCTTTATAAACTATCCAATCCTGAGTATAGCTAAATATTTTACTAGGAGCTAGTATTACCTTCAATAGTAAACAGGGGGCCACGAGGAATTGAAATGAAAGACATGGATATAATAAATATAATATATTGCTATTAGCAATATATTATATACTAGGGATGGAACGGTTTATGAAAATGTCCGAACCGTTCGGTTCGGTTTGCGTGTGTTTCATGCGGTTCATGCTACGGCTCCTTTTTTTCATGGCGGCCGCTATTAACTCCAGAGCAGAAGGTGGCGGCACCGCGACCAAAGCCAACCACCAGTAGTAAACAAGAAGAAGAAGAAGTTTAAGACAGCTTAGCCGGGTGTAAGCAGAAAAAATCAGTTGTTGTGGGAGAATTGTGGGTATGGCGAGTGGGAAAGAACAGGAGTTGAAGACGCGCCAGCAGCACTTTTATAGGTCTGCTGTATGGGACCACTTTGTTGCATTTAGAGTGACTCTACCATGACGGGCGAAAGAAAGTTATTGTGGATAAAAGTGCAACAGTGTGCATGGCATTGTGCAACAATGCTTTGTTTATGCTAACAGCAACACTAATTCAACATGTCATGCTAACCTCAAATCCCACATACTACAATTCATTATTTTTTGGATTTTTTTCTATTAATTTATGCAAAAATGTCATTAATTTTATACATTTTTTTATTTTTCGTGTGAATAACAAAACATATATCGAACCTAAAACCGTGAGGACTGGTAAACACTGTGTATATATACACACACACAGAGGTGTCAAGTAAAGAAGTACAAATACTTTGTCACTGTACTACACTTCTTAGGTATCTATACTTTACTCCATTACTTATTTTTCTTCCTACTTCTACTTGACTTCTACTCATTGCATTCACACAAGTATCTTGTACTTTCTATTCCTTCCATTTTTAAAATAAACGTTATTCATTACTCTTGGCTTTGGTTTAATGTTTATAAATGTTTATTTCACGTCATGTGCTCCATCCAATGCAGATCATTGTTCCATCCACATCTAGTGCAAAAAACTAGTGTAATTGGATGAGTCATATAACGCCAAACACTTTCATTGGTTAGCTAAAGGAAATCATCAGAAGCAAGCAGGTGTTCTTCAAACTGCAAACATGAATCATCTATGCCATGCTACAATGTGGGATTAAGAAAAAGATGTTGAAATGTCTGAAAGGTCGGATACAGGCGAGAACGTACTGGGAGATGGAGATGGAGACCAACAAGACCCCCATCATGCTCAAAGAATTATCTCAAAGAATTTTAGAAATAGTTGAAAATTGAGCTTTCAATTCATATAGTGGCATCTTGGCTGGTTTTTTTTAAAGGTCACTTTATATTTTTATACTTCTTTAAGTAGTTTTTGGAGCACATACTTTTTCACTTTTTACTTGAGTAAAGAGGTCAAGTTGACACTTTAACTTTTACCAGAGTGTTTTTAAAATGCAGTATCTATACTTCTACTTAAGTAATAAATGTGTTCTTTTGGCATTACTGTATATAAAATGGTAAAAAGAGGGTAAATCCAGCAGACCGTACTGATGCTAACTGGCCTGTCCCTGGTGGATCATCTGTTTACATGATGAAAGAAGGACAAAGTTCTTTAATGTAAATATCCTGCTAGCGTTTAGCCGATGCTAACCCTCTGATAACTATGGTGTTTTCCTGTTGCCCGCTCTGGTTGATAAAGGTAAATTCTCAGCTCTCTGAGCTTACTGGCTTAGTTTGTTGGCTTCTGTGTTATTTACAGACACACAATAGCTCAATAAATGCTGGATTAATCCTGGTTTTATCTTTTCTTGAAAGCTAAAAACCAAACATAACAGAATAATAAAAACTTGCAGTCACGCTCCTTTTCAGACGCACCCAGCTGGGCGGCATCATTAATGATGTGATTCCCCTCTGACATCCAGGAAGAATAACTACATAGCTGTATCCAGCAGATAGCTGCCTTACTTTACTCAGCAGGTTAATAATCTATTGTTAATTTGAACTATTCAGTTAAGAAACCTGGTAAAAATGAGAGGAAGGGGGAACTGGGTCACGGTATCGGATGCCTTCTCCCTCTCTCCTTTTTCTCCTTCATTCCTGTTCCTTTTTGAAACCCAGACTTTGGAGCACTTCATTTTGCAGCCGCAGACCTTTTTTACCAAACTACTGCCTATTTACACATTTTCTTGATAATTTGTTTCTTTCGTTGTCATTAGGTCAAATGATGTGCAAGTGCCATTTAAAGGAATAGTACACCCAAAACATGATTAGCCTTCATTTTTCTACTCACCCCATGCTGAACAACAGAAAGGCTCATAAAAGTCAAAAAGCGTGTCAATATTCCTCCATACTGCTTTCTAGTCAATGTATTCCAAGTGTCCTGGTGGGTAGCATCCATTTACTCGAAGCGAAGTCATTTAGAATGTTTTTTAGAGCATAAACAGTAGTGTATATCCTACATCAGAGAACCAGAAATATGTCTGATCAGGTAAGGCTCAGAGCCGTTTGGTTGGCTAACAGCTGTTAGCTTAGTTGGCTCTGGTGTTTAGGAGAGCCAAAAAAGTTAAAAAAGAATCCACTGGACTGGGTGAGGACACAAGTCAGTACCAAGTCTTCTTGTGAATTGAGAAACTGCCACTTCACCACTTCTCTGTGAAGATTCTTATTTCAACCGTTGCGTATATTAGAAATGCAACGTATGAATCAAGATGCTTTATAGACCCCCCCAAAAACAAAGTGACAGATGACCGTTAGAAATAGGATTGGCTGAATTTAGGTGTTCAGGCTATTAAATAACTAACTGGCCGGCATAAGATAATAAAAACCCCACAGATTTTAAGTGAGCAGTGATTTTTTTTTTAAATAGCAATCTTCTAAAGTTTGGAGACAATATTGTCTGATAAAGATAAGTACATTTATATATACATGTGTTAAGCCAGGAAATCATTTGATGTTTAAATATGATTTCCTTAGAATCTTTAAAGGGGAACACTGTTTTTTTTTTTTTCCATTGGCCCTTGATTTTCCACAGTATTACATCATGTTCTACTCACCCAGTTTTGTGTGACAAGTCTTTGGAGCCGTTCTGAAGATGTTCAGTTAGATTATATCCAGGTAACATCTTCCTATGCATCTGGTCTTACTTGAAGAAATTTAAATCTCGAACTGTTCATAATTATATCTATGGTAACGCCAGTATTTACTGTAGGCGTATCACTTCCAGACATCCGGCTGTTATGCGGCGCTTTATATTTATATATTTTTTAAACAAAGTGTGTGTATGACGTCATCCCGCCGCTATCGCTCATTCATCCTGTCCGCTGAACTGCTGCTAGTTTTACTCACATGCTTGAAGATGTCTAGTGCTGCTACCACAGATGATATTGCTCCAAATGGAATTGAACAATTTAGGATTAGCTAGCCACGAATGTGCGTTGGGGAAGAGCAGAGAGCCAGCCAGGCCCGGGCTGCCTGTCACAACTCCAGTCCGGCACGCGAATGATGCTCACACACCGCTTTGTTTTAAAAAATATATAAATTATAAAAAAAATAAGGGCCGGATGTCTGGGGGAAAATGATTCGCCTACATGTTAGAAATGTTGGCGTACCCATAAAAATGATAAATTATGAACAGTTTAGTTTGTGCCTTCGACTCAAGCAAGGTTCAAAGCGGAAGACGTTACTTGATAAAACGAAATATGACACAGCCCAAATGACACAAAACTCATATGGGTGAGTAGAACATGATGTAATAAACTCAAAGGTCAATATAAAAAAACGGCGTTCCCCTTTAATGCGGCTACCTATACTGCTACAACTAGGTACTGTTTCTAAGTGGGTGTGTTGCCTCAGTGCATCTGTCCTCGGTTGTGTAGCTCCCCAAAACAAATCCCCACAGACGGCCGTGCTTCTCCCCCGCGGAGCAAAGCCTCATTAGGTTTGTTGCCCAAGCTGGAGAATGTATTCTGGCTGGAGGAACGCCTCGCCCCACTCTCCCAGGAACACATGTTTATTACCTCAGCCTGACCCTGGAGCTTTAGGGGTTGTCAAATCATATTTGGCTCAAGTGCCTCTAGTCATGGGCTCGGTTACCTTTTGAACCAGTCTCACCGAGGCATACAGAAAATAACTCAAGGTTTCAATAAAAGGAAAGAGCGTGTTGAGAAAGGAAAGAAGATTGATGTTAGTATCACAAAGTGCGGTGATTTATTTACAGCCAGTCCTGTTATTCTGACGTTTCTGATAAATATGAGGCCAACTGCTGGACAGTTGAGCTTTTGGCTACAGGATTTTAATCATGAACACAGCAACAAAAAAAGAGGAACGGTATGTTGCAATGGTCCAGTCTTAGTCCAGACCTCAGCTTGATTTGAAATTCAGCAGTGGAACGTGAAGAGAAAACTTTGGATATACTAATGCCAGCAAAACCTCATTGAACCCAAGACATGCTGTGAAGAAGAGCAGGCCAACATTCCTTCACATTCCTCCGCCAGAGATTGATAAGGACAAACAGAAGATGATTACTTTAAGCTATCTCTGCTAAAGGTGGTTCTGTGAGCTCTCCAAATCCAGCCTGGTTTTGCCTTTTCTTTTTTAAACAAGTTTATGTTAGGCTCAAATATTGTCTTCATATCCAGAAACGCTTTCATAATCAAACTCGAGATGTAAGTGAATTTCTTTTGAGTAGTGCATCCAGCCGATTCCTCTCTTTGTTTGTATTACAAAAATAAATGGAAACATCAGTTTTTTTTAAATAAACATAGTTGTGATTTATAATTTAAATTGATCTAATAAGAATACGAGTAAAGGTATGGACAATGTGGGACTTTGGCCAAGAAAGTTTCTTTAATTTTAAACAAAATCTTTAAGAAAATGCAAGTTTATTTAAAATGGATAAGTGTAATTTATGTCTTATGAACCAAGAAACACACACAGGTTATTGATCAATACTAATTCTCTAAACAATGCATCTTATTGATATATTTAATCAATAAAAAAAAAAAAGGAACCAAACACAAATGGACTCTCACCGGTTAATTTTTTTAAAGCTTTGAACAAAAGCACTCAAAATAGAGCCCTGCACTCCCACGGGAGTCCCGCGAAACCCACCGCAAAGCAGTGCGGCATGGGACAAATATTGAAAGTTCATTGCGGGTGCAGCTGGGAGAGCGCACAGTGCGGGTGGGAGCGGTGATAAGCGGCAGTCCCGCGAACTACAAACATGTTTTAAAATGTAAAAATAAAGTCATAAATTATCAGTCTATGTCTATCATACAGTACCGTTCAAAAGTTTGGGGTCACCCAAACAATTTTTTTTTTCCTGAAAAGTCACACTTATTCACCACCATAGGTTGTGAAATGAATAGAAAATAGAGTCAAGACATTGACAAGGTTAGAAATAATGATTTGTATTTGAAATAAGATTTTTTTACATCAAACTTTGCTTTAGGTCAAGGAATCCTCCATTTGCAGCAATTACAGCATTGCAGGCCGTTGGCATTCTAGCTGTTAATTTGTTGAGGGTAATCTCTGAGAAATTGCACCCCACGCTTCCAGAAACAGCTCCCACAAGTTGGATTGGTTGGATGGAGCACTTCTTGCGTACCATGCAGTCAAGCTGCTCCCACAACAACTCAATGGGGTTCAGATCTGGTGACTGCGCTGGCCACTCCATTACTGATAGAATACCAGCTTCCTGCTTTTGCTCTAAATAGTTATGCACAATTTGGAGGTGTGTTTAGGGTCATTGTTCTGTTGTAGGATGAAATTGGCTCCAATCAAGCGCTCTCCACTGGGTATGGCATGGCGTTGCAAAATGGAGGGATAGCATTCCTTATTTAGAATCCCTTTTACCCTGTACATATCTACCACCATACCAGCACCAAAGCAACCCCAGACCATCACATTACCTCCACCATGCTTAACAGATGGCGTCAGGCATTCTTCCAGCATCTTTTCATTTGTTCTGCGTCTCACAAGCGTTCTTCTTTGTGATCCAAACACCTCAAACTTGGATTCATCCGTCCACAACACTTTTTTCCAGTCTTCCTCTGTCAAATTTCTGTGTTCTTTTGCCCATCTTAATCCTTTTCTTTTATTGGCCAGTCTCAGATTTCGCTTTTTCTTTGCCACTCTGCCCTTAAGCCCAGAATCCCGCAGCCGCCTCTTCACTATAGATGTTGATATTTGTGTTTTGCGGGTACTATTTAATGAGAAGTTGCCAGTTGGGGGACCTGTGAGGCATCTGTTTCTCTCAAACTAGAGACTCTAATGTACTTATCTTCTTGCTCGGTTGTGCAGCAAGGCGGCCTCCCACTTCTTTTTCTACTCTGGTTAAGAGCCTGTTTTTGCTGTCCTCTGAAGGGAGTAGTACACACACACCGTTGTAGGGAGAAATCTTCAATTTCTTAGCGATTTGTCGCATGGAATAGCCTTCATTTCTAAGAACAAGAGGCAGACTCTCGAGTTTCAGATGAAAGTTCTCTTTTTCTGGCCATTTTGAGGCAATTTAATTGACCCACAAATGTGATGCTCCAGAAACTCCAATCTGCTCAAAGGAAGGTCAGTTTTGTAGCTTCTGTAACTTGAGGCTAAACTGTTTTTCAGATGTGTGGACATGATTGCACAAAGGGTTTTCTAATCATCAATGAGCCTTCTTGAGCCAATGAGCAAACACATTGTGCTATTAGAACACTTTGAGTGATAGTTGCTGGAAATGAGCTTCTATATCGCCTATGTAGATATTGCACCAAAAACCAGACATTTGCAGCTAGAATAATCATTTACAACATTAGCAATGTATAGAGGTGTATTTCTTTAAAGTTAAGACTAGTTTAAAGTTATCTTCATTGAAAAGTACAGTGCTTTTCCTTCAAAAAGTAGGGATATTATAATATAACTTTTGAACGGTACCGTTCACCAGCAATGTCAGAAATGACAGATCTTCCAGCCTCAAACACAAAATAAGTTAAAAGTATAAAATATATTATTTATTTATTTAGTAAAAACAATAAAACCTCCATATAGATAACCAGATATACAGACAAGAAGTTCAAACTAGAGCTGCATTAAAAGTATACATGCAACCGGTGTTGATTTTTCAGCGAGCTCCCCAGGGGCGAAGTAAAAGTGCACTGTTATAAATATGCTCAGCTGTTCTCCTGGTTTCTCCGTCAAACCAGGCGCTTCTTGCTGGTTCCGCCATGATAACTGCACAAATATTGCCACTGTGTACTTTAACGACATGCCTTTCACTGAAGCGTGTAGCAGTTCTGGCTGTAAAAAAGCAAGACCGACTCGCGCGATATGCTGAGACTTCTGAGCCTGTCTTGCGGGCGAATCCCTCTGATTACAGAATGCGGTATTTCCCTACAGACCACCAGGGCAGCGAAGCGTTTGTTGCGACCTGAAATGACTCATTTAATCATCCAAAACATTATGGAACACATTAATTAACTGAAAAATGTTGCATGGTATGCCTTTAAACCTATACCTGGATTGTATAACGGTTCTGATATTGGATCGGTTATTTGATATCGGACATAAGAGATCCAGTCCAGTGCCCTTTACACAGAACTGCTATTTGTTTCTTTTTGATGCTTATTCGTTAATAAATATTATAAAGTACATTTATATCGCTTAATTTACCTTTTTGTAACTATCGTTATGTCAAGGCAGATGTATGGTTCACACGCAACAGGCAGGTATTATTAGTGTTTAACAGACTCGTACATCTTTAATGATAATAATCCTAACACCATGGAAAAATGTAGGAATCCTGTAGATCTGAAGACGGGTTGTGTGAAAAAGTGGACTTGCAACATCTATGCAGAACAAAACGTTAGATTAGCCAACCCTTGTATACCAGTACCTTCTCTACAACAGCAGCTCCTTTTAGTCTGTAGAAAAAACCCAGTTTCTCAGTTTATTCTCAATCTACTTCAAAGCAATACTTAGTTCCTTCACTCCCTAGCTAATAAACAACATATTACAACTATGTGGGTTTAATATAAGTGTGAGTAACTGTGAGATAATCTGCGACTAGTATTAATTACTGATGCTAGGTTATGTTTTTACATATTTTAATAAATGTTTTTAAATTAAACTGAGGTAAGTACCACTTCTGGCCCAATAAAATTCCACTTGTTGTTCTTTTTTTGAGTCTTTATAGCATTGAATTAAAAAAAAAAAAAAGTGCAAAAGTGCAGATCCCCATCGGCTGTCTTTATGAAACTTCCTCTTTAACATTCTCTCACAGACAGTCTCTGCATTTAGTCGCTGGACCTTTTGCACAGCCTCCGTAGAGACCTATAACGGATCAGAGCGTGGCCTGTGAGAGAGGAAAGTGGCAGCATTGTTGGAAGTGTGGGCCTTAATGATCACAGCTGGGAAACGGGTTTATTCAGATGATCTTTTTCCTCCTCTGCATTGCTGCCAGGGGGGGAAAAAAAGTTATGTGCAGTTTTCACAAGCAGCTAGTCCATTGGGTTAATGCCGAGCAGGAAGTAGAAGAGACGCAGACGCATACGCTCCTTTATCATCACATCCATTTGAAGTGTCATTTCTGGTGTCCGGAATCTACTTGGGAGCTTTGATTTTTGATTGGCATGTCTTGTTTGTTGTTTTTTTTATCAGTAAACCCATCATATTACTCCTAAAGAAACCTCTGGTTGCCTTGTTGCATACTACACGTCTACCAGAACCACCAAAAACCCAAAAAAGTAAAAAAAAAAACAATCCGCTGGACTTTTTTGAAGATATTTTGCTTCCGATCCAGGAGGGTTTTTAACTTCAAAATGTCAGGAATGGCGCTTAGTTCTAGTCTTTATAGAGTGGACCAAAAACACAGCCTTGTTGTGGCTTAGAAATTCAATTAGCATGTTTTCTAAGCCAAAAACAGGCATTGTTTTTGGACCACATCCCTCCCTTAGGGATTTTAGCTTTTGTTTCTTTTTATTAATTACTTAACTGTTTATGTGCCTGAGAAAGCAATGTTAATCACTAGCACTGGCAAAGTTTTCCTAATAAGAGTTAAAGGTTTGAACCTAATAACCATTATCTGGGAAAGCGGGCGAATGGTATAATAATTAGAGATGAGATAGCAGGATAAGTCTACTTCCTTTGTTCAACTAAAAACAACACCAAAAGGCTTTCAGCAAAGATGCGTTATCTTTGTGTTGTGCTGTGTAGCTGTAAAGACGAGGAAAAGGATTCAGTTTTTTTTTTTAGCTTTTTAGCTAATATGTCACTGCAGTTACATATTCATGTCCAACGCGGCTCAGTCGCTATGTGGATGATTTTGGTAGTTTATCTTCGATGTCTCCACCCTTTAAAAACCAGAGGCCTTTTGAGGTCAGCAAAAAAAAGTCATTTAGAGATACAGCTTTATATATATATTTTTTATATCTGCTGAATGAAACCTGTTGAAATGTTTTTGTATTTTTAGATTTAGAGACGAGGACATCAACAGTAGGATGTTGCTACTTGTGGAAAAAATATAAAACATTATTGGTTGTTTTAATGTCATTATTTTGAAAAAAATCAACTCAGATTTTCATTGAAAAACCTGCCAAACCTTCCAAGATAAGTGTACGGTATACAAAGCATGAAGTAATTTGTTATTTTATCATTTTTAGCCACTATTCGGAGCCATAATAGGAGGCCTGAAGAGCCACTTGTAGCTCCAGGGCTGTGGACTGGAGACACCTGCATTAGATGGACTTCTATTAAGTATTGGGTCTGAAAGACATTTACAAGTGAACCTCCTTAGCCTCCAACAAGCTTTTTCCCAGAGGTTTATCATATTAGTGTAGTTCTTAGTGTGGTTCCTTCCTCTGCTGAGGAAATGCCTCAGCAGAGAATATGAGAGTTCTTCCATATTCTTTTATGGAAGGACTGTTTGTTCATCAAAGGCGATTTACCTTTTTATGTCTTCTTCATCAATGCTTTTCATTTTGCCACTCTTGCATGATGTCTGAAATGAAAGGAGTGGTGGCCTAGTGGTTAGGGCATTGCTCTTGGAATCCAGAGGTTCTGAGTTCAAGCCCCACTCCCAACAGACTGCTAATCCCTGAGCAAAGACCCTTGACCCCACATTGCTCCCTGGGTGCCGCGCAATGGCAGCCCACTGTTCCTCAAGGGTATGGGTTAAAGGAGAAGTTCGGTTTTTTACACTTTAAGCCCATTTTCTGTAGTGTCCAGGATGAAATCGAATGAAGGACACCAAAATTTTGACAATTGGTCCTGTCTCTGCTTTTTGGCTCATTTAGAATCAACCCCTGGCTGCTTTAGAATGGCTAGCATAGAGCATGTCCGATAATGTCCTTAAAACAACCTTAAACGTTCTTTTTTTAAAATATGCTACTCACCG
>JAGKQL010000007.1:28379532-28401692 GCA_018398635.1 Cyprinodon brontotheroides | reverse complement strand
TATATATATATATATATTAGGGCTGCAACTAACGATTATTTTAAAAATCGATGAATCGGCCGATTATTTTTTCAATTAATCGATATATCGGACAAAAAATATTTTTTATATTAACCTCTTTATTCCAAAATAAACATTTTAGACAGAACAAACAAGCACACAAGTACAGGTTGCTCATTAACTGTACTGGTGCAATATGAAAAATAAATGTTTGTGTTAAAACTACGCAAACTTACATGAGAAATGTAGCTGTACATCCACAAAATATAGGCTACTTTGTTTCATAAAGCGCAAAAAAAGACATTTTTGTTTTTAAAAGCCCCTAAGTGGTTCAAACAATAGATCCCCCCATTTCAACAAATGAGTTTTTTAGACTAGAAGAGTTCTGCCTTTTAAGACAGGAAAGTATAGCATGATTAAGATTTAACTACTTGAGAAAATACTGAACCATAGAGATAAAAATAGCCCTGTGATTCCAAATTATAAGAATTATATTTGGAATAAAAATGAAAGAACTAGGGGTTACACTGAAAAACACATCCTCCAAAGACAGATATTTACATGGAATGTGGCAGATGAATTAATTGACATATTACTGATCTTGCTGGATTTTTATTCTGCTTTATTTCCATAAATTGCCAGGATCTTCTTTACTTTATCTTTGCCAGAAGATTTTAAACTTTAAAAGCCTTGCCCTCATAATTTGCAAGTTAATTTATTTATAAAGGCTGTTTTAATTATTGTGATCAATTTGCGCCATCAATCCCAGCACATGCGCGCTTCATTTGCAGTGTGGACGCTGAGGGTAAACATCCTGCGGCTCTGACAGACAGCAGCGCTGAGAGGGACTCCTTCGGGAGAACAGGGGTTGGGATGGGGGAGGCTGCCCCACGGCAGCAGCTGCGGCTGGAGGACAAGATTAGGAAGCGATACATGCTTTCATGTAAGAGTCTCCAAAACGCCAGTGACTCCGTAAAGTAAGCCAGATTTAGTTAAGCTAAGTAAAGCTTTTTGAAAAAATAGTCGCTGGGAGGGGTCTGAAAGTCGCTAAATATAGCAACAAAGTTGCTGAGTTTGCAACACTGACTGGCTGCGCTCTGCCGTAATTTTTCTTCCCCGTTTCAGTCAAGTGGCAGTGATGATGGCGGCGGCGGATGGCGCGCTAATCGTGGCGACACAACGCTGTCGATAATGAAATTCTGCTTGCCAACGGCTCTTAAAAAGCCTACTTTTATCGATTTTACCCAGCCATAATTCAGGATGGGGCGCATTTATGAAAACCGTCAGAACCACCATTAGGTTCGACTGTCTCCGGTTCAGTTTGTGTGTGTTTCAGTTTCCGGGTTCATGCTGCCGCTCACTTTTCATAAGCGGCGTTTACACTCCAGAAGGTGGGAGAAGAAGAAGCCGGCAGCTTAGCCGGGTGTAGCAGGGGAAAAAATCAGTTGCTGTGGAGAATTGTGGTATGGCGCAGGGCACGCAGGAGTTGAGCATGCCGCAGCACTCCTTATAGGTTCGCGTTGTATGGGACCGCTTTGCATTTAGTGACCTACGATGACGACGGCCGAAAGAAAGTTGTGGATAAAAGTGCAACAGTGTGCAAGCATTGTGCAACACGCTTTGTTTATGCTAAACAACAACATGACCAACATGTCATGCTAACCCTGAAATCCTCATACCCTGTCAGCAACCCCTCGCCAGCCCAGACCGCCGTACCAAAGCGCAAAGCCTACAGCCCACTGTAAGCCGTCTGGCCCTCTGAGTCCTTGAGATGGTGGTAGAGAATGCAGATGACAACCCAGCAGCGGCACATACCGGAAATGATCCAGGTTTCAAGAGATCATTTAAAACAATTACAATTCATTAATTTTGGGGATTTTTTTCATTAATTCCATAAATTTTTGGGATTTCAGTGTAAATAATCAACATATATACCTAACCGAACCAAAACCGCGGACTAGAAACCGTGAATCGAACTCTGCACCGTGGATTTTAGAACCGCTCCACCCCTAATAGATATGTATACCTTGGGGTAGGGCTGGGCTTATAATTCAATAACTATATAATTTCCATTGATAGACGGTGGCTAAATAGAAGAAAAGAGAGTCAATAAAAGCTCCCATAAAAAAACGCAGTTTCTTCCTTCTTCAGTGCGTAGCCTAGCATGTATTTATGCTAGTTCGTCAAAGAGGTCCTACTCAATTCTAGTCAGAATATGAGTCTGATACTGCTCCATAGAGCTGTGATTATGGGGCGTTTCGAACGAACCAGGAAAAGAAAAAAAATGCCTTTGCACTCAATTGGATAGACCTACAAACCAATGAGAGCAACGGAGTGCGGGATTTAGTAAAGCCAGCGAAGAGGTTACTCAAAACATTTCGCAATAGCCTCTGGAGTATTTTTTGATAGAGCCTGGAGATTCGGAAGCCAGTAAATGCCGACACTGGGTCATCGGAGTTCATGGCGCCCGAGATAGAAAGGTTCATAAACGTCCACAAAAACGTGTCAATATTGATGCATACAGCTCGTCCAATGTAATCCAAGTACCCTGAGTGGGTAGTATCTGGACATTACTCGAAACGTAAGTCATTTAGAATGTTTTTAGAGCATAAACAGTAAAGTGTATAGGATTTCCTAATAGCGCCCCCATGCGCGCTCAATTTATCTTCGCCGAAGCCGCAGACCAAACCGAAGAAAGTGCGCATTCACGCCTGCTCTGGGCCGATATTGCAAGCTTAGAAGAAGAAACGTACGCTACTGTGCAAAGAAAGAAACAACGAAAAGAAAAAAGTCTGAGGACTTCAGTGTTGAGCATGAGTTCTTTGCCGAAGCTGAATGCGCTTGGTTTGGTCTGGCCGGCTTCCGTAGTTTCCGGGTGAACGCATGGGGCTTATTAGGGAAAAAATCCTATACACTACCAATGTTAGGGCTCTAAAACGCTCTAAATGACTTCGTTTCGTAAATTCTGGATGCAACCCACTCAGGACACTTGGAACATTGGACCAGCAGTATGGAGGAATATTGACATCGCTTTTGTGGACTTCTAAAGACCCTTTCTACCCCGGCCAGACCTCCATTATTTGAATGTCAGCAGATTGAGCAAGAAGCCTCCCAGATCTCCAGATGCATTTTGAGATATCAAAAGTACTCCAGAGTTTTGTTCAGCATGGGGGTGAGTAGAAAATGAAGGCTAATCATGTTTTGGGTGTACTATTCCTTTGCTGCAGGCATAAGTTGTTGTCCATTAAAAATCAAAGTGCACGCCTAGAATAAGAAGATGAGCCTTGATCTCGTTTCTCTGTTCCTCTTTTAAAAATAATTTAATTTGCCGTCGATATCTTCTAGAACAGACCTAATAGCAGAATCTACCACCTCAACTCTCCAGCTGCAGCCATTATTGTTGTCACCTAAGCGCGCTTTGGTCCGTGGTTGATTACGTTACTGTTTGTCATCTGTCCATCATCGTATAAAGCCCGCCCTGACAATTTGATTGGATCGCCTGACAGTGGGCTTTAATACTGGCGCTACTACTATGGAGCAGAGCCAGACCTAACTTCCCCACCTCAAACTTTGTGGGCGGGACTAAGTTCTGAATGGCACCCAGGCTAGGCTTATGGCGCGTCCCTGCTTCCTCCCAAACCAATCTACTCAGGCACGCCGTCACCAAGCGCCGCCCCCTCAAACCACAACACAGAGCATATGAAGAGTCGCAGCAAGGAGAGGTGGAGGAAATTGTTCCAAAGAAAGGTTTTGTAATAGCCAGTTTGGCAGTATTTCGTTACTACGCAAGTTGACAAAAAACAAACCACACAGTCATCTGTGTAAAATGTGTCGGGAACCAGTGAAAATGAGGTCTGATAACACAACCAACTTTTTATCATCTCAGCCGCCACACCCGCTGGAGTACGAGCTGTGGAGGCCCCCAGCGCTCTCTCCCAGGAATCTTCTGAAATTTCTCGAAAATATATATATATTTTAAAATCTGGGCAGTTCACGTAGTTTGACAATTGAGATAAAATGCAAAGGGCCAGAACTCAAAGTACTAACTCAGGTTAACATGCTTCATCAAAGGATATGCCGCCGCTGTTCGCTGCTGAAAACCTGTCTAAACAGTGCCCACGCATAATAATGGGTTCGACCGAAAAGTTTTTCTCAAACACAGCGCCATCAGTTTAATAAATGGCACCTTCGCCAGTTATTTTTCTTAAACAATTCTGTTATGGTTAAAAGGGTTAAAATAAAAGATTCAATTGGAAGTCTTTGTTTGTGTTCTTTTTATCAAAATTAAAATCATTTAGCAATATCATAAAATGTCCAGGCAGAGCTGCACATAAAATATGGTTTCAAATCTTTTCAATAATTATCGATATCGATCAATATGCATTTTTTTTATCGATAAGCTTTTTTTCTATATCGCCCAGCCCTACCTTGGGGTGCCACAGGCTAACGGAAACCACGAGAAGATAGCAAGAAAGACTGCCACAGCTAAATACCTACAAAGAGTAAGGCAGGTCCTGAAAAGTCAGCTGAATGGGAAAAACAAGATCCAAGCCATCAACACATATGCCCTACCAGTCATCAGATACCCCGCTGGTATAATAAACTGGCCAAAGGAGGAGATAGAGGCTACTGACATCAAGACGAGAAAGCTCCTCACAATGCATGGAGGGTTCTTCCCCAAATCCAGCACTCTGAGACTGTACACCAAGCGTAGCGAGGGAGGCCGAGGGCTAGTGAGTGTCAAGAACACTGTCCAGAATGAAACAACTAAGATCCAGGAGAACATCAGAAGATGGCCCCCAAAGACAAATGGCTTGGTGAGTACCCTGTGGCAGGAGAAAACTGGAAAGTGAGGACAAGAAAGATGAAGGAGAACCATCATGGAGGGACAAGCCGCTGCACGGCGTGTACCACAGACAAATAGAAGAAGTGGCTGATATCAAAAAATCCTACCAGTGGCTGGAAAAGGCTGGACTGAAGGACAGCACAGTCAGAGGCACTAATCATGGCAGCACAAGAACAGGCACTCAGTACAAGATCAATAGAGGCCGGGGTCTACCACACCAGGCAGGACCCCCGATGCAGACTGTGCAAAGATGCCTCTGAAACAATACAGCACATAACAGCAGGGTGTAAAATGCAGGCAGGAAGTGCATACATGGAACGCCACAACCAGGTAGCTGTCATAGTGTACAGGAACATCTGCCATGAGTATGGGCTGGAAGTCCCAAGGTCAAAATGGAAGACACCTCCTAAGGTAGTTGAGAACGACCGAGCTAAGATCCTATGGGAGAGCAGTGGGCTTTATGCTGCCCTGCAAGGCTTTAAACCTGGTTTGAATGGAGACAAAGCCATTCTAAAGCACATATCAAGGTGCTCATTTTGAGCCTGGATCCATATTTATTTTTGATTCTGTTCATGGTGGAGAATCATCTACTTCACAGCAGCAGGTTGAGCCAAACATACTCTAAATGTGCAGGGTCCGCTCTGGTCCAGCCAGGTCAAGATCTGCTATTGTAATCGCACCAAACAGGGAAAAGAATGGCGAGAAGATCCGGTTTGTAAAATTAAAATATAGTAACAACAACAGATTGTTAACTACAAATTAGAGAATAATTCTTATATATTTCAAAAACCCAACACCGTTTATTTAAAAGATTAGATGCAACAGACCAGGAAGCAGATTTTTTCATCTCCATCAGAAACGCACATCTGCTGGATGCTGATTTTTAATATGTCATATTAAATTAAGCGTTAATTTCTGCATGTTTTGCTCCTAAGAATTTAATGATAATATCGCGCATGCTCTCCTCAAGCTCCGAGGTTAAGTCGGAGCGCAGCAAGATGGGAGGAACAACGGAGGCTGTAGGCTTTGCTTTGCGCCGGTGGTACGGAGCGCTGCGGGGCAGAGCGGAGACGTAGGATGTGGGATTTGGGGTGACAGGAGAAGCGGCGCAAGTGACATTTAGACACTGTTGTCAGCCAACATGTGATAATTTATAAATGTTTTAAATCAGTTAGGGTCCGGATTAGCCAGCAGGTGGATCTGGATCCGGACCACGCTCTGCTAACCTGTGACCTCTGCCTTATAGTATCCCCACCAACTTTCATTACAGAGTTACACGCTTGTGTGACCCTAACCTTAACTATAGCTTTCTTCTAGTTTTTGGTACATTAACATCAACAAAATATAGCATCTAAACAATCATGAGGGAGTTTTAGCTATGAGTGTAAGTTAAAATAATTTGTTGCTTGGCGGAGGTCTACGCTATCAGACTGCTTTTCTATTTGTGTTTGCATTAGGGCCGTGCAATAGAAAACATATGCAAAATAATCACAATTCAACAAAACCTAATTCTCAAATCAAAAAGGTACTCAATTACGGTAACCTTACACTCAACGAGAGTAAAGGGCTGGTTATACGCAGTTAGCTTGTTGGAGGTATGAAGCAGATATTTTAGATTTATCGCTAGTTTTGAAGCGTGGTCTGTGCTGTTATTCCAAGCCACAACGCAAAAGGGACAGTCACGAACTAGCTAGGATTGTGGGCGTCCATGTGTCGGTTTGACAAGCTTGTTCACCCTTTACAACAACTGTGTGTCATCCAAAGCTGGATCCAACGCTGGATCCAAAGCTGGATGACACACAGTTCCCCCGTGAGACCCCGAAAGACTGGCCAAAGCGCTGTGTGTTTTGGCTTTGGGTGCAAACCAACAGACAGTCACACAGGTCTATAAACTAGCGTCCTGCACAGTGTCCGAGATAGTGTCCAAGATGTTACAGACGTTGTGGACAGCACTACAGCCATAGGAGTTTCTGCCATTAGGTACCAAACAGGAAATAAGCATAATGTAGAGCGGATGTGGAATTGACCAATCAGAGGCATCCTGTCTGCAGCACCGTGTGCGGTCACCTACAATTTTGGAGAGGTTGGCCAGAGTGTCTGCTGAATTGAGGAGGTAAAAGAGACATTTTGCCAATGGAACAAGACAATTTACACTTAAAATAAGAAAACACAATTGCATTGTCTCATTTCAAGTGCATTTTATCTAATTATCTTACTTTAAGAGTAAAAATTGTCCATTGGTAAACCATCTCATTTACCTACTCAAATTAAGGGTAAATACACTTAATTTAACCCTATAATGCCAAATGTATCAGATTTGATACATACGGCTTCTGAAAATTTTTTGCATCTGACACCTTTTGCATAATTTAATGGTAAAACTTTTACTCAAAATCCTATTGTACACAATCAGATATACCTGATAACAGCCAGTAGAAGACTACACAAAAAATAATCTTGACTTATTGCATAGTTATACCATTAATATCAAAAATGTATTTCTGTTTTTACATATTTTGTTAAAAGAGCAAATAAAACAATTCAGCTTCAAAAAAAAAAGTAATTTTCTGTTTTATTTTATTCTTGGATCAGGCCTTAAAGGGTTAATACATTTTTACTTATTTCTAAATCGTTTTTTCATTGCAGCTCCATGCATGAGAGTAGAAGTAGGCAGTGTTTCAGACAGAAGGTTCTGTAAAGTCCTGCCTCAGTGGACTCTAGAGAAGCAAGTTTTCAAGGTCAATAAAAAAATAATAATAATAATAAATATGTACATCTTAGGGTAAATGTGGCTATAGTGTGAAACACCTTTAGGAGTCAGTTTACTTTGGTTTTTTAATTGATTGCGAGTCCAAACTGAGTAGAGTCCATCAGAACTTGCTGAAGAGACTCAGGACAGAGGACATGAGTGTTCAAAGAAATTCCCATCTTTCTGATCTGCCTTCAGGGTTACTCCACCTGAACTACATTAACAGCCCCCCACCACCCGTTCTGTGGAAAAAAATGGAAGCTGCTGCTCTGTAGCAAGGCTCAAAGCAACCATATATTGCAATGATCCACTCTGACAACTCTATTGACCACAACTCCTCCCCCATGCAGAAAAAAGCAGCGGCATTAATACGCAACACCTGTTTCTTTGTGGTATGTATAATAACAGTGACAGCTGTGCTGCCAGCAGCGATATGCTACGACTCTTTGCTGCAGCGATGTAAAAAACACAGATCAGTGGTTGGTTTCACAGAGCACTGCTTCCCTCACAGGGACCTCTCCAAGACAGACAGCTGGGAGCGCAGTGTCCAGAGCCAGTCATATTTCACATCTGGTATTCAGGGAGCAACAGGACTTAATCAAAATTCTTTCATCTCAAGCCCAGGAACTGTATGGAAAAAGAGCCTATCAGTCGACCTGCTTTCCATTATGAGCTCCATAAAAACGTTGACTTCGAAGCTGGAGAGATGGATGGGCTGTGGTAGGATCCATGCTTCTGTAAAGGCTCAAGTTAGCATGTGTCATCTAGGATTAGTCAGAACTCACTTCAAAATCCTGGAGTTATACATTTAGCTTTTAAAGAGGGAATCTAAAGCTGAACATGGGCACAAAAATCTGGTTCTGACCGTCCTAAAGGGGAGAATATCATGGTGGGAAAACTTTAAGCAGTTGCGACAAAAACCTCAGCAAGCCACCAGTAGCATACGTGGTTAGAAGAGGAGGAATGTTTGCCCACTTCTAATGGTGCGTTCACACAGCACACGGTGGAGGCGTAGATTTCTGTGAGCCCTGTGGGTGTTCCACAGCTCTGCAGTTCAGATGCACAGTGGTTACCATCTGGACTGCGTCATCAAATAGGAGGAGCTTCAGCTGGGGGAAGCAGAAACCCCACCGACGGGAAAAAACTCAGCAAATAGACTAATTAGTGATTCATTTGTGCAAGTAAAACTATCGTCTGTGCTGATTTGGTTTTTAGGCTAGAATTATTTTAATTACGGCAGATGACGTCACCATCACAGCAGACATTTATGAGGTGCCCCCAGGGACATAAATCAGAATTACCGTATTTTCGCGCCACTATAAGGCTTATATAGACGTGCTCTTTTTCCCTCAAAATCATGCGGCAAGCGCTTCCCTATAGCGCCGATGCGCTCTATGTGTGTTGTTACTGCGGACCTTTGAGACCACCATGAGAACGTTAAAGTGGGAAGTGTGGGCGCGTGTTGATAAAAGAACAGGTATGTGCTTTTATGCAGAACATTGTTGCCATAACAACCCTGAAATGGCAAAAGAGACACAGCCATTCACTGCTACCAGTTTAAACTGAAGGCTATCAGCTACGCAGAGGAAGATGGAAATCGAGCAGCCGCGAGAGAATTCAAGATTAATGAATCGATGGTTCAAACAAGTAGAGGAAGATGGAAAACTAACTCGGCCTGTTAGAGACTCTTTCCAGCTGGAGTCGTGCTATTAAGGCAAATGAAAAGGGCTTAGGATGGATGAGGAGATGATGAAAGATACGGCTTGAGGGAGGTGAATGTAAGGAGACCAGATGGTTTTTTCCATGATCACCATCGCTGTTAATCTGTGACTCTATGCGTGCCCATCACAGCCAATGTGAAAAACATGGTGAAAGAAATAAACGCTGGTGCTCGCCCGTTATCCCGGGAGGCCTTACAAAGGAACTTCAACCGCTCGACATCGGTGTGTGGGAGCGATGGATGATCGACGGAGACCACAGTTTCACGAAAAGTGGAAGGCAGCGCCCGGCAAGAAAACATAGGATGATAACTTTGATGGGTTTGATTAATACTTTGTAATAAATACATGAATAAAAGCACAATCATACTCAGTTTTGCTCCTGCTCTATTTTTGAATACGCAGTAGAGGTATTTAAACATAGTAGAGGACATGTACCTGTATATAAAACCCGACATTAGTGCTGCACTCGTTTATGATATAAAGTTATTCCATCACATCACATGTCATTCCTGAGCTGTATTGGACATGTTTACCTTATTGAGTGGCTGGAATGATTGTTTAATATTTAGTTAATCACCAGCCTCCCAGACCCTCTGCTTTGGACCTGCCGTTACCCCTGGCAACCCCATGTAATTTCCTGTCAAGGTCTCAGTGTCGGTCTGCATTTCACAATAAAAGCACCGGTAAAACCATACATCACAAACTACTTTTTACAAGGCAGTAAGGTCCAGCTGCAAATCAAGGGAGTCGTGCCTAAATAATAACTTCCATTGCAGTATAGCATGATATATGATTTTGACGCACTACTGAAGGCACCCCATCAAAGCGTAAAAACTTTTTCATTGAAAAACTTTATTTTTTTGTAATTGCAGTGTTTCCATTTAGCAAATATATATTTTTGTGATAACATTTTCGTAATTTGATGATAAATGGAAACGCACCTAATGATAGATTTGCATCTGTGTTCATTGGAAATGATCAGTGTTTCACAATTTTTTATAATTTCTTATTTTTAATTCAGTGACCCAATAGCCTTCAGTTTGTTTTATCATATAAACATATCTAGTTGAAGCAGAGGTGTCAAGCAACAACGTACAAATACTTTGTTACCTTACTGGAGTAATTATTTTTACTTCTACTCCTTACATTTGAAAAATAGACACATTGTTTTTTTCTTATTCAAGCTAATTTTCATTATGGCCTGTTGATACCTAAAAAAATTTAATTCCATCAAAATAATTCCAGACAATTAATTTCAATGTGGTTGGACTCAGCACAGCAACAAAATAAATAGTTTTTTTTTTATTATTATGTAAATTTCACTAGTTTCATTAGTTATAAAAAGTTGTCATCCAGTATTATTGAAAAAGCTTTCTTTAAGACCATTATAAAGCTTAAAGCATGTCATTAACATTTAATGATGCACTACTTTTACTTTTATAATTTGGGTAGTTTTAAAAATTGTACTTTTACACTTTTATTTGAGTAAAAATTTGAAAAGTTGATACTCTTACTTTTACAAGCATGTTTTTAAACAGTAGGATTTATACTTTAACTTGAGTAATAAACGCAAATACTTTTTACACCTCTGAGTTTAAGAATGTTTAAAAAACTTTTATTCAGTCAGTATTTAATACAGCTGGAAAATGTTATTGTTTTCTGTAAGGTTTAACTGTAAGGACACTCACACCTTGGGGGAGTGTTGGCCTAGTGGTCAGAGCAGTTTGCTTGTGCTCTGAGAAGGTTGCAAGAACCCACTTTGATCCCTTCAGCCTGAACTCTGGGTCCATGAGCAAGACCCTTAACCCCACACCGCTCCCCGGGGGCCGCACAATGGCAGCCCACTGCTCCCCAAGGAGATAAATGCAGAGGTACATTTTTCCTAAAGTGAGATCAATAAAGTTCAATTAGTATAATTATTATTATTATTAAGGATGTGCTATTTTCTAATTCAGCATAGTGTAAAAAGAAAAAAAAAAACACATTTAAATTCCTAACTGAAACATGTAGCCGGTGTTTTGAAATGATTCCCTTCTGCTTTGGAGAAATGATTGCATACGGTTGAATGGCATCCCCCCTTCTAAAAGAAATGTTAATTATCATTCCTCTTTTGAAATGACCATCCCCCATAACATCCCCTGATATTTTATTACTGAATGTGTAAATTTCTACTATATATTAACAGTAATGGAAATAATATTGCCCTTTCAACATTTGGTGGGCTGTGCGCTTACATGTAGCCTGAGCAAAATAAATAAAAATCAAAGAAGTGGCCTGAAATGAGTCCCTAACTATGTAGAGGCAGTGATAGCCATGCTAACTCTCATGTAGAGGCAGTGATAGCCATGCTAACTATGTAGAGGCAGTGATAGCCATGCTAACTATGTAGAGGCAGTGATAGCCATGCTAAGCTATGTAAGAGGCAGTGATAGCTATGCTAACTATGTGTAGAGGCAGTGATAGCTATGCTAACTATGATAGAGGCAGTGATAGCCATGCTAACTATGTAGAGGCAGTGATAGCCATATGCTATGCCAGAGGCAGTGATACCCATGCTAGAGAGGCAGTGATAGCCATACTAACTATGTAGAGGCAGTGATAGCCATGCTAACTATGTAGAGGCAGTGATAGCCATGCTAACTATGTGTAGAGGCAGTGATAGCCATGCTAACTATGTAGGGGCAGTGATGTGCTAGCTGCTAACTATGTAGAGGCAGTGATAGCCATGCTAAATATGTAGCTAGAGGCAGCGATAGCCATGCTAACTATGTAGAGGCAGTAACTAGCCATAATCTATGTAGGGGCAGCAGTGAACTATGTAGCCATGCTAACTATATGTAGGGGCAGTGATAGCCATGCTAACTAGAGGCAGTGATAGCCAGGCTAACTATGTAGAGGCAGTGATAGCCATGCTAACTATGTAGGGGCAGTGATAGCCATGCTAACTATGTAGAGGCAGTGATAGCTATGCTAACTATGTAGAGGCAGTGATAGCCATGCTAACTATGTAGGGGCAGTGATAGCCAGGCTAACTATGTAGAGGCAGCCATGGTGAGGCAGTAGCCATGCTAACTATGTAGAGGCAGTGATAGCCATGCTAACTATGTAGAGGCAGTGATAGCCATGCTAACTATGTAGAGCAGTGATAGCCATGCTAACTATGTAGAGGCAGTGATAGCCATGCTAACTAAAATATGTAGGGCAGTGATAGCCATGCTAACTATGTAGGGAGCAGTGACCAGCCATGCTAACTATGTAGAGTGCAGTGATAGCCATGCTAACTATGTAGAGGCAGTGATAGCCATGCTAACTATGTAGGGGGGCAGTAATAGCCATGCTAACTATGTAGAGGGCAGTGATAGCCATGCTAACTATGTAGGGGCAGTGATAGCCATGCTAACTTAACTATGTAGAGAGCAGTGATAGCCATGCTAACTATGTAGAGGCAGTGATAGCCATGCTAACTATGTAGAGAGCAGTGATAGCCATGCTAAACCATGCAGTAGAGGCAGTGATAGCCATGCTAACTATGTAGAGGCAGTGATAGCCATGCTTTCAACTATGTAGAGGCAGTGATAGTCATAAAACTCCATTTACATGTATGGTTGATGCAGCTATTAATCATTTACTTACATTAATTATGTTTTTGATAAAAATCCTTTGACTAAAATCCTCTGTTTGGAGACAACATATAAAAGCAGTGAACTCTGCTCTCCAGAGCGAGTAGATTGGTAACCCCGCCTCCTGCTCTCCTCTATCTTGTCTGCTGTCATGATTCATGCAGTTTTTATTTCATCCAAATGAAAAAATGGAGAACAGAGAAGCAGATCATAGCTTGTTTACGGTCTAAGGACTTTGTTGTTTTTGTTTACTTTTGCGTTGCCAAATAAAGGTAGGAGCAATTGGCTAAGTGAGCTTAGTGATTGGAAAAAATCATTCATTCCTTTTGAGACGGCATGAAATGTCAGCTGAGTACATTGTCAATATGAAAAGAAAAAGGGACAATAGAAAACAGAGAGAAAAACAAGGAAAGGGATAAGAAGAGAGGGACAAACGGTAGAACAAATAATGTATGTCAATTCTATACAAAATTCTGTATCTATATAATGGGTCTGTTTTATGTGTTCTCAACTCAGAGGACCCTCTGCCTTTGCCAAGGGCCCCAAATTTACTAAATCCATCCCTGGTAATCATAGCATGCATTTTGCTTTAGGTTGATAGACTACATTAATTAGGCTATGTATGCTTCCAAAGAAAGGAAAAAAATACACCATCCTCCTCCTTTTTCTTTATTTACAACCAGACTACTTCTCATGACATGTGTCTACATTTGCCACAGAGCCATGGCATCATTGGAGAAGATTACCTTGTAGCTTTATAAAAATAAAAAGCAAAAGAACTTTTCTACTTCAGCACCTTTTGCGTCATTTCCTCCCTTTCCTCTCCTGCCGCACACCTGACTGTGAGGCAGAGATAGGTGGTGATAAGCAGCAGGTCCTTGTGATTGGCTGCTGTGTGTATGGTTGTCGCCTGGAGATCCTTTTCAGTCCTTTGCAACAAACTGCTTATTCATTAGTGAAACAGACAATCTAATTCTCTGGATTTGGTTTATGTCACAGTTGAAAAGAACAGCCTTCTACATGCTTTAAAAGCAAAAGAGAAACCCTGAAAAATAACTTATTCTCTCCGCGGCTGTTTAAGCCCTTTTAGAGTATAAAGGTAGATTTGTTTCTTTATTATGCAATCAAAAAAAGGTTACTTTAATAAAAAAATATATTTTCAATTAAAAAAATCTTCACTTCAATTAAAAAAAAAATTTCAATCAAAGAAAAAAAGTATTTGAATGCAAAAATATATTTGAGACTCAAAAAAATACATTTGAACACTGCTTTTCTATGATTGGAAATGTTTCATTTGATAGAAGTGCAGCCTTTTTTGTTTAAGGCAACTTTTTTAATTGAAGTAACATTGTTTTTTGATTGGACTATATAATGGGTAGGACATTTGCGTCTTTATTATTCAATCAAAAAAGAAGTTGCTTCAAACAAACAAGCAACAGAATCAATAAAAAAAAAGTAACTTCAATGAAAAGATAAACGTTTTCAATCATAGAAAATAGTTTTTGAATTAAAATAAAATATTTGACACTCAAAAAATTGCATTTGAACACTTTTTTTATTGTTAAAAATGCTCTCTTTGGTTGAAGGGATCTATTTTGTGTTTGGGCCATACATGGGTAGGACATTTGTGTCTTAATCATTCAATTCCCAAAAAACAATGTCCCAATCAAAAAACAAAAAAGGCTGCACTTCTATCAAATAAAACATTTTCAATCAAAGAAAAGCAGAGTTCAAATTTATTTTTTGAGTCTCAAATATATTTTTGCATTCAAATACTTCTTTTCTTTGATTGAAGTTTTTTTTCATTGAAGTGAAGATTTTTTTAATTGCAAATACGTCTTTTGATTGAAGCAACCTTTTTTTTTTGATTGAATAATAAGGAAACAAATCTACCTCCATATTACCGGTAGAGTAAGTCTGAAGGTGTTTGCAACAATACAATAACACGGCCGAGGCCACAGAGAGAGAATAATCATAATAATAATCAATAATACTAAATGGTATTCTTACATTTTTTATCTCCTTTTTTCCCCCGTCATAAGAGACTTATGAAATACTCTGCATATTTTACTGCCTGATACGGGTTTTTACGTTCTGGACAAAGAGAAGCCAGTCTGACCTTCTCAGGCCACGACTTTGAAATGTGAATCCTGGGTTGCATTTCATCCTTAGTGAAAGCTAACATATTTGTCTGGTATAAATCTAAATCCCAGTCCTTGACAGGCTTGATAGCGAGAGGCTCTGTCCAGGGACCCGTCAGGCCGAGCTGTCAGCACTGGACGACACAAATCCATGCTTTGTAGCAGTTTCTTGTCTCCACAAAGACAGACGGAGATTAGCGACGCTGGTGCCACAGGGCTCCACAGGATCCACCGGCGTCTTCGTCCCTTTGGCTCCACATCAAAGAAAGCTGCGCCGCGGTTTGAATTATAGACAGCAAGTGTGCAGTCATGCTTCACGCGGCATCCCAGCTCCCAACGCGATTAACCCGGAGCAGGGCGGGATAAATTACTAAACCAACAGCTAAGATGTCAGCAGCAGAACAAGAGGTCACTGGTTTCGTCATGGTTTTTGACAGCTCAATCTGTCCGGCAACTCCAGAGTGTGAACACGAACAGTAAAAAAACAAACACACTGAGTTTAAGCCTTGGAGAGCATTGGAAAATTAACCCGATTTCTCTGCCTGTCCCACTATGTTAGAGCAGCAGGATAAATCGGTGTTTTCACACATGCATTGAGAGGTCTGCACAGTAGAGAGGACAGTGAGGGTTAGTAGAAGCAGCCACACATTCTGGATAGAGCTGCTGCCATTAGTCCAACAGAAAGATGTTTCCAAGTCAACCTTAAATATATTGTCTGGGATTTTCGACCTGCTCTCTCCACTTTAAAACAAAAAAAAGCACAACCCTGTACCCGCTCCCAAGAGGGAACATCTATTACAGACATCCAAAGTTCCAAAAACCAATTTCATGGAGTTGCTTACCCCCCCACCCCTTTTCAACAACTGTTTTCTGAATAACAGTAATTTCTTAAACATAAAACAGAGCAGTATT
The DNA here is from genome assembly GCA_018398635.1 of Cyprinodon brontotheroides. NCBI lineage: Eukaryota > Metazoa > Chordata > Actinopteri > Cyprinodontiformes > Cyprinodontidae > Cyprinodon > Cyprinodon brontotheroides. The sequence continues at coordinate 28,385,703 of JAGKQL010000007.1, read as the reverse complement.
GGTCTTTTATTTTCAATTTTCAATACTTTCAATCTTGTAGCTTTGGACATCAGTTGCGCTTTCTGTTTTTCATGGCACTTCATCATACAGTGCTCCTCGCCTCTGTGTCATCCTTCCTCACCATGGCTGGTTCTAGACAGGGGCCAACGGGGACCAGTGCCCCTGTAGATCATGTCCTGGCCCCTGTACTGAAGACATAATACTAAAAGAAATTCTATTGATGATCTGCACTGGAACAGACAGGATTACTGATGGGTCCTTTGGATCTATTTCATTCTTTTTCTTTACCAATGTTTTACTAATTATTCAAAAACAATAAGGTTATAGCTTCTGTTGGATTGAGAAAGGATCCCAGTTTTCATCTGCTAAATGGTTTTTTTCAACAAATTAAAAAAAAGCTCTATTTTTACAGATGAATTTAACAGTTTTTCTTGAGTTCTAATCTAAATTTTATAGAAAAGTGTTAGTTTAACTGAAATTAAGTCAAAAATAACAGCGAAAATTTACAAAATAATGGCATGCTTATATTATTTGACATCATAATGCTACGTTCTCACACCGACGCAGCAGAAGCAGAGAGTTCCCATACAAAGTCAATGGTTGACTCCCGTCAAGGCGCGGCAGCAAAAAGATTTCCCATACAGCGATTTGATGCTGCAGCCCGCCTTGAGCCGTCTGGAGCAGCTGAAACCTGCGCAGCGCAGCATCGAGGCGTCGCAAGCAAGCATCTGACACTGCTGCCGGGCATGGAAAAATTGAACTTTTACTGCTCGACGCGCCTCTTCCACAACTTCAATCAGATAAAGTTTATCTGAGAGCTGGCAGGGAGCCAGACACAGCGGCGCTGATGATGCAGAGCACTATGATACTCCTCTGAAACAGTTTATTGACGCCTAAATTAACTTAAAATGCTGAAACCTGCCAGCAGAATATGTTGGATTTTATTTATCCTGGTGTCTGCAGTTTTGGATTATGTACATGAAAACCACCAACCAGAAGAACTGTCCTAATTAGATTAAAACCTCAGTTCTGACGCGCACCAGCCAGCCCATACCAGGGTGTAATAAACTCACACATCTTCAATGATAATTATCCTAACAATTTATATAGCAACTTTTACAGACATAGAGGTCGCAAAGTGCTTCACAAAATTTAAATACAAATAAAATACATTTAACGTCACAAAACAACATAAAACAAGCACCTCATTTACAGCTTTTTCTGCCTCCAGAAGCTTCATATTTTTACTTTTGTCAAAATTATCAATTTTGTATCATTTATATATTATATATTTTAATCTCAATTTAGGCAAGTTCAGTTTCACACATCAGTTTAAGTGTCGACTTAAACTGATGTTTAAGGAGAAGTAATTCAGAGAACTGATTTTATGCCTAGTTTACCCAGCTCAGATGTTTCCTAAGTTAGAAGTGAAAACCTTTCAAAATAGTGGGGAAAAAAGCAGCTTAGATGTCAAGGAGAAATAAAATGCATTACAGATCAGGAAAGGTTTTAAAAGGTCCATTGTGTATTCTTCTTATCAACTGAAGAGAAATATATTCAGAACTCCTGGTTTTTTGTATAAATGAGAAAAATCTTCTAATCCATTCATTTTCTGCTGGGTTTAAGAGAGTCCCATGAGGAAAAAAAGTGGAAAAAAAGTGGCCCATTAGTTTTCTCGTGCTTTAAATTTTCTGTCCTTTCAGGAAAAAAAAAATCAACTTTTTAAAAAGAAAAACAAATCTGTGCATCTTTCCTTTCCCCCCATTTTAACACTAGTTTCTAGAACTGAAACACAAACAATACAGCTTAGTTTTACATAAACCAAAAAAAAAAGATAACTTATTCTTCAACCATTTCATTATTTGAATTTATTTGATGTAAACAGAGATCCTTCTACCAGTTACTACCTTTTTCCAGCATCTTCCCCAAACTTTCATCTTGCTCAATCGCTCACTTTCCTTTCATCATCACAACACAAGCATGATCTTCGTTCAACCACAGGAAAAAATGCAGCAGGTTATCAGAGTATCAGATAAATAAAGTATGATTCAGGCCAGGCTATTAAAGCTCAGGAGACATATGGGATGAATTTTGTGAAGACGAGGACAAATACCAGAGCTGTGAGCTAAAGGTAACTAAAGAAAACGGCCTCTGATATAAAAAAAAACATCAGATCATCAAAAAGAAGCATGCATGCACAGTTGATTAGGCGGACAATTTGCCTGAAATGACGGCGAAGATAGACATTGCCCTGCAGAAGGAGCAACCTGCCCAGATGCAGGCAGCAGCAGTGAGATAGCGAGCAGCTGTTACAGACAGCTGTCCCGGCCAGTTGTTTGCGAGGAATGGGAGGCAAGGATGAGGAATTCGACCACATTTCCAGGGACGGGGGGTTCAGAATGGGACAGACCTGGCTCTTTTCAAGATAACCGCTCCTATTCTAAATTGCAGGGTAAAAGCAAACACGCTCACAAGCATTTCACGTTGTCCGACAGCGTTTGATTAATCGCTGCGGAAAGAAATTAGGGTAAACAAGCTGCAGATGGAGTGTTTGTTAAACAACACCTACAAGACGGCTGAGAGACCACACAGGGGTCTGAGCAGAAAGCATCCCAACGATAGAGCAGAGGTCTCTTTACTCAGATCATCACTGAAATATCAGCAGAAAAGGATGATTAGCTGCTGATGGACAAGTTGGTTCTATAGGAACAAATCCAACAAGGAAGCAGGGGATCCTCAGCACCCTGAGGGGCTGCTGGGTTAACAGAGGGAATAAGAGGAGTTAGAGCGACCCCTAGTGGCTGCTCCTGTAACACACAGGCATGAGGAAGATGCAGAGGAATGTAGGAGATAGAAAAACATGCCTTCAGGCTATTGTTTGCTCATCTTAAAACCTAGCTCCCAAAATGAAGCATTCTCACCGCAATGAGGGCGTTATGCTTGACACTATGGCTGCGTTTTTGATATATACTTACTGGATATTCTGCAAAGGATCTGTCGTTTCCACTTGTATGGCTGTGGGATGAGCTCAACTGGCAGCTTGTGAGGAGTCCTGATGAGAAAAAAGCAGGAAAAATAAATAAATTATTAGAGCATAAAGAAATAGATCACATTCAGGTTAATTTGGTTGATATTTAGGAAATGATAGAGTTAGAGATGCATTAAAGTTTCACAATGATCAGGGCACAAAAAATGGACGAAAAGAAATGATATGAAATCCAAAGGAAACTCAGAGAACCTGATTTGTTTATCTTTTAAAGAGCCCAGGAGCTGCTACACCTGGTAATATATCCAGATTGGTTAAACCAACCATATCATTTCTTAAAGGCTGTAAAACGTTTAAATATATATTTGTTTGTGTCTTATTGTTATTTTTTTATCTTAAAGTGAGCTGCAGTGTGGCTAACTTTAGAGTCCTGCTCCTCTGATGCTGGGGAGATAAATGAAGGATGGTTCCCACACTAAAACACAAGAATTAAAAGAGAATAAAGTCTGCTGTTAAAATGGAGAGAATTGATATATAATAAATAATCGATTTTGATTTTAATGGAGATACACTGCTGTGATAATCCCAGAAAATATTTTAAAATAGATGCAGTTTTGTTTACTTTTTGAGGACATAGTCTGTTCCCACAGTCAGATCTTTAAATCCTCTGTAAACATGCAGCTTTAGCCTTATTTCAGTGAACATTTAACCAGCATTAATAATGCTGTCTGGGCAGAATAGCAGCGGATACTAACACACGCCGGTGGGTTTTATAAGGAAAAAGTTGCTTATTTGTTGTCCATTGTTTGAGTCCTGTAGTTTGTGGCTCTGTAGCTTCGGCCTCATGTCAATCCCAGCTGACCCAGTCCCAGCTAGCTGGCTCGGTTCCACTAAAGCCCAGAATAACTTAGAACTCATCCACAACACTTCTCCCATCACCACAATCACAATAATAGCTCAGGTTCAGCTTAAAAACAGCTCAGAGTTCAGGTTTTATCCTCCACCTCGCTAGCTTGGTCTGTGTTAGCTGAGTGGAGCTGCTAGCCAGCTAACTGCTGACCAAAACAGCTGGAAGCAACAGCGGCTGTTCGGACGCTCCTCTAACCGCAGAGCTGCATACTCACACAGGCAGCAGCGAGCTGGGAGAGCCCGGCTCAGAACCCGGAGGGACGGGGGGAGGTAAATCCTTTTGGTCCGGTGAGAGTTTTATTTCCCGGGATGTTTAACTTCCAACTGTTCAAGCATCAAACCATCATAGGAGCAGCTGCGCACTGAGCTCTGATAGTGGAGAGGAAGCACTGGAAGGTGGCCTGGAGGGCACTAGGAAGGCTCCTAGGAACGACACTAGAGAGGTCACTAGGAAGGGTCCTAAGTAGGGCACTAGGAATAAGGTGACCAGTAGGAATAAGGTACGACAGAGTATTAGAGCCTTTTGACAATAAAGTCGTGACATAACGAGAATAAAGTCATAACATTACGAGAATAAAGTTGTAACGTTACGACTTTATTTTCGTAATGTTACGACTTTATTATCGTAATACTACGACTTTATTGGGCTCGGGATCCACGTTGCATTGTGGGACGTCGCAGCCATACTGACTGCTACGCAAACGTAAACATAGCTCTGACACAACGTTGTTGTTGAAAGAAGAGACCGAAGTAGAGAGAAAAAAGATGTTAAAATCCCGAAAAGGATCTGGAATTTACCGGGACACATTAAATAGAGAAGCCAGGGACCGGTATGGTGACAAAATCAGCATTATTAATCATCATTTGATCCATATAAGTTCCAAACAATGGAGTGGAGCACCGATGAGTGAGCGTCTATACTTCAAAACAGTTCCGAAGCTACAAGTCCTTGGAGTCTCATGTGCAGTTGATGAATGGATGGGTTCAGGAGCTGCACATCATAAAGCCAGCAAACAGTGGGAACAGAGTAATTCGTGCCAGTAAGGTAAGCTGTGATCAGACGGGCTCTGGAACGTGCTAGTTTAGCAACTGCTAACCGCTAATGCTAACAACCCCTAACGCACGCACGTAATGTACTTTTAACTAGCTTCTATGTGTTTCAAAGATGTAGTTAGTAACGTTAACTGCCAACCCCCCGGGTTTCTCACGTATTTGAGCCTTTTCCCCGCTGCCGTTTTTATTATTTTCCCCTAAAAGATCCCAACTTTGAAGCGAAAGAAACAAAGTAGGCTATAAATAAAACCGCGCATCTTTAACTTACCAGAATGAAATGCAGGGAACACACACTCTCAATGACATTTGAATACTGTGGAAAGTTATGTTCGGTCATCTTACAGCCGCCATCCAAGCTAGGACTACTCTTTATCTCTGACGCTTGGTCTCATGGTTACGCCTCCAGGCGAAAGCGGTGGAAAGTTAACCCATTTCTATGTTTCCATGTGGCTATCATGTGTTGAGCTGTTACAGCCCACAATACAGCAAACGGTTTACCATGGTTGAAATCAAGTTAAGGTGAAATTAATCAATTTAAAAACACGCTGAGAGGGAGTACAGTACCCGGCAGTCATAGGCAGTAGTCTGAGCCGCGGTAAAAAACGCATTCAACATGGCGGCGACGCGAAGTGCTTACGCCACGACGACCAAAGTCAGAATGTTATGACATTGGCGCTCGGGGACAGTTAAGGACTTCATTTCTTTGGTATTATTACGACTTTATTTTCAATGTTACACCCACTTTATTCTCGTAATGTTCTGATTTCTTTGTTTCTTCTTTAATATATGTTTGACTTTATTCAATGTTAATTTGTTTCTGATATCATTTACAAATATTACTTTATTTATTTTCGTATATTACTTACTTTATTCCTCGCAATATTACGAAAATAATATAACAACTTTATTCTATTAATAATTAAGTCGAACATTTAAACTTCTCGGAGAATAAAAGCTGTAACATTATGAGAATAAAGCTGTAACATTACGAGAATAAAGTTGTAATATTAAGAGAATAAAGTTGTACACATGAGAATAATGTTGTAATATTACAAGAATAAAGTCATAACATTACGAGCATAATGTCGTATTATTACAAGAATAATGCCATAACATTACGAGAATAAAGTTACAATATTACGAGAATAAAGTTGTAATATTAAGAGAATAAAGCTGTAACATTACGAGAATAAAGTTGTAATATTAAGAGAATAAAGTTGTAA